>SJXQ01001444.1:152084-477229 GCA_006408695.1 Aepyceros melampus | reverse complement strand
CCGGGTGGAAAATGCTGGAGCGCGGCTCCCCGCGCGCTCAAGGGGAGGCGGAGGGCAGAAACGAGGGCCCTTGGAGCCGGCCTGGGCCAGAGTGCAAGCTCTGTCCCTCCGAGCTCAGGACTTGGCGCTGTTGGGTGCAAAGCGAGTGGCCCACAGAATTCCCGCTCTTGAGGAGGCCCGAGTCTGGGAGGGGAGAGATTTGGAGAAACCGGTAATTACAGTGCAGAGAAGCAAAGCAAAATAAATAAAGCGTGTAGGGGTCGGGGTGGGGTGGGGGCGCGGTGTGTGCTGAGGACGGAGATGGGGCTTCAGGGGGTTCCTGGAGGAGGGGACATCCAGGCTGGGTTCTGAAGGATGAACTGGAGCTCTCTGAGGAGGGGGAGGGGCACGCGGGGATGGAGGCGGCCGGCGGGCTTCCAGGCAGAAGGAACAGCGTGTCCAGAGGCACAGAAGCGTGAAAGCCCCCACGGATCCGTGTTTGGCTTTGCTGGAGCGGAAAATGTGAGGGAGGAGAGGCCAGAGATAAGGCAGGCGCAGTCACCAGGAGCCAGGTTGAGAGGGTCATGTGTGCAGAACTAATGAGGTGGCCGTTTATCCGGCAGGACAGAGGGTGAGGGGGCTGCGAATGAGGGAAAAGTCTGAAATACACCCCCAAGGGCTTCCCACCCCAGGGCCGGCATGTCCTGGACTAACGTCCTGCCGCGGCTCCTCCTTAATGGCCTATTGGAATTTTGAAATTTTCTAGGTTAAAGTTACTGGTGCTTTGCTCTTGGGCAGAGTATTTTGGGGACGTGATGGATTAGGTTTACCTGCTGGGGCTGTCTGGGAACTTTGTTTTTGGGGAAGATTCTGACCGTGCCCTACCTCCATTCCTCAACCCACCTCTCTGAGGTGGGGGGACATATGGGCTACCTTGTTTCCACAAAGGGGCTCGAAGGCTGCAATCTGGTGGCTGTTAAAGCATCTTGGCTCCCTTCCCACTTTACTTTCACTCAAGAATTTATCTGCATCTAATGACGAATATTCTTTTTGTTTTGTTTTGCTTGTCTGTCTCCCTCTTCTAGAATCTCAGCTCTGTGAAGGCAGTGGGTTTTGTCCTCTTGCTGTATTCCCAGTGCCTGAAATGTGGCTGGCAGGTGAGAGACATGTATTCAATATTCTTGAGATGTATAAATGCATACATCTCTTCCTTTAGCACGGAGAGACTTAGAAGGCCCAAACAGAAATGCATTCAGGGGCCAGGCAAGTGTGAAGGTGAATAAAGCAGTTGGGTATCAGACAGTGGGAAATGGTACAGGGGAAGGGAGGCTTGACTGAAGGCCTAAAATTCTTAAAACAAACGAAAGCAACCCAAGAGGTGAAACCAAACAAGGCTAAAGGTAGGATTTGGTCAGTTTTCTGACTTCTGCTCTGGATGGCCTTGATCAGTGTTTTTTAATCTGTAATTTATGATCCATGAGTGGGTGGTGAAATCAATTTAGCAGAGCGTGACTAGTATTCAAAAAGAAAATTGAATAGAAAATGACACAGAACTTTGCACATGGAACAGGTGATCTATTACTGTGATCTTTTCTATGTTTCAGGAAACTTTCATCTTGGCCGCGTGTGTACATGTGTGCACGGCGGCCTGGATGTGCGTCTGAGAGCATACATGCCCTGGATCTTGATGCAAAGCTATTTCTCTGTGTCTTGGGTCAAAAACAACTTGAAAACCCTGGGCTTTCTGGTCAATTAAGCCAGGCTGTTGTGAAGTTTGCAAATTTAGAGCACGTTGGTTGGATTTACAGAATTGCTTTCACTGAGCTGTATTTGGTGCGTAAGTTTTGAGACACTGACACCTGAAATGATCGTTGGGAATTTGAGGAAGCTGACCTCTAGGTTGTCAGATCGAGCAGATGGTTTCAGGCTGGGCCTAGGGTGAGACATTCACTCTCAAGGTCATGCCTGTCTTGGCTCTGCACGTTCTTGTGGAATTCACTTCTCTCTTGCTCCCTTAGCTTTGCACCCTTCTGGTTCTTTCTTGGTTCTCCTGGTTTTTCCCTCTTCGGTTTCTTTTCCGCCCAATCCTAAAATATATGGAGGCCCACCTGGTGTTCCTTCCTGTAGTGTGTGTTTACAGCAGTGGCTGCCAGTGAATCTTGTCTCCTGGTAAGGTATCCCACGTTGATTTTGGCCTTGTGACTTTCTTTGGCCAATAAGGTCTTAGCTTGGTAGTACATATACTTGGTAACTCCTGTGCATTGATGCTTGCCTGCTTGGTTGCTCCCCTGAGTCCACGACTCTGTGAAGAAGCCTAAGTAACAGTCACGTGGAAAGAGAGGCCAGGTGTTCCAGCTGTTGCCGCTGAGCCCCATCCTCTGCTGACAGCTGGCGTCAACCAGACACATGAGTGAGCTGATCTGGGACCTTCTAGCTCACTATCCAGACACATGCAGCCACATGAGTGAGCCAGGTGAAGCCAGAAGAGGAACTACCCAGCCAATCTATAGAGCAATAATAAATACAGCTGACCCTTGAACAGCTGGGTTTAAACTGCTCAGGTCCATTTATACATTGTTTTTTTCAGTAGTGAATAATGCAGTGCCTTAAGATCCATGGTTGTTTGAATCTGTGGATGTGGAGCCGTGGATACCGAGGAACCACATATATGGAGGGTCATTTATAAATTATAAGCAGAAAGTTCCCTAAGAATCTGCCTTGCAGGAGATGTGGGTTCAATCCCTGGTTGGGGAACTGTTAGTAAGATCCCACATGCTGTGGAGCAGCTAAGCCTGCTCACTGCAACTGTTGAGCCCGGGCGCCTCAAGGAAAGATACTTTATTGTGCCACTAAGACCTGATGCAGTCAAATAAATAAAAATAAATATTTAAAAAAATCATAAGCAGATTTTCAACTGACGGAGGATCAGCATTCCTAATCCCCACCTTGTTCAAGAGTCCACTGTAATTGTTTTTAGCCACTAAGATTTGGAATGATTTATTATGCAGAAATAGCTAGCTGATATTTTCCCTCACCTCTTATCTTCTCTCAAGATAAGAGAGTGGACTCAACCTCTGACTTCTGATGTGTTCAGTTCAGTTCAGTCACTCAGTCGTGTCTGACTCTTTGCGACCCCATGAATCGCAGCATACCAGGCCTCCCTGTCCATCACCAACTCCCAGAATTCACTCAAATTCATGTCCATCAAGTCGGTGATGCCATCCAGCCATCACATCCTCTGTTGTCCCCTTTTCCTCCTGCCCCCAATCCCTCCCAGCATCTGAGTCTTTTCCAATGAGTCAACTCTTCGCATGAGGTGGCCAAAGTACTGGAATTTCAGCTTCAGTACATTCCTTCCAAACAACACCCAGGGCTGATCTCCTTTAGAATGGACTGGTTTGATCTCCTTGCAGTCCAAGGGACTCAAGAGTCTTCTCCAACACCACAGTTCAAAAGCATCGATTCTTCAGTGCTCAGCTTTCTTCACAGTCCAATTGTCACATCCATACATGACCACTGGAAAAACCATAGCCTTGATTAGATGGACCTTTGTTGGCAAAGTAATGTTGAGGGCCCCTAAATTGACAGTCCTAGCCCAGAATGTGTTCCTGAAGCCCCGATTCACATATTTAACTTGCTGATGGTTGGGGATGTGTGTGTATGCGTGCTCAGTCATGTCTGACTCTTGTGACCCCATGGTCTGTAGCCCGCCAGGCTCCTCTGTCCATGGGATTTCCCAGGCAAGAATACTGGAGTGGGTTGCCATTTCCTTCTCCAGGGGATCCTCCCAACCCAGAGACTGATCCCAAGTTTCTTGTGTCTCCTGCATTGGCAAGCAGGTTCTTTACCACTGTGCCACCAGGGAAGCCTGGTGGTTGGTTACGTCCACCTAAATGTTCACAGGCTTGGGCAGCTCACCCTGTTCACACCTTACCTCGTCATCTAGCCCAGGTATCTCCAACCTCTGGATCTAATGTCTTGTGATCTGAGGTAGAGCTGATGTAATGAATTGTAGAAATAAAGTGCAAAGTCTATGTAATGTGCTTGAATCATCCCCAAACCACCAACCCCACCACCGCCCACTAGTCCATGGAAAAACTGTCTTCCACGAAAGCAGTCCCTGGTGCCAAAAAGGTTAGAGACCGCTGATCTAACCTATCCCAGACCTTCTCCTCTTCCTCTGGTAATCTCTGTCTCAGTTGATGACATTGTTGCCAATCCCTGGAGGTACCAGCCTGATCTGGCAGGTTGTGTTTTCCAAGATGGTCACAAGATCTTTTATTCTGCATGCTGTCCCGGCAACATGACATTGATCATCGTCTCATTAGGCAGTGGGTCAGTGTTCCCTTGTCCTGAATCTGTGACTACAGGGAAATGACACTTGTGACTTCTAAAACTAGGTCATACCTGGTCATCCTGTGTCCACCTGGTGCCCTTGGGACACTCAGTCTCTGAAACCATATGCCATGCTGTGAAGAAGCACAGGCTCCGTGAATGGATCACAGGTGGAAATTCGTATTGGTTTGTTAGTTCTGCAGAACTCAGACCAGAGGCCTTAAACAACAGAAGTGTGTTGTTTCACAATTCCGGGCTCTGGAAGCTCAAGACCCAGGGTACGTTTCTTCTGAAGCCTTTCTCCTTGGTTTGCAGATGGCCACCTTCTCCCTGGTGTCCTCCTGTGGTCTTCCTTCTAATTTCCTGCTCTTATGAGGACACTGATGATATTGACTAGAGCCCACCCTAATGACCTCGTTTTCACTTAATTACCTCTTTAAAGACCCTTTCTCCGAATACAGTCATGTTCTAAAGTAGTTGGGGTTAAGACTTCCACATATAAATTGTGAGGCATGGTGGACACACTTCGGCCCATAGCGGTGTTCCAACTTCCCCAGTGGCTCAGCGAGTAAAGAATCCACTGGCAGTGCAGGAGACGCAGGAGACACGGGTTTGACCCCTGTGTTGGGAAGATCCCCCTGGAGGAGGGAATGGCAACCCACGTCAGTATTCTCACCTGCAAAATGCTGTGGACAGAGGAGCGTGGCGGGCTACCGTCCACAGAGTTGCAAAGAGTCAGACATAGCTGAGTGACTAAGCACAGCACAGTGTTCCAGCCAACAGCCCCAGTGGATGACAGAAACCTCAGCGCAGATCTGACAGCCCCCAGACCTGGGGAGGGAGGCTTCACTGACATGAACGAGAGACGCTGAGCAAGAACCACTTAGCTGAGCCTGATCCCCCTCTTGGACCACGGAAAGCAATAATCAGATAATTATAGTTGTTCTAAACCACTGTATTTATTAGCAATGGATTATTGGAATATTCTAGAATCAGTCTGGTTGCTGGTGGTGATGGTGGATGAGGGCAGGGGGAGAAGACCAGAGAATGATCCTGGTTGGCCCCTCTTGCTTCCCCACGCTGCACCCCTTCCCCCACCATCTAAAACAGGTCTTGATTTTATTTACTGCACACCTCTGTAACCTGGCTGTCTCTTCACCTCGACCGTCATGTTCCCATGTCCTACATCGTTGCAATGGCTTCCTAATGTCCATCACATCCTCCTTGTGTTGCTTAATAGATGTTCTATGATGTGGGCCTCCCTCTTTTAGGGACCACGGCTCTCGAGCTCTGATCCTCCATAGTTGGTCTTATGGGAAGGAAGAGGCTTTCTCGCTAGTAGACCCATCCTCTCCAGTATGGTAGACATTGGCCGTACATGGCTATTGAATGCTTGAAACTGGAGCTAGTGCCATAAGAAATGGAAGCTTTAATTCTACTTCATTTTAATTAATTTAAAATTAAAAAATTATTTAGTTATTGGAAAACATTGACGTATGTTTGAAAGAGGCTGCCCAGCTGTCCTGGTTTTCCTGGAACTGGGCTTTCAGGTTGTGGAACTGTGAGTTTTAAAACCAGGACTTGTGGACTTCCCTGGCAGTCCAGTGGTTAAGACTCCAAGCTTCCACTGCAGAGAGTACAGGTTCAGTTCTTGGTCCGAGAATTAAGACCCCACATGTCATGCAGCATGGCCAAAAGGAAAACGGAAAGCCAGGACTTGAGTAAGCGAGGATAACTTGGTGATACTGCTTTGAAACAGCTTGGTTATGGACATCTGTGAAATCCAAATACAGCTCGAGTATCATGGATGAGAATTTAGCAGCTGGATGGAGATGTGCCATAAATGTCAAATACACCCTAGCTTTCAAATACTTGGTATAGAAAAAAAAATCTTCCTAATAATTTCTTATATTGATTACCTATTGAAATGATAATATTTGGGATGTTGAGTTAAATAGAATGTATACTAAAATTCCATCTGTTTCTTCTTTACTTTTTAAAATTTGAAGACACGGATGGCTTGCATTGTATTTTTATCTAGCCCCGTCCTTCAGTAGTGGCTCTCAGACCGTGGTTGGTTCAGAATCACTGGGGCACCTGGTTAAGATACCCAGGCCCAGGCCTTGCCCTGCTTGGGGAGCCTGGGCCCCTGTTCTTTATCAGCTTTCCTGATCTCAGTCACCCTGCTGTGGTGGTGTGTGGTGTGGGAATATAGATGCCAGCAACCCCTTTCTTCTTAAGTCTGGGGTCTCTGGACCCAAGAAAACAATGCCCCAGGACAGGCGGTTCTGTCTGCTTGGCTAAGGCCTAGCATGGGCTTTACCAGCACGAGCTGCTCAGATGGCATAGAAGTAGAAAAAGAAGAGAGGAGAGGGCCAGGAGAACTAAGGGGGCATCTTTTCCTGGGGCTTTGGTTCTTTCTGGATCCTTCCTTAATCCCTAGGTGAGCTGACCTTGAATTTCCTCCCCTGGGTTTGACAAACAATACCAAGGGCCACGGGGAATCATTGAAGGTTCTTGAGCAGGGGAGGAGCCCAGTGAAATTGATATCTTTCCGAGGGAGCCCAGGCCTCCACCACCTCCTTTTCCCACACTTCACCACAGGGCTGCAGGAAGAAATTTCTCTGATTCTTTGCTGGAGAGTCCTTTCCCACATGCTCGCCTTCACCCCCACTGAAGAGGATGGTATGCTTGGTTGCTCAGTTATGTCCGACTCTTTGTGATCCCTTGGACTGTAGCCCACCAGGCTTCTTTGTCCATGGAGATTGTTCAGGCAAGAATACTGGAGTAGGTTGTCATGCCCTCCTCCAGGGGATCTTCCCAACCCAGGGATTGAACCCAGGTCTCCTACACTGCAGGCTGATTCTTTGCCGGCTGAGCACCAGGGAAGGGAAAGGATTACTGGTCCCCAGAGTGCAGTGGACTGAGTTCACCTGTGAACTGTCGCAGCTTAGTCCGCATCAGCCACTATCCTCATCTCGGGCACAGTCTCTTCTTCCTTCATGCTCCCAGTTCTGCCCAGCCTTGCCAGGACCCCTCAGAGACCACGTGCCGGCCTCTCTGCTGCAGATCCACACTTAGACACAGATGCCAGGCATCACTGGCCCCACAGTGGGAGAGAGTGTGGGGTGTGGGAAAGCAGCCAGCCAAGTGTCACTGCCTCCTTCTGAGAACCAGGCCTGGTCTGAGTTTGGCCTCTATCACATTCCGTGCTGTGGAGATTACATCTTTCTCTGGTTTGGTTTCCTCATCTATAAAAATGGGCACGATGGTGCCTTTCTCACAGAGCATGCTCATGCGGGGATGAAAGGGAAGAACGCCTTTGGGAAAACACCCGGCACTGCTCCTGGCACCTGGTAGATACTCATTCATCAAATATTTGTTGAATGAATGAATGAGTGAGTATGTGGATGGGCACGTTGGCACTCTGGCCTCAAGGGCAGCCCCCCTCTATAGTTTGCAATCTACTCCCTCCTGGCTTGTGGCTCCCCTCAGTGAAGGAGGAAAGGAGGGAAATGGGTGTGTCTGTGTGCCTGTGTGTGCTCATTGCAGCTGATTCCCAGAACAGGTAGGGATTCATATGCTTGTTTTGCAGATGGGGAGACTGAGGCTAGGGGAAGGTCAAGAGGAGCCGACTGTGGACACAACTTTTCTTGGGTCTCCCAAGGGCCTGCACCTGGGCTGAGCACATCGTGCCGCTTAAGGAATGCCAACTGGTTGAGTCGGTGAGTGAACATTGGGCACCGAGGTGACAGGAGAAGCCCCATCCTCTTTATTGTGACATCCTTGGGCAGGGCAAGAGGCAAGGAGTCTTTCTCTCACGCTCTGTCTTGGATTGTTTCCTTCCATACCCTCTTCTTGCCTCCTCTCCTTCTACTTCTCAGCCTGTGCTCTTTCAGCAATTTTCCCCCCTTTTCTTTCTTCCTCCCTCCTCCCTCCTTTCATCTGTGCTTAAGGCTGGCCTTACTGCAGCTCTTTGATATCCTGGGAACTGATTTGAAAAGCATCAGGGCCTGAGATTCTGAAGGTGTGACTTGGGGTAGATTGTGCATCAGTTTTACGATCCCTAAAATGCAAGTGTCTGGATGGCTGCTTCCCAGGAAGGTGGTGAGCTGTTGGTCATAAGTCACTGGGATGGGAGAGCCATAGCCGAGTCCTGTGGAACTAAGGAACTCTGGGACAATGTGTGGCCTTCCCCGGGGTGCTGTTCCTTCCAGGCTTGTGGAGTGACTCAGAATGCACGTGTGGTGATTGATCAGTGGGAGTGGCCTGGGGGTCCTGGGTGACCTCTGATCCAGAGCAGTTCCAGAATTCCTTCTTGGCAGGTGACAGGAGAGGGAGCTGTACCTGAGCATCTTTTTGCACATCGCAAAGGCGATTTGCTCTCTTGGGAGGGAATCTGATCTCTAACATCCTTTGTGAAGATGCAGAAACATCTGCAGTGGACACTGCTGGGATTGCTCATGAGATATTAGTCTCGTCTCAGTGAAGAGAGCAATTTATCAGAGGCCATTCCTTCCAGCGATGAAGAACCTTTCAGAACTTGATTGCACTTAATGCGTCAGCCTTTCCAAAGTGTTTTATTCCACCCTCAAATGAGATAATGAAGCCCTTTAATTTACTGTTCAACTCCTGCACAGAGTGAGTGGGTCAGGCCTGAGGAGACAGAGAGCTGGACCCCGGCTCAAGCGGCCAAGCACACCCAGGGTGTCGTCAGCCTGGAACTGCCCATCTCCTGGCGGGAGCTGGCACGGAGTCCCAGGCAGCCCAGAGTAAATCCCAGTCTGGTGGCTTCCTTCCTCTGCATCCCCAAGCAAGCCACTTACTCTCTCGAAGCCTCAGTTTCGTCTTCTGTAAACTTAGGATGGTTGATGACCCTGGCATGGCAGGGTTGTGGACAGGATCAGGGATGATGTGGCTAAGGGGGGAGTGCCTGTCACTGGATAGATCCTCAATACATAGCAGTTGTCATTGGGCAGTGAGACTGAGCTCGGAGACCTCAGAGGAGGCCGTCCTTGCTCCTGGTCATGGGGGACATTCACATCCACGGCTCTGCCCTGGAGTTACCATTGGCACCAAGTAAATCGGCCTTCAAGGCCTTCACCTCCTGCTTCTCTGCCCATCTTATCCTGACCATTTCAATGGGCTAGCCCCCTCAGATAGTAGATGATGGATGGAGCTAGCCCCCTCAGACAGTAGATGATGGATGAATGGCTGTAAAAATCCAGCCATGGGCAGCATCAGAGCCCAAGCTGGACCTTGCCCAAGCCTCCTTCAGCCTCCCATTTGGACCTGGGAGCTTCTTGACCTCCCCTCCCCTGGCTCTCACCCGCTATTGGACAAGAGTATTCTGACATATGTGATGGTGCAAGCTTTGGGTAAATTTAAGGGGCCTCATTAGATTTGTGTTGATTACAATACTCTCCCCTGAAAGCAATAAAGTCGCTTGCTTTAACAGTATCAGCCTTCCTAGGTGTCTCAGTGGTAGCGAATCCGCCTGCCAATGCAGGAGACGCAGGGAAGATCCCCTGCATGAGGGCATGGCAGTGCACTCCAGTGTTCTTGCCTGAAAAATCCCATGGACAGAGGAAGCTGTCAGGCTACAGTCCATGGGGTCGCAAAGAATTAGACCCAACTGAGCATGCGTGTGTTGCATATGCACGCGCACACACACACACACACACACACACAGTATCAGTATATTATGATACTTTCCCAAGGATGGAAGTAAAGCACCTTGAGAAAGGGGTGTGTTTTCTAATTTGCTCACAGGTCAGTACAGATGAATGGCTTACCCTTCCTTCCTCCACTGCCTCAGTGACCCTCCCCGGCTCAACCCCACACCCCCTTATGGCAGGATTCTGGCATTTGTCCTCTGTTCCTGCTCAGGCTTGGAGGGACCAGCCAGGACTTGCACTGTTGGCTTCATCTCAGGCAGATTCCTGACTGGCTCTTGTCGCCTTGGATCCTGACCCCAGAATGACTCCTATCGACGTCTTCTCCCTCAACTAAGACCCAGTGCAGCCAAATAAATAAATAAATATTTTTTTAAAAGTATTCCTTCGACTTATTTCCTTCCTCTTCTAATGGGACTTCTCTGCCTTTCAAAGTTTCTGCTCTTTATTTCCAAGAGCCCCAGGGGTGTCTCACTAGTGCTCACAAACATTTTCTGCTACATTTTATTGCCATTTTCCTCCTCCCGTGATTGATTTTCAAGCTGGGATGGTTGCTCTCAAGGTTTCTGCTGTTTTCTGCCATCGCTGTGGCCCTCACTCCTCAGAAAGCTGAGGACCTCTGCAGGATGAAGGCTGGCTTGGACACACCCCTCTGAGCTGCCCCCATCACCCTAAAATGACTTTCTTGTCCCTTTCAGGCTTGCCGTTTCATGGTCACACAGCTACGAAGTATGCCGTTGTCTCTTAGTACTGTGCAGACTGTATGCCCCCCAAAATGGTACCAGTGATGACTCCCCATCTTCACATGGTCTTCATACGATAGGACTCTGACACCCCTCCTTCTTGGATCGGGATGGGTTTGTGACTATGGCCGAAAACACAGAGGGTCGTAAAGAGTGGTGTAGCTTCAGCTAGTTTGCTTGGGATGCTTGCTCAGGGGACCCAGCCACCATGCTGTGAGGAAGCCCAAATCGTATCCACCTTCCAGCCAGGTGAGTAGTGCTACCTTAAAAAAGTGGATGGTCCAGCCTTAGTTAGCCATCCTGGCCCGTGCCACCTGGAGCAGAGAGGAGCTGTCGCTGCTGAGCCTTGCCCAGACTGGATTCATGAGTAGGATGAGTGTTGTTTGAAGCCACCAAGTCGGACATGTTTTGTTGCACTGCTGAGCAACAGACACAGGGCTTCTCCAGTTTCCAGTATTCTTCCCTGGGACTCAGACCTGGATCCACGGGGCTGAGCCCAGGGCCAGCCTGAAGGACTGACGTGGCTCCACTCACTTGGGAATTACATTTCCCTTTCCTCAGGTTGAGCCTCTTCCTGGGAAGCTCTTGAGTCCTCTCAGAGACTCACCCATGGGGGCAACTGGCCCTCTGGAATTGACTGAAAGTGAAAGTTGCTCAGTCGTGTCCGACTCTTTGCGACCCCATGGACTATACAGTCCATGGAATTCTCCAGGCCAGAATACTGGAGTGGGTAGCCTTTCCCTTCTCCAGGGGATCTTCCCAACCCAGGGACGAACCTAGGTCTCCTGCATTGCAGGCAGATTCTTTACCAACTGAGCTCTCCGGGAACTGGACATCCTTAAATCCTGGAGGGCCAGAGTTTAGATTAAAACCAAGACATCTCCTTCACTTCCTTCTTATCTTCCACTCCTAATCACAATCTCAGTTATTTTATGAGAGGGAAACTGAGGCTCAGAGAAGTTGAATCACTCCTCGGGCAGTACAGCCGGGAAATGGGAGACTGAGATTTGGTCGCACGTCTGTCTGCCTCTCCACTTCCCTGGGGACTGCTGCTCTGTGTTATGTGCAGAGGCTGATGCATCACAGGGGCTCCTTGTGTCTCCCTAAGGCCCTAAGCCACTTTATCACCCTCTTTACAGACGGCCCTCAAAAAAGATGTATGTTCAGATGGTTAATAAACACATGAAAGGCACTCAACCTCATTTGTAACTAGGAGATGCAAAGAAAAATCCCAAGCTGGCGTCCCAGTGGTTAGGATACTGTGCTCTCACTGCCAGGGTTGTGGGTTCAATCCCTGGTCAGGGAACTAAGATCCTATAAGCCACGTAGCATGGCCAAACAGTGGCCCCCCAAAACAGAACAGCAACAACAAAAGCAATCCAAGCATACCCCTACTGTGATAGAATGCGAAAACGCATCTCTCAGACCACCTCCTATAGACTTGCGGCCCAGCAGTCATTTTGGACAACTTGGGTCGTTCCTGCTTTGGTGCACCGTCTGGATTCAGGGGCGACACTTTCTCCTTCTGCTTGCACCTGCTTCCTTCCGAACCACAAGCGTCAATCTCAAGAGCACTTCTTAATAAACATCCTGGGTGCTAAACTCCATCTCTGTTTCCAGGGGAACCTTATCAGTGATGACTACACATCCACTAGAATGGCTGAAATATGTTGAAAAAAAAAAATTGAACCCTGTTTTTCATGGTTTTGAAACATTACAGCCTGGAAACAGAGTCACACATATATGGCCAGTTGATTTTTGACAAAGGTGCAACGGCAATTCAGTGGAGAGAGATAATCATTTCAACAAATGGTGCTGGAACAACTGGACAGCCATATAAGAAAATAAAAATCAAGCAAAAGCAAAAAAAAAAAAGCGCCTCGATTATCTGTACCTCACAACTTATACAAAAATCAACTCAAAATGGATCACAGACCTAAAAGCAAAACTCAAAATACTCCCCAGAAGGAAACATAGGAGAAAAATCATTGTGACTTCAGGTTACGCAAAATTTTTCTTGGTTATGCAAAATTTTTCTTAGTTATAGCTTCTTTATCCATGAGCTATAAAAGAAAAATATGGTAAATTAGATTTCACTGAAATTAAAAACATCTGATTTTGAAAAGCCATTCTTATGAAAATGAAAAGACAAGCTACAGCCTGGGGGAAAATATTTGTAAAACACATGTGATAAAGAACTTGTATCCAGAATATAAAGCATCCTGAAAACTTCATAATAAGCGGACAAATGACCCAATTAAAAATGGTCCAAAAAATTGAATCAACCCTGCAGACAAGAAGATATGTTGATGGCCAATGAGCACATGGAAGGACATTGAGCATCATGAGCTATTACAGAAATACAAAATAAAGACCAAAATGAGAGGGACTTCCCTGGTGGTCCAGTGGTTAATCTGCCTTGTGTTCTTTTCTCTTCTCCTCCATCCTGTGTGGGGTTGAATTTGCTCCTCGCCAAGTCCTCTCACGAGACTGTCAGTATCAAATGATTCCTGGCCAAGAAACAAAGGCAGAATCATCCCATTCCCCAATGGACTCGAATGAAAACTGATAATAAAATCAGGTACAGCTCCAAGGGAAGACAGATATTGGAGAAGAATCAAGCTGGGTCTATAGGGAGCCTCACGTGTGAAGTGGCACATTTATGCTCCGTCAAGGTCGCTTGCATCTTAGCCGAATCACAGTGCTGAGACCATCACTACTGTCTGAACAGCTCATGGGAGAAATGGAATGTTTGGCTCATGGTGTTTCCTGACTAGTGGTTCATTTGGCTCAGAAATAAATATGTGAAACCTTTATTGGAACTGCTGTTGTATTATACTGGTTTGTGATGATGTGCTGAACAAATACTTTTCCTGTCAGGTGGAAAAAAAAAAAGAATCTGTCTTGCAGTGCAGACGATACAGGTTCGATCCCTGGTTAGGCAACTAAGGTCCCACAAGCCTCCTAAGCCTCTACACCGCAACTGCAGAAGGCCACGCAGCATGACTAGAGAATCTGTGTACAACCATGAAGGATCCTGCATGACGCAGTGAAGATCTCATGTGCCACAACTGAGACCCAATACAGCCAAATAAATGATGAAATAGAAAGAGGCAAAATGAGATACCACTAGACATCTGTTACAATGATGTAACAAGCAAGCTTGACAAGACCAAGTGCTCGTGAAGAAGCAGAGCAACTAGAACTCATGCAAAATTGTACAGAATATTTGGAAAGTGGTTTGGCAGTTTCTTATAAAAGTAAAGATGCACTCAGCATTGGAGAAGGCGATGGCACCCCACTCCAGTACTCTTGCCTGGAGAACCCCATGGACGGAGGAGCCTGGTGGGCTGCAGTCCATGGGGTCACTAAGAATCAGACATGACTGAGCGACTTCACTTTCACTTTTCACTTTCCTGCATTGGAGAAGGAAATGGCAACCCACTCCAGTGTTCTTGCCTGGAGAATCCCGGGGACGGGGGAGCCTGGTGGGCTGCCATCTATGGGGTCGCACAGAGTCGGACACGTCTGAAGTGACGCAGCAGCAGCAGCAGCAGCAGCAGCAACACTCATCATGTGATCCAGCAATCCCATTCGGAGTTGTCTACCTGGGAGAAAGAAAAACATGTGTTCCCACAAAAACCAGCTCACCCATGTTCACAGCAGATTTATTCAAAATTTCCCTTCCTGGAAACAACCCAGATGCACTGTAATTGGGGAATGGATGAATAAACTGGTACATCCATACAGTGGAATACAATTCAGCAATAACAAACTGTGGAAGCACTCAGTAACATCCATGAACCTCACACACATTATGCTAAGTGGAAGAAACCAAGTCAAAAGGCTTCATTCTGTATGATTACAAATGTTGGGAGTAGGGTAAAGGATTTGGTGCCTGTCAAGTATCACCAAGGAATTTTGGAAGATGACAGACCTGTTCTATGTTATGATTGTGACAGTGACCACTCCACTGTATGTGTTTACCATAACTCGCAGAACTGTACACCAAGGAGAGTACAATTTACTGTATGCAGATAAACTAGCTTGAAAGTATTGAACCCCAAAACCCTTTATGCAAGTAGTATCATACTGCATGTATCCTTCTGCAGCTTGCTTTTTTTGCTTGCCCTTAAATGCTTTATAAAGTTGACACTATGTATGTAATAAGGATACATGTAGCTCTTGTTCATTCATTTTAACTGCTACATGACATTCTATTATGCATTATATCTTAGTTTGTCTATTTTTCTTCTGATGGACATTTCCTTGTGTCTGTTTTTTCTTCCCTCTGTTTTAAGCAATGTAGCAATAAAGACTCCTATAAATATATTCTGGAGCACAGGTGCAGAGATTTCTTTCTTGAATATTTACTGAAAAGGCTAAATTGAATAGGGATAAAGACTATGAGCATCTTCACATTGCTCTCCAAGGGCTTGTACCAACTGACTCTGCTAACAGTGTATGAGAATTTCATTCCTCTACATCTTCATCAGAAACTGTATTACCAGGCTTTAACTTCTGCTTAGCTGATAAATGTATAATGATACCTAATTGTTGTCTTATTTTGCATTTTCCCTGATTACTAGGGAGGTTGATTTATATGTTTGTTGGTCAATTTGGGTTTTTTTCTTAAGCGAATTGCCTCTTCGTTGTCTTTTTTTTTTCTTCCCTACTGTGTTTTGCATCTTTTTCTTCTTGAAAAAGTTTCTTTGTTTTTTCCCCTCAACCTCTTCCTGATTGTAATCCATTATTGGGTAGTAGATATCTTCTCAGTCTGTGGAATTAAAAAAAAACCAATTTGATTGTATCTTTTGTTGATTAAAATCTATAAATTTATTAGTCTTTTTTTTGTTGTTTTCATCCTTTTTGTGTCTTTTTTTTTTTTCCTTTTTGTGTCTTTTCTAAGAAATTTTTCTTCACCTCAAGGTCGTAAGAGATATTTTCCTGTAAACTTTAAAAAGTTTTGCTTTTCACATGTATGTCTTTAGTTCACTTGGAATTGATCTTTTTGTGTGTTGTAGAACTCTAATTCAGAGAAGGCAATGGCACCCCACTCCAGTACTCTTGCCTGGAAAATCCCACAGACAGAGGAGCCTGGTGGGCTGCAGTCCATGGGGTCGCTAGGAGTCAGACACGACTGAGCGACTTCACTTTCCCTTTTCACTTTCCTGCATTGGAGAAGGAAATGGCAACCCACTCCGGTGTTCTTGCCTGGAAAATCCCAGGGACGGGGGAGCCTGGTGGGCTGCTGTCTATGGGGTCGCACAGAGTCGGACACGACTGGAGCGACTTAGCAGCAGCAGCAGCAACACCATTTATTGAAGAATCCATCCTTTCCCCACTGATTTATATAGACTTATGGGCTCCCTATTTTATTGGTATAGTTGTCTATCCTTGCGTCTATGACACTGTCTTAATTATGTAATCAATCTTGCTATCTAATAAATCTATCTGGGGCTATTCTTGGCCCTTTGCTCGTCTCTATAAATTTCGGAAGCATCTTGTCAAGTTCCCAAAGACAGTTTTGGATATTTTTGAAATTCTGTTTAGTACATAAATTTAGGTAGAGTCAGCATCTTTATGATACTGAATCTTTCTGTCCATGAATGTGGTATATATTTCTGTACTTACTCAGATATTCTTTTGAGTCTTTCAGTAATGTTTTGTAATTTGGACCATATAGTTCTAGCACAACTTTCTGCTGCATTTATTTTAGGCACCTTACAGTTTTACACTTCCCTAGTGGGAGAAGGCAATGGCACCCCACTCCAGTACTCTTGCCTGGAAAATCCCATGGACGGAGGAGCCTGGTGGGCTACAGTCTATGGGGTCGCAAAGAGTCGGACACGACTGAGCGACTTTACTTTCACTTTTCACTTCCTGCATTGGAGAAGGAAATGGCAACCCACTCCAGTGTTCTTGCCTGGAGAATCCCAGGGACGGGGGAGCCTAGTGGGCTGCCGTCTATGGGGTCGCACAGAGTTGGACATGACTTAGCAGCAGCAGCAGCAGTGGCTCAGGTGGTAAAGCGTCTGTCTACAATGTGGGAGACCTGGGTTCAAGCCCCGGGTCAGGAAGATCCGCTGGAGAAGGAAATGGCAATCCACTCCAGTACTATTGCCTGGAAAATCCCATGGACAGAGGAGCCTGCTAGGCTACAGTCCATGGGGTCGCAAAGAGTCGGACACGACCGAGCGACTTCACCTACCTCATCTACAGTTTTAATTGCTTTTTATTTTTTTGCTATGGTTGGTAAGTGAAATTAAAAATAATATATTCTAGTTATTTGTGATACATAGGAATGTTACTGATTTTTCTATGTCAATCACATGTATAGCAATCTTGCTGATTACAAGTTTGTGTATAGATTCTTTTGGATTTTCTCTGTAGATAATTATACCTTCTCTAGATATACTTTCCCTTTACACTTAATGTCTTTTTATATCTTTTACTTGCCTTATTTAATGGTCTGGGTACTCTAGTGTAATGCTAAAGGGAAGCAATGACAGAGGACTTCCTTTATTGCTCTGCGGATGTGCTCAGCTGCTTCAGTAACGGTCAGCTCTGTGACCCAATGGACTTTAGCCTGCCAGGCTCCTCTGCCCATGGGATTCTCCAGGCAAGAATTCTGGAGTGGGTTGCCATGCCCTCCTCCAGTGGATCTTCCTGACCCATGTCTCTTTTGTCTCCTGAATTGGCAGGCAGATTCTTTACCACTGGTGCCACCTGGGAAGCCCCTTTATTGCTTTGAGTCTAATTGAGTTGCCTTTAAAGTTTTACCCTTAAATATAATATATGCAGTGAGTTTTGAACAATTACTCTTTATCCCACCAGTGACATTATATTCTATTTTAAGATTGCTTTTGAAAATCTTTTTAATGGAATAAATGAGTACAGAATTTGTCAAATGCTTTTCCTGCAGGTATTGAGACAATCATGTGCTCTCTTTTCCTTTTAATCCTATAATGTGCTGTATTACATTAATAGATTTACTTATTATTCATGAGATAAATCCCACCTGGCCAGCAACCATTTTATATATATATTTAATTTCACTGAAATTAAATTAGCTGCTGAATTTAATTTGCTGATATTTTATTTAAGATTTCAAAATACATGTTCATAAGTGTATAATGGATCTATAATTGCCTTTTAAAAAAATTATCCTTGTCTGGTTTTGCCATTAAGGTTATACTGGCTTCATAAAATGAAATCAGTAGCTTTCATTCTTTTCCTGTCCTTTGAAACATTTTTGTAAAAAGTATATATTTTCTGGTCCTCAGAATTTTCAGAAAATTTGCCTCTAAGCTTGCTCAAGCTTGGGATGGTGGAGGTCAACTTCTGGATGAATTAAACATGTTTACTAATGTAGTTACTGTTGGAATGAATATCTTCCTTTTCATTACTTATTTTGATTATTTGTACCCTTTTCCTCCTCTTCAAACCTCCTTGTCCTCCATCTTCTTGCACAGGCTAACTAGTAGTGTCTTTATTTGATCACTCCCCACCTCCCCTGCAAAGAATCAGCTTCTGATTTTGTATTTGGATAGGATATAAATTTGACTGCTACAACAGAAACCTGACATTATTAATGACTTAAATAAAGACACAGATGTCGAGAACAAACGTGTGGACTTGGGGAAAGAGGAGGAGCGGGTGGGATGATTTGGGAGATTGGGATTGACACATATGCTCTACTAGGTATAGAGTAGATGGCCAATGAGAACCTTTCGTTCAGGGAACCCTGCTCAGTGCCCTGCGGTGACCTAAATGGGGAGGAAATCCAAAAAGAAGGGATATACGTATACATAAAGCTGATTGACTTTGCTGTACAGCAGAAACTAACACAACATTATAAAGCAAATGTCCTCCAATGAAAATGAATTTAAAACAAATGAAATTGAAACAATTTTAGTGACTTTAAAAATTATGCATTATTACTAGTTATGTTCTCAATTGTGTACCCCACCGTCTTGTTGTTCAGTTCCTCCGTCGAGTTTGACTCTGCGATCCCATGAATGGCAGCACACCAGGCTTCCCTGTCCTTCAGCATCTCCTGGAGTTTGCTCAGACTCATGTCCATTGAGTTGGTGATGCCATCCAACCATCTCATCCTCTGTCATCTCCTTTTCTTCCTGCCCTCAATCAATCCCACCCTCTCAGTTCAGTTCAGTCACTCAGTCGTGTCCGACTCTTTGCAACCCCATGAATTGCAGCACGCCAGGCCTCCATGACCATCACCAACTCCCAGAGTTTATTCAGACTCACGTCCATCTAGTCAGTGATGCCATCCAGCCATCTCATCCTCTTGTCCCCTTCTCCTCCTGCCCCCAATCCCTCCCAGCATCAGAGTCTTTTCCAATGAGTCACCTCTTCGCATGAGGTGGCCAAAGTACTGGAGTTTCAGCTTTAGCATCATTCCTTCCAAAGAAATCCCAGGGCTGATCTCCTTCAGAATGGACGGGTTGGATCTCCTTGCAGTCCAAGGGACTCTCAAGAGTCTTCTCCAACACCACACTTCAAACGCATCAATTCTTCGGTGCTCAGCCTTCTTCATAGTCCAACTCTCATATCCATATATGACTACTGGAAAAACCATAGCCTTGACTAGACGGACCTTAGTTGGCAAAGTAATGTCTCTGCTTTTGAATATGCTATCTAGATTGGTCATAACTTTTCTTCCAAGGAGTAAGCGTCTTTTAATTTCATGGCCCTCTAGCTCCCTGCAAATTCACATGTTGCAGCCCTTTGAATGTGACTGTGTTTGGAGAGGTAATTAAGGTGGAGGTGGTAATTTCCCACCTTTAAAGAGGTAATTAAGTTAAAATGAGGCACCTTTATGATGGATGGGCCC
The DNA here is from genome assembly GCA_006408695.1 of Aepyceros melampus. NCBI lineage: Eukaryota > Metazoa > Chordata > Mammalia > Artiodactyla > Bovidae > Aepyceros > Aepyceros melampus. Next base: position 457,640 of record SJXQ01001444.1, on the reverse strand, counting down.
AAATTCAATCTAACTGGTGTCCTTATAAGAAGAGGAGGACTTCCTTGCTGGTCCAGTGGTTAAAACTACGGATTGCAATGCAGGGGGTTTGAACCCTGGTCAGGGAACTAAGATGCCATACACTGCATGGTGCAGCCAAAAAAAAACAAAAACAAAAACAAAAAAACAGAAAACACAACAACAGAAGAGGAAATCTGTACACACACAGAGACACCAGGCACAAGTGAAAAGACTATGTGAAGATACAGAGAGAAGAGGGTCATGTATAAGCCAAGGAGAGAGGCCTCAGGAGAAACCAACCCTGCCAACACCCTGGTCTTGGACTTCTTAAGTTTCTGTTGTTCAAGTCATCCAGACTGCGATATGTTAGTATGGCAGCCTGAGCAAACGGACACAGTACCTCACACAAAGTCCCAGCTTTTATGGAGTTCATCAGTTGCCCAGGCTCTTTCCACCTTGTTGCTCTACCATCTTCAGCATGACCTGCCTTCCTGCCTGCATCTCAGCCAGCTGGAAAAGAAAAGGGGGAAGGCAGAGCACACTCCCTCATTTTATAGACATGACCCAATACTTGTGCCCACTTCCATGTTTTATATTTGGCTGCAAAGGTTACTGGGTGACCAGTTAGGAACACAAGAGTGGGAAGTGGGGAGCAAGGGCAATTTACGCCATAAGATTTTTTTTTTTTTAATTCCCTTCTGGGAATTCTGTAGAGGTCCAGTGGTTAAGACTCCATTGCCCAGAAAATATTTTAAAAATTTAAAAGTTATGTGTATTCTCAATTTGTTGGGTGGTATAATCTCCCTCTCCTATATGTGATTCAACTTATTTGTGTTGTCCAGATGACATATATTGTGATTAAGAATATATCTGGATTTATTATACCACCCCATTATGTGTTTTTTGCTTACTTTATCTTTCTTTCCCTTTTTGTCTCCTGTGGGCTATATATGTATACACAACATACATATATGCACACATATTTTGAAGTTTAAGAATTTACTGATTTGATAATGGAAAAGAATATGAAAAAAACTTTGCTGGTTTGGATGACTGAGATTTTATTTCTCTTTTTTGTGGTTATTCTTAATTTTTAATAATTTAAAGGATTTCTCTTTATCCTTGATTTTATGTGGTTTAATTATAATAGAGCTATATATGGACTTAATTTATGCTGTATATTCTTGGGGCATATTTAAATTTTATTTTATTTTTTAACTTTTTGGGCATACCATGCAGCATGTGGGATCTTAGTTTCCAAATTAGGGATTGAACCTCTGCCCCCTGCATTGGAACCACAGAGTCTTAACCACTAAACTGCCAGGGAAGTCCCCTGTTGGGGTATATTTTTGATTTGCAGTTTCATATTGATCTTTAACTCTTGAAAATCCTCGCTGATTGCCTTCTTACATTGCTTCTCCATTGTTTCCCCTTTTTCTGGAACTTCTATTAAATATGTGTTGCAGTCCCTCCATCTCTCCTCCAGTTCTCTTAACTGCTCCTTTGTATATTTTTTCCCCCTTTGACTCTTGGTGCTATCATGGGAGTCAGGACAGTGCTGGTAATAGAGTGGTCATCTGGGTGGGTGTCTATGGAAGGTCACCCTCTGAATGTGGTGTTTGAGTTGAGATCCAATGGGGGTGGAAGAATGTCATGTGGGGTCAGAGAATAGTGATGTAGGGGAGATTCCTCAAGGCAGAGGGAGCAGGACTTGTAAAGGTCCCAAGATGAGAAAGTTCATGAGATGAAGAGCAAGAGGAGGTTGGCCATTGGAAGCCCCCGAAAGCCTTTAAGTCAGGAAAAGACTTGATCTGCTGGCCCATCTTTCTGGTGGCCTTGTGGAGCAGAGGATAGAAGACGGGCAAGAGCAGGAGTGGGGAGACCTGTCTGGAGGCTCCTGCAGCCTGGGTGAGAGATGGGCTGTAGCTGGGACCAGCAGCTGGCAGTGGGGATGGAGGGAGAGGATGAAGGACTAGGTATTTAGAACACAAGCTGGACGGTGATGGGCTGCATGGGAGTAGGCCGGCGGTGCTGAGGGGAGCCCAGGGCCCAGCTGCCAAGGGGAAGACATGGAGATTTGGGTGCAAATCCTTATCTTGCTTATCCTTGTCCAAGTGGAACCCTCTCGCACAGATTCACCTGCTCTTCATGAGCCATTTTAGACGGGCTCCCAGGGATTGGATCTTCAATGGGTCAGGTGTCCTGTGGGCCCCAGGAATCCTATCTCCTTCCAGCTCTAGCCTCTTCTCTGACCCACTGGGTGTGTCGAATTATCCTTTTGGGCTTCTGCTTCTGCTGGGATGCACACTGTAGTTAGACGTTGACCCCGAGCCCTGGTCCAGCTGCTCAGACCTGGCCAGACCCCTTTCCCAGCGTTAGACCTTGATGACACACCTTCAGGTCCTGCTCTAATCTGAATAGGCTACTTGGGATAGAATCCGGTGCCAGCATCCACTGGGGCAGCTTCTCTCCCTGGAGACTCTGCTGCGGGACCACACATCCCAGCGGCCAGCCTGGACATCACCTTCAGCCTTGCTATCCCGTCCCCGGACCACCTCCACCCAGGCTTTCCAATGAGGTGGTCACAAGGTGTCCTCCTGGTTCTCAGCTTTGTCCTCCTTATCTGCTTAGTTTGAGTTCCCTCAGAAGCAGGCTTTTAGACAGGGATTCAAGTTGTCCCAGAAACCTAGGTAGGGTTGTGTCCAGATAGAAAAAGGAAGGCAGCCAACACAAGGACTCTAGTGAGCTAGTCTCGACAGAGATGAGCAGCTGAGCTGAATCTGGCGTGGAGCTCTGGGAGACAGCGCAGACGCAGGAACTCGGAGCTTTCTCACCTGAGGGGTGAGGTTGTCCCGGGTAATAGACACAAACCCCCATCGGTCATTGGTGAAGGGCAGCCCGAGGGACATTTCATTCCCCAACACTTGCCCCTGTCCTGGTTGGGCAGAGCAGACTTAGACACTGGAGAAAGCCTTAGCCAAGAGTTGCAGATGCTGGATCCTGGCCCTAGAATGGGGGGGCCTGGGGTACCTTCTTATCCTAACCCCGAAGCTGGAGCTCTTGTTCCACCATCTGCAAAGCCAGGGCAATGTCACTTGCCTATCCCCTTGCTGTCAGCACTGCGACTTAACACATGGACCGTGCCCGGCACTGCTGGCAGAGCAACCTGATAAGGCTGAGGAGGGCGAATAGTTCTCTGTGCTGTGCAAATGTGCCCTAGATACATGGGCAGCAGACCCAAAGCTCTGAGACAGAAGGTAATCTCTTTTGCTTTGCCCCCGCCCCCCCATCTCTGGCCACTGGTTCCTGCTGATGTGACATTCTTGTTCTAAAAACAGACATGTAACACCTCAAGCAGATTTGCAGTCCCTTGACAACGGTCTTGTCTGGCACATAAAGGGCCTCTGCCTTTCTGCCTGGCTTCCCAGAGCCCAGGAGAAGAGGTCAGTCCAAGGGGGCTGCTCAGAGAGCAGAATGGTGCCTGACCCTACCACCCATCCCTCCGGAAAAGGGAGGTACCAGGAGTCAGCGCTCTGTCTGTCTTGGAGGCCCTGATTGCTGATGCTGTGGAAGGCTGACGATGTGTCCTTTGCGGGTGGTTTCATTCTTTCACCTGCAGACCCCTGGTTACTTTGAGTGACCATTCAGAGCATACCCCCGAGGTCAGGCACTTCCTGTTTAAAGCAGGGTGACCCTACGCTCAGAGGCCTTGCACTGCAGAGACACTGAGGCCCATGGAATCCAGGCTTGCTCCCTGCTCTGCTTCCAGGAGGCTGCCCTCCCCAGGCACTTTACAGGCCAACCGTGAAGCATGGCAGCAGGCCAGGAATGGCCCAGGCATTGCTGCCCTGGGGTCTCAAGGGCGCCCTGTCCCCCTGGCCGTTCTATTATTGCCACCTGTGGGGGTGGAGGCTCTGGGCACAGTCCTGGCCAGGGCCGAGCATGGATAGTGCCTCAGCTCGTACGGCGACTGGGGCTGGCATTGTCTCGTGATCTCAAGCCTGGTGCCCAGTGGGCAGGTGAGCCCTCTGAGAGCCCTGTGGGCCCCTGTGAGAGCTGCAAGTCCCCCGGGTGGCAGGTGCAGCTCCTGCCTTAGTTCCCCTCCCGTGCTCTAGCGCCCCCTGGAGCTCCCAGTGTCCCATTGCTCCTCCCTGAAGCCTGGCTGCTTGGACTGATGCCCTTCCCAGCTCCTGCCAGCCCCTGGACCGGGGACTCTCTCTTTTCCTGGGTCACTTACTAGAAGACTCAGTTTCCTTGTCGTTAATAGGAGTGAGGTCGCCTGCCTTGCAGCGTTGTTGGAAGGGACAGTAAATATGTTTCAGAGCCGGGGCTGGGATGCATCGGAAGAAGGGGACTGATGTACATATGTGCGCGTGTGCTCAGACGCTCGGTCGTGTCCGACTCTTTGCGACGCCATGGACTGTAGCCCTCTGGCCACGGACTGTTTCAGGCAAGAATACTGGAGCAGGTTTCCGTTTCCTGCTTCAGGGGCTCTTCCTGACCCAGGAGCTACACCTGCATCTCCTGCCTTGGCAGGTGGATTCTTTACCGCTCTGCTGGATGGAAAGCCGGGCATACGTGCCCTGCATGTATAAAACAGCTAACCCATGGGAGCCGACTGCCTAGTACAGGGAACTCTGCGCGGTGCCCCGTGGTGACCCGAATGGGAAGGAAGTCCAAGGAAGAGGGGACATATGTTTTTCTGTGGCTAATTCACTTGTCTGTACAGCAGAAACTAACACCCCATTGTAAATCAACTGTACTTCAATAAAAAAAATAGTTTCTAATGCATCTAACGAAGTCCCTGGCAGAGAGCAAGTGCTCCGTGGACAGTGGCCATGATCATTTCTGGTCTTGATAACGACCTTCTCCGTCTCTCTGCCTCCCACCTGACTCTGAGAAGATGCTGCTGCTGTGACCCCCACCCCCGCCTTGCACCCCTGGGAGCAGTGCCGCCCAGCAGAGCTTTCTGTAGTTGTGGAAATGGCCTATATCTGAGCAGTCCAGTATGCTGGCAGGCCCTCTTGAAATGTGACCAGTGAAAAAACATTTTTTAAAAATTAAATTCAAATTAATTGAAAGGTAAACAGCTTCACGTGACCAGCTTCTCGAGCTGAATGGGACAGCACAGCTTTTGGTAGGAACACTGGCCTGGTTCATTCATCACACAGATATTGAGAGCCAAGTCGCTGCTGTTTAGTGCTGAGATGTCAACAGTAGACAAGACAGGAGAGGGCCTTGCTGTCATGGTGACAGGATAAGTCAAATAAATAAATAAGCAATTCAGGCAATAACAAGGGATGTAGACAACTCTAGAGCGCCCTCAAGTGCTAAAGCAGGAATGTACTTGCTGTCTTTTTTTTTTTTTTTAATCTTTATTGGATTAAATGATTCCCATTCTTTTATTTTAAAAAATGCCCAATATTTCAAAAATTCCTGATCCATGTAGAGAAATTCCATTCTATCATTTAAATAGATTTTAGTATATTGTTTTGTCTCTTGATGGACTAGTCCTGTTTATTATTATTATTATTGGCTTCATGAGTAAGCTTTATTTAAGATTTTAAATGGGCTTCTCTGGTGGCTCAGACAGTAAAGATTTAAATAACACATAGTTTCACTTAAGTTATTCCAAGACAAAGAAAATGATGAACAGCTCCTTGATTTATTATTTGAAGTCATAGTGACTAAATAGCAAAATTTTATGCTCTCAAAAAAGAAAAATACATACCAATTCCACATATACATAGAGATGCAAATTTTCTAAAGAGTAGCAAACAGAATTTATTAATCTATTGAAAATAATTCACTATGGCAAGAAGGGTTTATTGCAGGAATGCAAATGTGGTTCAAGAAGTTAATCAGATAGCTAGCGGGAAACATCTGTATAGCACAGGGAATTCAGGTCAGTGCTCCGTCACAACCTGGAGGGGTGGAGGACAGTGGGAGGAAGGCTCAAGAAGGAGGGCATGTGTGCATACTTATAGCTGATTCAAATTGTTGTAGGGCAGAAACTAATGCAACATTGTAAAGCAGTTATCCTCCAATTAAAAATAACCACAAAAAAATGTCCCTTTCAAAAAGTAAATAAGTGAAGACTCTGATAAAAAGGAAGTTCATTAACATAATTTATTATGCCAACAGATTACTAGAGCAAAGATTGCTGGAAATGTAAAAGCCTTTGGTATAATTCGTGCTTACTATTGGGCTTCCCTGGTGGCTAGTGGTGAGCAATCCTCTGGCTAATGCATGAGACATGAGAGATGCAGGTTTGATCCCTGGGTCGGGGAGATCCCCTAGAGAAGGAAATGGCAACCTGCTCCAGTATTCTTACCTGGAAAATCCCATGGGCAGAGGAACCAGTTCATGGGGTTGCAAAGAGTTGGACATGACTTAGCAACTTCAACAATAACGACATACATCAAAAGACTTGCCTTTGCATTTGTGTTTGAGCTGCCATAACAAAGTTACAGACTGGGAAACTTAACAACAAAAATGTATTTTCTCACAGTTCTGGAGGCTGGCCACCCAAGGCCAAGGCGCGAGCAGCGCTGGTCTCTGTGAAGCCCTTTCTTTGGTTTGTGGCCGTCTCATCCTTGTGTTCTCACGTGGCCTCTTCTCCCTGTGGATCTGCGTCTAATCTCTTCTTCTTCTAAGGACACCAATCATGTTGGACTAGGACCCACCCTAAGGGTTCATTGTACCTTAAAGATCCTGTCTCCAGATACAGTCACTGTCTGAAGTACTGGGGGTCAGGACTTCAACATATGAACCTTGGGGGAGATACGACTAAGCTCATAGCAGGTTTCAACCAACTTATGTTAGAGCATATCTCTAAGAGCATCGTGACATTGAACTTCAGCTACTTAGCTGAATAGCCTGCAAAGCTTATGCCCTTGGTAGCATCTTTCTTGAAATGATTCCTGTATGCGTGGTGGCCTGTGCAGGGCCTCCACCTCAACCAGCTCGCAGGAATGACTTCTGTTTGGCTTTATTTTGTGCTTGAGAGCTGGCACCTAAGAAAAGGGGGAAAAATACTTTCTTCCCAACATTTTTCCAACAACACTGGCTCCTGGCATTTTCGAGTCTCTTTATCTCCTCGGATACCATTCACAGAGGAAGACCTGCCAACAGACAGCCCAATTGTCCCTGGTCCATAGAGCACCTTAGGGCCATCCTGGATCCATGTCTTAGCATCTCAGTGGATATAATGGCTATGATGTATATATAGTGGATATAACAGACCATCACCAGCTTAAGTAATGATCACCATATTGCCAACCTGGCTTCATCCCTTCTCCCCATCCTCTCTTTTGAAAAACAACCAATTTAAGATGAACCTTAGATATAAAAATCAAGGACTAAATGTTGAACGATGTGGTGTCCCCCAGGGTTGTATTGATGACGTAACTGCTGTTGAATTACACCCACTGACAGGGTGATTTGGATCAATCCATATGGCTCTGCAATGTGCCCAGGGAAAAATTGTGCTTGATTTAGAGACATTAAGTTTGACAATATATTTATTAAGTGAACCAGAGAGGGAAGTCTAAAGTATAATATGTTCTGAGAAAGAGGCATGGAAATCTTTGTGTACTCATTGGTTTTATTGTAACAAAGCAATGTGCACATTTTAACATTTAAAACAGAACATTTTTTTTTCTTTCCAGTGAAACAAAAAGAAAAACAACAAACTTTTTTTTAATTAATTTATTTTTTTTAATTAATTTTTATTTTTTTAGTTTGTTTTTCTTTACAATACTGTATTTGTTTTGCTACACATCGACATGGATCAGCCACGAGTGTACATGAACTCCCAATCCCGACCCCCACCTCCCCCATCCTGCCCCACACCCTCTCTCTGGATTATCCCCGTGCAACAACAAACTTTTTATCATGAAAAAATGTGAAGCATTTTCCAAACTAGAGCAAGCAGTACAATGAATCCCTGCGGACCCATCACCTAGCTTAAGTAATGATCACCATATTGCCAACTGGACCTCATCCCTTCTCCCCATCCTCTCTTTTACCCAGTTGGAATATTTTAAAGCACACCATAGACATGTCATATTAAGAAAATTTAAAAATAAAACCCGAACAAAGATTACAATACGGAATGTCATTTCCAAATAAGATCCCTTACATTCTGCCGAATCTCCTCCATCAGGTGGCAGGGCTCCAGTCATTATTAGGAGAGGATTTTATTTTTGAAGCAGAAGTTTCAATGGCGAGAACATCCATTAAGCATCACCCAAGAAGAAGCTGTTTGTCAACAGGCCCTCTTCACCCTCCCAAACATCTAGAACCACCTTCTGCTGATTTTCTATAATCCTGCTTTTCCAGTTTGACAAAGAAAGAGTAGAGATCTAAGGGCTGGTATTGAATGTTCATATTCACATAGATACAGTTGCAGGGAAAGAAAAAAGAACACTAGGGCTCTGCCTGCCTCCCCGCGGGTGCCCAGCAGCCTCTGGGCTCACAGGAGTGCACACTGTCATTTTTCTCATCAAGCACAGTGGTGTATGCTTTCTGTAAGGGTTTTGTTGAGAAAGGAAGGGATAAAGAGGGAGTTGGAACAAAAAAACTGTGTATCAGGTGTAAGAGGCCAAGAGAGACCTCAGGAACACCAGGGGATAAAACGTAAGCTAAAAGAGCAGACCATTCCTTCGCCGCCGAGGTCCTGAGAAAATCAGAAAGGCTAACTGGAAAAGGAAGGTTGGACTGCATTAGTGTTGAATTCATCTTCTTCTCTGTTTTCTCACTCCCCACCATCTTCGTCTTCTTTATCTTCACTCCCATCTCCTTCTTCTTCAGTGTCCTCTGAACTTCTGTAGTCAACACTCCCTCCCTTGACACACCTTCCCATTTATGGTATTTTCCCCTTCTCTCCTGGTTACGGTTATTACAGTTGCATAACAAATTACCCCTCAATGGAGCAGCTTAAAATAACTATTTTATTTTGCTCACTATTTTGTAGATCAGAAATACAGAAAGGGCTGGGCTGGGCAGCTCTTGTTTGGGGTCTTCCACTTGGTTGAGGTCGCTGCTGGCTGGAAATGCAGTCATCGGAAGGTACTACACGGCTGGCCGTCCAAGACGGCACACTCATGTGGCTGCCGGATTTTGCTCCCTGGCTGTTGGCTTTTCCACCTGGCTGCTCCTGTGTGGCAGATAGTTGCATTTTCATTTTTACTTGGTTCAAAATATTAAAAAAAATTTTTTTGAGACTTCTTCTTTGACCCATGTGTTACTTAGAAGTGTGTCATTTAATCTCCAAGTGTTAAGCACCAACTTGGAAGTTTCTGTTTTTATTTTCTTTTTAAAATAATAGGCTTTTAAAAATATGTATACATTTTTGATGCAGACCATTTTTAGTCTTTACTGAGTTTGTTGCCATACTACTTCTCTTTTATGTTCTGGAGTTTTGATCGTGAGGCATGTGGGATTTAGCTCCCTGGCTGGGGAATCGAACCCATACTCCCTGCATTGGAAGGTGAAGTCTTAACCACTGGACTGCCAGAGAAGTCCCGCTAGCTAGCTTTCAGTAGCTGATTTTTTAGTTTAATTCCATTGATGTCTCATGGCATAATTAATATGATTTCTATCTTTTTAAATTTGTTAATGTATGTTTTATGGCTCACAATATGGTTGTTTTGGTGAATGTTCCACGTGGGTTTGAGATAAATATATATTCTTCTTTTGCTGGATTAAATACTCTATAGAGCCCGTTAGATCCAGTTGATTGATGGTGCTGTTCAGTTCAACTGTGTCTTCTCTGATTTTCTCCTTGCTGGATTTGTCAGTAACTGACAGAGGGCTTTTGAAGTCTCCAACTGTAATAGTGTATTCATTCATTTTTCTATGAAATTCTGTCAGTTTTTCCCTCATGTATTTCAATGCATTATTGTTAGATGCAAACACATTCAGTCAGTTTACTCAGTCATGTCTGACTCTTTGCGACCCCATGGCCTGCAGCACGTCAGGCTTCCCTGTTGATCACCACCTCCTGGAACTTGCTCATGTCCATTGAGTTGGTGATGCCATCCAATCATCTCATCCTCTGTCATCCCCTGCCTCTCCTGCCTTCAGTCTTTCCCAGAATCAGGGTCTTTTCTAATGAGTCAGTTCTTCGCATCAGGTGGCTAAAGTATTGGAGTTTCAGCTTCAGCATCAGTCCTTCCAATGACTATTCAGGACTGATTTCCTCTAGGATTGACTGGTTTGATCTCCTTATAGTCTAAGGGACTCTCAAGACTCTTCTCCAACACCACAGTTAAAAAGCATCAATTCTTCGGCGCTCAGCTTTCTTTTAGTCCAACTCTCACATCCATACATGACTATTGGAGAAACCATAGCTTTGACTAGATGGACCTTTGTTGGCAAGGTAATGTCTCTGCTTTTTAATATGCTGTCTAGGTTGGTCATAGCTTTTCTTCCAAGGAGCAAGTGTCTTTTAATTTCATGGCTGCAGTCACCATCTGCAGTGATTTTGGAGCCCCCCCAAATAAAGTCTCTCACTGTTTCCGTTGTTTCCCCATCTATTTGTCATGAAGTGATGGGACCAGATGCTATGATCCTAGTTTTCTGAATGTTTGAGTTTTAAGCCAACTTTTTCACTCTCCTCTTTCACTTTCAAACACATTAACGACTATTTTGTTTTCTTAGAGAACTGACCTTTTTATCATTATGTAATGCTCCTCATTATCCCTGATGCTTTTCCTTGTTCTGAAGTCTGTTTGGTCTGAAGTTAATAGGAGCACTCCACTTTCTTTTGATTAATGTTAGTGTGCTATAACTTTCTTCATCCCTTTACTTTTAAAAACTTGTTATTAAAAAAAAATTAATTATGGTAAATGTGGCTCAGCTGGTAAAGAATCTGCCTGTAATGCAGGAGACCTGGGTTCGATCCCTGGGTTGGGAAGATCCCCTGGAGAAAGGAAAGGCTACCCACTCCAGTATTCTGGCCTGGAGAATCCCATGGACTGTATAGTCCAGGGGGTCACAAAGAGTCGGACACATCAGGTGGCCTAAGTATTGGAGTTTCAGCGACTATCACTTCACTTCACTTCACACATGAAGTTAAATTCACCATGTTAATCAATTTCATGTGTATAGATCACTCATGTTTTGTGTATTTGCTTGGTTATGTAACCAGTCTCCAGAACTCTTTCTGTCTTGCAAAACAGAAACTCTATACCCATTAATTAAAAACTTCCCTGCCCATTATCCCTGTAACCACCAAAATCAACTTTCTGTCTCTATGAATTAAAATTTTTTTTTACTTAGTTTTGGCTGTGCTGGGTCTTAGTTGCTGCAGGGGCTTCTCTTTAGCGTGGAGAGCAGGGGTTACTCTCCAGTGGCAGTGCTCAGGCTTCTCATCGAGGTGGCTTCTCTTGCTGCAAAGCACAGGCTCTCGGGTGTGAGGGCTTTAGTAGTTGCAGCGTGTGGGGTCTGTGGTTGTGGCTGCCGGGCTCTAGAGCACAGACTCAGTAGTTGCGACACATGTGCTGCGTGTGGGATCTTCCCAGGCCAGGGATCGAACCCATGTCTTCTACGTTGGCAGGTGGATTCTTAACCACTGAGCTATCAGGGAAGCCCAGTCTGTGAATTTGAGTACTTTAGGTTCCTTATGTAAGCGGAATCACACGGTATTTATCCTTTTGTGCCTGGCTTCTTCTTTTTCTTTTTTAAATTAATTTTTATTTTTTAGTTTGTTTTGCTTTACAATGCTGTATTCGTTTTGCTATACATCGACATGAATCAGCTGCGAGTGTACATGAACTCCCAATCCCAACCCCCACCTCCCCATTCCCGCCCCACACCATCTCTCTGGATTATCCTCGTGCCTCAGTCCCAAGCATCCTGCATCCCACATCGAACCTAGACCGGCGATTCATTTCACTTATGATATCATACATGTTACACTGCCACTCTCCCAAATCATCCCACCCTCTCCCTCTCACACAGAGTCCAAAAAGCTGTTCTATACATCTGTGTCTTTTGCTGTCTCACGTACAGGTTTGTCATTACCATCTTTCTAAATTCCATATATATGTGTAAGTATACTGTATTGGTGTTTTTCTTTCTGGGTTACTTCACTCTGTATAATTGGCTCCAGCTTCATCCTCCTCATTAGAACTGATTCAAATGTATTCTTTTTAATGGCTGAGTAATACTCCATTGTGTATATGTACCACAGCTTTCTTATCCATTCATCTGCTGATGGACATCTAGGTTGCTTCCATGTCCTGGCTATTATAAATAGTGCTGTGATGAACATTGGGTTACACGTGTCTCTTTCCATTCTGGTTTCCTCAGTGTGTATGCCCAGCAGTGGGATCACTGGATCATAAGCAGTTCTATTTGCAATTTTTAAAGGAATCTCCACACTGTTTTCCATAGTTGTGCCTGGCTTTATCTCTTGGCATAATGTCCTCCAGGCTCACCTGTACTGTAGAATTCCCTTCCTCTTGAAGGCCAAATGATATTCCATTTATGCATACACTGCGTTTGTTGATCCATCATCTGTCAATGGAAAGTTCCATTGTTTTCACTTGTTGGCTATTATCAGTTGCTACTATGAATATGCTTGTGAAAATATCTCTTTAGGACCCTGCTTTCGACTGTTTTCTGTATATACTCCCTGGTGGCTCAGAGGTTAAAGCATCTGCCTGCAATATGGGAGACTTGGGTTCAATCGCTGGGTTGGGAAGATCCCCAGGAGAAGGCAATGGCAGCCCACTCCAGTACTCTTGCCTGGAAAATCCCACGGAGGGAGGAGCCTGGTAGGCTATAGTCCATGGGGTCGCAAAGAGTCAGACACGACTGAGCGACTTTACCTTACTTTATGCTAATTCTACTTCTAATGTTTTGAGGAACTGCCCTACTCTTTACCATAGTTGATGGCCCCATTTTACATTCCTGACAATGGTGCGTGGGGTTCTGAAATCTCACCTACTTGTCAACACTAGTTATTTTCTGTTTTTTGTTTTGACAATAATCACCCTATGTGTGTGAGGTGGTATCTCATTGGAGAAGGCAATGGCAGCCCACTCCAGTGCTCTTGCCTGGAAAATCCCATGGACGGAGGAGCCTGGTAGGCTGCAGTCCATGGGGTCGCTAAGAGTCGGACTCACTGAGCAACTTCACTTTCCCTTTTCACTTTCATGCATTGGAGAAGGAAATGGCAACCCACTCCAGTGTTCCTGCCTGGACAATCCCAGGGATGGGGGAGCCTGGTGGGCTGCCATCTATGGAGTTGCACAGAGTTGGACACGACTGAAGCAGCTTAGCAGCAGCAGCAGCAGCAGCAACGATGAGTGATGTTGAGCATCTTTCATGCACTGGTTGGCCATTTGTATATCTTCTTTGGAGAATATCTATTCATGTCCTTCATCCCTTTTAAATCCATTTTGGTTGTTGTAGAAATTATTTATGCATTGATATCAGATATGTGATTTGGAAATATTTCCTCCCATTCCATCAGTTGCCTTTTGACTCTGTTTATCATGCCCTTTGATGCACAGAAGTTTTAAATTTTGATGTAGTCCAGCATGTCTGCTTTTTTCTTTTGTTGACTGTTCTTTTGGTGTCATAGCCAAGAAATCATTGCCAAACCCAATGTTACAAAGCTTTTCTTGTATGTTTTCTTCTGAGAGTTTTATAGTTTTGGGTCTTACACTTAGGTTTCTGATCCATCTTGAGTTACCATTTATATATGTTCTGAGGTGAGGGTCCAGCTTCACTCTTTTGCATGTGGATCTCCAGTTTCCTAGAACCATTTGTTGAAAAGCCTGTGCTTCCCCCATTGAATGGTCATGGCACCCTCATCAAAACCATTTGACCACTTATGTGAGGTTTTATTTCTGGCCTTTCTATTCTATTCCGTTTGTCTATATGTCTGTCCTTATGCCAGTTTTTTCCCTCTGTTTTTATTACTGTAGATTTACAGTAAGTTTGAAATCAGGAAGTCTGAGACTTTGAACTTTGTTCTTTTTTTTTTTTAATGATCATTTTGTCTATTTGGAATCCTTGCGATTCTTTATGAATTTTAGGATAAAATTTTCTGTTTCCTCTGATAGCCTTATTCTTGCCTCCCCCACTGTCTCTGAGATTCCCTATATATATATATATATATTATTTTTTTTAATAAATTTGCTGTAAACATGTTTATTTATTTATCTGGCTGGGCCTGATCTTAGCTGTGGCACCCGGGAGATTCCATCTTAGCTGTAGCATGCAGGATCCTTAGTTGCAGCATGTGGAATCTGCTTTCTTGACCAGGGATCGAGTCCCAGGCCCCTCTGCATTGGGAATGCGGAGTCTTAGCCACTGGACCCCTAGAGAAGTCCCTTAAAACACATTTAAGTCTTCGTAGCACTTTTCTGACTCCCTCTATCCTTCTCTTCTTGTCTCTTTTTCCATTGTTTCTTCGCATGCCTGGATCTTGGGAATCCTGTACTTGGGAAGAAGGCAGTGGCGCCCCACTCCAGTACTCTTGCCTGGAAAATCCCATGGATGGAGGAGCCTGCTAGACTGCAGTCCTTGGGGTTGCTAAGAGTCAGACACGACTGAGCGTCTTCACTTTCACTCTTCACTCTCACGCATTGGAGAAGGAAATGGCAGCCCACTCCAGTGTTCTTGCCTGGAGAATCCCAGGGACGGGGAGCCTGCTGGGCTGCCGTGTATGGGTCGCACAGAGTCGGACACGCCTGAAGCGACTCAGCAGCAGCAGCAGCAGCAGTTGCTCGACTGGATCCCTAGATCCGGATCGGCAGAACAGGGGCCCATGGGTCACGACCAGCCCACTGTCTGTTTTTGTAAGCAAGATTCTGCTGGGACACAGCCACGCTCATTTGCTTGTGTGTTGCCTGTGGCTGTCTTTGCACTTCAGTAACAGAGGTGAGTAGTTGTGACAGGGACCATATGGCCAGAAAGCCCTAAATATTTGTTAGTTCGCCTTTGGCAGGAACAGTTTGCCGAACTCTTCTACGTATGTACCAGCCTCCCTCGCCTCTCCCTTTGACCTTGGCTCTGATGACGTCCGCATGAAGTTGTACATAGAAATTCTTCCTGGTTAGTTACATGAGGGTGACATCTTGAGGCTAGATCAGGCTCCCAGATCCTAGCCAGGAGGATGACCATGGTAGCGGTCAGGGAAGGCTCTGCTGGTGGGGGAACGTGAGAGCAGAGACCTGGACAGTATGAAGAAGTTGTGTAAAGGCTTTGAGGCAGAAAGGAGCTTGGTGACTTCAGAGTGTCTAAAGAAGCCTGCTGAGGCTGAAACAGAGAGAGGTAGGAGGGAGGGGTTGGGATAGGGGTGGCAGGAAGGTGCCCCCACCGAGGCTGCATGGGGCTTTAGGGACTCTGTCACTGCCCTGCTTGGGGGTTAACAGTTGCATAAAGGGTGGGTCTTGAGTGGTCTGCCACATTCAGTGTTTCATTTAACCCTCGCCCATGTTGGAGGAGGCGAGCATCGTTGTCCCCATTTTAGAGGTGAGCAAACAGAGGCAAGAGAAGTAAAAGAACTTGCCCAAGACCACACTGGAGAAGGAAATGGCAACCCACTCCAGTATGCTTGCTTGGGAAATCCCATGGACAGAGGAACCTGGCAGGTGACAGTCCCTGGTGTTGCAAAGAATTGGACACGACTGAGCGTGCGTGCACGAAAGACCACGCAACATTTCGTATCTAAATTAGACTCTGAACAGAAACCCCTAAGTTCCCGACCTAACTTTTAATAAAGTGCAGTGAATTATCCATTGTTGACTTTTTAATTTTTCGAGGCAAAATATCACTGAGGCTGGTTAGAATGGTGTTTGCGATTCTTCCTGATGTCCTTGTGCTAAAATCTAGTTGGTGCTGTCCCGAGTCAGTCCTCAAGCTGGTTTGGGAGGTGAGCCCTGAGCCTCAGCAGACTCTGCCTGACCTGTCCAGCCTTTGGACTGAGGTCTGATTGTCTCAGGGTTTGACTCCCAGATTCACGGGGGCTCAGGAAGCTGCTCAGATGCCAGGTCTGCGCCCAGACTCGGACACGATGGTTGAGAGGTGGCTACAGAGGGACACACTCATGAAGTTTGTGCTGATTTGTTACAGCAGCAACAGGAAACTGATACAGACGCTAAACCAAGCAGAAAGAGCCCTCCTCCCACCCCACACTGAGTCCAAGGCTTGAGGTCTGGGCTGGATTCCACGGTCACTTAGTTGGTCAGAGTTGACTAAGCCTGCTTGGGCTTGCAGACAACATTATTCCAGCTGGCTGGCCCCTGGCCCTTATGAGAAAGGCCGATTGAGACCCAAATTAAAAAGGGAGAAACACCCGAGGCTAGGGGTGATTTGAGGGGCAGCTTTGGCGTGCTAAGCTCCCGCCTCGCCATTCCGCTCAGCTTCCCCTCTCCCTCCCTTGTCCTTTATGGAGACTGAGTCCAAGGCTTGAGGTCTGGGCTGGATTCCACGGTCACTTAGTTGGTCAGAGTTGACTAAGCCTGCTTGGGCTTGCAGACAACATTATTCCAGCTGGCTGGCCCCTGGCCCTTATGAGAAAGGCCGATTGAGACCCAAATTAAAAAGGGAGAAACACCCGAGGCTAGGGGTGATTTGAGGGGCAGCTTTGGCGTGCTAAGCTCCCGCCTCGCCATTCCGCTCAGCTTCCCCTCTCCCTCCCTTGTCCTTTATGGAGCTGGCTTCATGCAGAGCTCAGACACTCCTCAGCCTTCAGCAGATCAGGCCCCAGGGGACTTCTCTTTGTCATTGGAGAGTGATCAATGTGCCTTCTGTCATAGCACAGGCTATGAGCCTGGCCCTGTCCCCCTCCTCCCAGTGAGGCCTGCCACCTAATGCGGTGCCTTCGCAGCAGAAGACACAGATTATTAACACACGGGTCAAAGACCATGATCCTGCTGCGGTTTCCAAAGAGGGCGGCAGCGTGGACTCTGACCCAGAGCTGGGGGCCTGACGACGGGGCTTCTCCGTGCCTGGCTCCTCATTAAAGCAGCCATCCTTCACAGGGTAATACATGCAGACCTACCTCGCATTTATCAGCTTTATTAACCTACTTTTTATTCCAGGGCTACACGGCCCTTCCCAGCGTAAGCTGTCTTCCGCGGCGCACTGCACATCCTCTGCCCACCTCCTTTGTCTTCCTGCTGACTTTTTCCCCTCTCTTTCTCTCTTTCCCTAACAGGGCTTTTTTTTTTTAATCCCCCTCTCTGAGGCACATGACCTGACAATCTGTGACGATTTAAAAATTCTTTTTGGCATTTCAAAGAGAGATTTCTCCTCTCCTGCCTGTGAATCTGAGGGGCACTGTGGCGTCAGGTTCAAATCACAGCTCGGCATGTGTATGACCTTGAGGTTTGTCCTGCTATCTATCGGTGCTTAAACCGACCACCCCAAAACGGAGTGGAATCAAATGGATCATCCCAAACCTCGTGCCTGTCACGACTCGTGTGGGTCAGGAATTCTGGAAGTGCCTGGCTGGGCTACTCAGGGCAGGGTAAATCTCTCACACTATTTCTGGCAGGAGGGGTTGGAAGGGTGGAAGGGGCAGGAAGGAGGTGAATAGGGTAGCTGGGACTGTCTGGGGACGCCTTTTCACGTAGACGCATCGCAGGGTTAGTGCGGGCTTCCTTGCAGCCTGGGGGCCCCAAGGCAGTCAGACTGTTTACATGGCCGCTCAGGGCTGTGGTTTGAATGTTCATCGCTTCTGCCCGGCTCAGTTGACCATCCTGTTCCTAAGATAACCCCAGAATCAAGGAGCCACAATGTGCTCAAGCAACTTGAGAGGCCCCTCCCAGCCTAAGATTTTGTAATTAGCCTGATTCAGTCATGGCAATCTCATTTCTCTTTGCCAGTGATTGTCTAAGGTTGGACTTTAATAGCGTGCTGGCCAATGTCAGGGAAAGTTGGCTGGGGCTTCTGGAGAAAGATTTTCCTTCCTAATAAAAGAAGAAAGTCATGTAAGGAGATAGATCTCCGTTAGGCTCAGGTAGCCTCCTGCTTCCTACTTTTAACACAGCTGTATGAGGACATGATGTTTGGAGCTGTGGCAGCCATGTTGGAATCATGAGGCCCAAGAGTTGAAGGATGAAAAGTCAAAGCCGAAATGACAGACAGAGAGATCTCGGGGCATCATTGATAACATTACCCAATGGGCTCCTCCTAGTTAGAAATCCCTTCTAGACTTTAAAAAAAATTAATTTTATTTTTGGCTGTGCTGGGTCTTCGTTGCTATGCTCGGGCTTTCTTTATTTGCAGCAAGCAGGGGCTACTCTCTGGTTGGAGTGTGGTGGCTTCTCTTGATGCAGAGCATGAGCTCTAGGCCCACAGGCTTCAGTAGTTGCAAAACTCTTGGGCTCTAGAGCATGGGCTCAGGTGTGGTGGCACACAGTCTTACTTGCCTTGTGGCACGTGGAATCCTCGGATCAAGCCTGTGTCCCCTGCACTGGCAGGTGATTCTTAACCACTGAACCAGTAGGGAAGTCCACCTCTAGATTTCCTAAATTATGTCCCTGCTGTTTAAGCTTAAGGGATTCCTGCACTTCTCAGCTACCTCTTTCTCATGGATTCCACATCTCCAAACTTTTGCAAATGGGCCTCAATAGGCTTGAAATGTTTTCTCACTTTGTCTAATCAGAAAACTCTGACTCATCCTTGAAGACCCAGCTAAATGTCACCAATCTCCTTGTTCAAAATCTTTAAATCGTGTGGTTTCTGAGATGCTCTGATGCTTGGTAAATTGAGGAGATCTGTCAGTCCAGAGGATCATGGCTCCTGGAGGAGAGGTGTCAGCTTTCTGCATGTGTGATGAGGGACCAGCTCAGGGGTCTGTCGTCTTGACCGGTGCTTGATGATAGATGGAGTGACGAAGGGGTTCGATGTTAGTCTGAAGTCAGATCACCTGGTGAGACCCTGCACCTCTGTCTGCTAGCTGTGTGACTTTGGGCAAAGCACGTGTCTTCTCTGTGCTTCAGCTTTCTCTCTGTCAAGTGGAGATAATAATGGTGACCCTCTCATAGGGTTACTATGAGGATTAAATGAAGTGAAACGTGGAAATGCTGAGCACGGTCTCTGCCTCAGTAATGACTCACTTTTGCTGAGCTCTTGCTGCTGTGTAACCGGCATTGTTGGGCTTCCTCCATGGCTCAGCAATAAAGAATCTGCCTGCAACGCAGGAGACACACGAGAAGCAGGTTCAGGCTCTGGGTTGGGAAGATCCCCTGGAGGAGGAAATGGCAACTCACTCTAGTGTTCTTGCCTGAAAAATCCCACGGACAGAGGAGCCTGGCGGGCTACAGTCCAAAGAGTTGCAGAGTTGGACAAAACTGAAAAACTGGCATTGTTATGAAAATATATCATTTAATTAAATTTAAGTAAGTCTCGATTGAAGTAAAATGCATTATAGATGTATCTCATTTGATCACTGAGGCAAGTTTGTCAGGTATTAATAAATTCTACTATTTCCCCCTTTTTACAGATAAGAAAGCTAAGGCACATAGAGGTTAAGCGGCTTCGCTTTGTACTAAACAGAGGATTTGGTTTGATCCAGGCTGCAGATCCTGGAGGAGCCCTGCTGCTCTTGACCATGTCTCCCCACTGGTGGGAAGGTTGATCAAATCTGCTGCTACTTCCCTGGTGGGCATGTGCTTCCCAAATCTTTTTGCTGTTCAAGAGGCAAGGGATTCACTCCACTTGAAAAGGAGCTTTTCTCTGGGCCCATCTCAGAGCTGGGTGGAGGTGGGCTTCTGTTACCTTGCTTTGTCTTGGGGCACAGGGTGGGCAGCCCAGGAGCTGCTGGCACTGACCAAGGACCAGTGTCCACTTGGGGTGCTGAAAGGCTGGGATAGAGCCTGTCCTCTCTGGGTAGCACAGGTCAGTGAGGATCCCAGTGAGAACAAGGTCAGGGGGCAGAGAGGGGGAGTCCTAGGGACACTGGGAGCCTGCAGAGATCAAGTTCAAAGGGTCCCAGCCGGGGCACAGTAGGGTTGTGGACAAAGGTCAGCCTCACTGTGGGAGGACATGGGCTGAGCTGGAGCAGGAGGAGTGGTAAGGGAGGGTCTTGGCTGAACTGGCTTATGTATCTGAGGCTCAGCTCTGCTGGATCGTGCATGCGTGATGGGGCTTCACCCTTAACAACTATGAAAACCACTATGGTATTTCTAGGTTTCTCTTAGAGATAGATAAGCATCTTGCTGCCACAGCTAATGGATAAAAAGCCTGTTGTCAACATATGGAGAAACCAGAATTGCAGATGGGAATGTGAACTGGTATAACTACCCTGGCAGTCAGGTTAGCAGTGTATGAAATATAAACACACCCCTGCTACTGAAGCCAGCCATCTCACTCCTAGGCATTAACCCAAGAGAAAGAGAAATGCGTGTCCATATGATGACCTGTATGCCGATGTTAACAGCAGCTTTATTTGTAATAGCTCACAACTAGAAACCACCCAAGGGCTTCCCAGGTGGTGCAGTCATAAAGACTCCGCCTGCCAGTGTAGGGTATGTGGGTTCAGTCCCTGGGTTGGGAAGAGCCCCTGGTGAAGGAAATGGCAACCCATTCCCTGGTGGCTCAGACGGTAAAGCGTCTGCCTGCAATGCGGGAGACCCAGGTTTGATCCCTGGGTGGGGAAGATCCCCTGGAGAAGGAAATGGCAACCCACTCCAGTACTCTTGCCTGGGAAATCCCATGGACAGAGGAGCCTTGTAGACTACAGTCCATGGGGTCGCAGAGTCGGACACGACTGAGTGACTTCACTTTACTTCTTCACTTCATTTCTTCTAGTATTCTTGCCTGGGAAATCCCATGGACAGAGGAGCCTGGAGGGCTACAGTCCATGTGGTCGCAAAGAGTCAGATACAACTGAGCAGCTGAGCACACACACACAGAAGCAACTGAGCAGCTACTGAATATCCCGCAGCTACCAATTGATATACACGTGATAGCATAATCCTACAAAGGAATACATATGGAGCAGCCGAAAGGAAGGAAATAGCGATTCCTTGGTGGCTCAGACGGTAAAGTGTCTGCCTGCAGTGCAGGAGACCCAGGTTCGATCCCCAGGTCGGGAAGATGCCCTGGAGAAGGAAATGGCAACCCACTCTAGTACTCTTGCCTAGAAAATTCCATGGATGGAGGAGCCTGGTGGGCTACAGTCCATGGGGTTGCAAAGAGTCAGACCCGACGGAGCGACTTCACAGTGATACGGGCAGTAACATGGATGGATCTTAAAATGATAGTGCTGAGTGAAAGAAGCCGCACAGAGGAGAGTAATACAGTAAAGGTCCTTTTATGTAAAACTGTAGAAATTGTAAACTCATCTACAGTGGCAGAAAGCAGAGCAGTGGTTGTCAGGGGACAGGGATGGAGGGCAGGAGGGACAAGAGGAAGAGTTGCAAAGGATTTGAGGAAGCCTTTGGGGATAATGGATAAATGCACCATCTTGATTGTGAGGATGGTTTCACAGGTACTTGTGTCAAAAATGAGCTAAATAATATACCTTAAGTACATGCAGTTTATGGTATATTAAATTGTGGTGCAGGAGAAGACTCTTGAGACTCCCCTGGACTGCAAAATCAAACCAGCCGGTCCTAAAGGAAATCAACCCTGAATATTCATTGGAAGGACTGATGCTGAAGCTGAAGCTCCAGTACTTTGGCCACCTGATGCAAAGAGCTGACTCACTGGAAAAGACCCTACTCATTGGAAAAGGCCCTGATGCTGGGAAAGATTGAGGGCAAGAGGAGAAGGAGGCGGCTGAGGATGAGATGGTTGGATGGCATCACGGATTCAATGGACGTGAGTTTGAGCAAGCCTGGGGAGATGGGGAAGGACAGGGAAGCCTGGCGTGCTGCAGTCCATGGGGCTGCAAAGAGTCTGACATGACTGAGCGACTGAACAACAACAAATTATACTCAATGAAGCTGTTTAAACATAATAAAAAGGGAGTGAGAGCAGGGCTCCAGGTGCCCTGAGAGTTTTCTGGCTGGAGGAGAGCAGGAAGCTGCTCCTCCATCTCTAACACTGCATTCCTAACAGCTGTTTACTCAGCCTCCTGATAGAACACACCCTCTGTGCTGATACTATTGAGTATTTGTCCATCCGTCTAGAATCTCAGGGTGGATGGCTTGCTCTGTGGGAAGCCAGAAAGCCCTTACAAAACACAGAAACAATATTTCTCGGCCCCCAGGACCTGCTCTCTACCTTGGCGAAGGCAGCATTTGTGAAAAGTAAAGTCTGATAAATAATCGAGTGGATTCCTGAATATTTCAAGGTTTTCTTGGAGTGGGTTTTAGAAGTCTATGTAGTTTTCCTACTGTTATGTCAGCTTTTCATACTCAATTCTCCTTTCTCTTCATCATTTAAACAGTTTAAAGTGCGTCCTGTATTAAAAAATAAAATCTCCCTCTCTCCCAGGTCTCCCTAGAGCTACCCTCTTTCTCTTTCTGCCCTAATCATGAACTTGGGAGAGTTGTTCCTGTGCACCCCTCCCTCCCCCATGCCCCAGAACATGCCCCCAGGCTCCTCCTCAGCCCACTGAAGTCTGGCATTTGTTCCCTCCCTGCCCTGAGAGCTTCCCATGGATGTCAGGAAAGCCCTCCTTGCTGAACCTCCTGAGGCTTTCCCGTCTAAGACCATTCAGCAGCATTTCATCCCAAGGGCCATTTGATGCTTCTAGAAATTCCCCTCTCTCTTGGCATATGGTTACCACCCAGGAATAGCTTCCCCCTACTTCTCTAACCATGAGATCGCAAAGAATTGGACACGACTGAGCGACTGAACGACGTCGACTACTCTGACGGTTCTTATTTGTAATTTGTTTATTTATGGCTGTGCTGAGTCTTTGTTGCTGTGAAAGCTTTCCCTAGTTGCAGCAAGTGGGAGCTACTCTCTGGTTGCGGTGCTTGGGCTTCTCACTGTGGTGGCCTCTTTTGTTAAGAAACACAGGCTCTAGGGCACACTGGCGTCAGAGTTGCGGTTCCCGGGCTCTAGAGCACCAGGCCCTTGGGGTTCACTTGCACGAGTTTGAGACTCAAGTGAAGCCCTCTACTCCATAAAATGCAAGGAATTGGGGGGACATTCTTTGTGGTTGTCTCCCAGGTGGGTGGATTAGTGACTAAGCACCCAAAACTCTCATAATTGCTAACACTAACAGAGGCGGGAGAAGGCAATGGCACCCCACTTCAGTACTCTTGCCTGGAAAATCCCATGGATGGAGGAGCCTGGTAGGCTGCAGTCCATGGGGTCACTAAGAGTTGGACACGACTGAGCGTCTTCAGTTTTAATTTTCTCTTTCATGCATTGGAGAAGGAAATGGCAACCCACTCCAGTGTTCTTGCCTGGAGAATCCCAGCGACGGGGGAGGCTGGTGGGCTGCCGTCTATGGGGTCGCACAGTCGGACACGACTGAAGCGACTTAGCAGCAGCAGCATCACTAACGGAGCCATCTGGATCATCGGTGTTGTTTGCCCCCAGCTCTCCTTTTCCAGGGACCTCTGGTGGTCGAGCTCACTGTGCACGTTTGAGTCTGAGTGGGTCAGAGACCATGGGAACTTCACACCCCAAATAAAGCAACACGGTGAGGCCCAATTCGGATTGTTGTTCAGTTGCTCAGTTGACTGCGACTGCATGGACTGAAGCATGCCAGGCCTCCCTGTCCTTCACCATCTCCTGGAGTTTGCTCAAACTCATGTCCATTGAGTCAGTGATGCCATCCAACCAACTCATCCTCTGTCGCCCCCTTCTCCTCCTGCCCTCAACTTTCCCAGCATCAGGGTCTTTTCCAACGAGTCTGCTCTTCGCGTCAGGTGGGCTCAGGAGTGGTGAATAATGGCTGTTTCTCATTCTAGCCTCATGACCAAGTTCTTCTCTACCTTTGAGAGGCAGTATGTCTCTTGTGGGTGGATTGTCCACCCTGCAGCTCACCTAGGCCAATCTTCCTCTGTGGGGTGGGAAAGCACAGAACCAGGCACAGAGAAAATCAGAAGAAAAGTCTTTTAACTCTCGCGTGGTTGTAAGTTCGTGTCATTCTGAAAAGTACCCTTTTGTTGTGAACTGTGGGGTGGACAGAGCCTCGTCATTTTCAGTGTTTAGAACCAAAGATCAGATCTGGTCCTGGGGACTCATGGGGCCAGGGGGAGCCTGAGCTGGCTCTTCCAGCCTCTTCTGCCTGTTTCTGCCCAGATGGGGGGACTGAGAACAGACTGCTCAAGACCCAAGTCAGTTGGTGGACAGATGGGGACCAATTGGAGGCTGTTGCTAGGGAAACAGTGCTCTATGCAAATTCCTCTGGACTGGGAGGGGGCATCAGTCAGCCTGCCCTCTTCTTACCCCTCGTCCCGGCCTCTCAATAGCCCCAATCCTGTTTTCCTCTCTCTTTCTCTCCACCATTCTTTAAATAGATGGTTCCCCACAGATGTCTGCTCTGACACTGCATCAGTACTCATAGGAAGTGAGTCTGTAATAGGCACAGGATTAAGCCAGCAAGACTGACAGAGCAGATTTTTATGACCCAAGCAGCCCTCTGGGAGTGAATTCAACATCACCCTGTATTATGGGGAGAGCTGGTTCGGTCCAGCCTTTTCCAGGAGCTTTGCTGGGAGAATGAAGCTTCAGGCTCAGTGCCAGCTGACTGGGGGCAAGATCGGGAGTGGCCCGTTAGCCACGAGCAACCCATCTGAGCCCTGCACCTGCTCTGGCGATGGACCCCACCGGGCGCTGGCAGCCGCGCTTCCTGAGCTGACGCAGGGCTCCACTCTCACGGCCCAGGCTCGCAACATCTTTCCGCAGTAAAACCACGATGGAAGCTAATTGCCTGCATCGCTCTGCAATTGAACAGGTCCATAAAATGTTTACTAGATGCATTTGTGGAGACCGAATGGACGGCCACTTGCTCGGTTTGGGGCTGTGGTTCACATCTCGGGGAGGGGGTGGTCCTAGGCAAGGAGGTGTTCTAAACATTTGCTGACACTGGGCATTCAGAGGGACTGTTTTCAGAGCTGTTCCAAAGCTTTTGAAGATAGGCTGGGTTATGTAGTTGGGAATTCTTGCTGCTGCTTGTTGAGGCTGCTAAGTATCCTCCGTTTCTTCTGCAAACATTCAGAGCGTTTCAGCTTCTTTCCCCTTTTTTTTGGGCTGTGTTTTTAAAATTGAAGTATAGTTGGCTTACAATATCATATTAATTTCAAATGTGTAACATAGTGGTTCAATATTTTTATAGATATACTCCATTTGAAATTATTATAGACTATGGGCTATATTTCTTGTGCTGTATACTATATCCTTGTAGCTTATGTATCTTATACATAGTGGCTTGTACTGCTTAATTCCCTACTCTTATCTCACCCCTCCCCTCTTCCCTCTCTCCATTGGTAACCACTAGTTTGCTCTCTACACACGTGAGTCTGTTTCTGCTTTGTTATATACGGTAGTTTGTTTTATTTTTAGATTCCACATGTAAGTAATAACGTACGATGTTTGTCTTTTTCTGTCTGACTTATTTCACTTAGCATAATACCTTCTAGGTCCATCCACATTGTTACAAATGGCAGAACTTTATTCTTTTTTTCTGGCTGAGTAGTATTCCATCTTGTATATGTACCACATCTTCTTCAGCCATTCATTTGTCAATCAACACTTAAATAGTTTTCATCTCTTGGCTACTGTAAATAATGCTTCTATGAACACATCAGGGTGCAGCTATCTTTTTGAATTAGTGTTTTCATTCTCTTCGGATAAATACTCAGGAGTGGAAGCGTTGGATTGCATGGTAATTCTATTTCTACTTTCTTTGAGGCAGAGCATTTCAGTTTCTGAGAGATATTTGGAAGTGCAGTCTTCCCCTCCTCATCTATGCTTTTGTTGTCCGTGGTTTCAGTTACTGGCAGTCAACCGCAGCATGAAAATATTAAATGGAAAATTTCAGAAATAAACAACTCATAAGTTTTTCCTTGCATGCCATTCTGAGCAGCATGAGGAAACCTCGCGCCATCTGCTCCGTCCTGCCCGGGACGTGAATCATCCTTTCGTCCAGTGTACCTGTCCATTAGTCGCTTACATCTGCTCGCAGTCAAGTGACCCTTATTTTACTTAATGATGGTCCCAAAGAGCAAGGGTAGTGATGCTGGCGATTTGGATATTCTCTGACTGTGTGTCGTTTATAAATTAAACGTTATCATAGGTATGTACGTGTAGGAAAAACAGACATAGGGTATGTAATTATCTGCAGTTTTGGGGTCCACTGGGGGTCTTGGCACATCTCCCCATGAATAGAGGGGTGCGGCTTGCCACTACAGGTGGTCAGGGTGATTATTGTTAATGGCTGCCATGAAAGAATCTTGAACTCAGTGGCTTGGACAACAGAGGTGTATTCCTCACTCCTGTTACATCTCTAGTGAGAGCTGGCAGGAGCCTGTGCTCCATTAGGCACTCAGGGACCCAGGCTCTAAAGAGACATCTTTGAGACTGTGTCATCCCTGAGCTGTCTGTGGCAGGAGAAGGGAGGGCTGGATGAGGCATGTTGGCTTTGGATGCCTTGACTTGGGAGTGACACATGTCATTTTTACCCACAGCCCATTGGTTGAAACTATTTACATGCTTCCATCCCATTCGGAGAGCTTCCTTGGTGGCTCAGCAGTAAATAATCCACCTGCAATGCAGGAGACCTCAGTTTGATTCTTGGGTCAGGAAGTTCCCCTGGAGAAGGGATAGGCTACCCACTCTAGGATTCTTGGGCTTCCCTGGTGGCTCAGATGGTAAAGAATCTACCTGCAATGAAGGAGACCTGGGTTCAGTCCTGGGTTGGGAAGATCCCCAGGAAGAGGGTGTGGCAACCCACTCCAGTATTCTTGCCTGGAGAATCCCTATGAACAGAGAAGCCTGTTGGGGTTGCAAAGAGTCAGACATGACTGAGCGACTAAGCACAGCACAACCCATTTGGAGAGCTTCCTGGTGGCTCAGTGGTGAAGAATCTGCTTGCCAATGCAGGATATGTGGGTTCCACCTTTGGGTCGGGACAATCCTGTGAAGGAAATGGCACACCACTCCAGTATTCTTGCTTGGAAATCCCATGGACAGAGAGCTACAGTGGAATCCCATGGAGCCTGGCAGGTTACAGTCCCCGGGGTCACAAAGAGTCGGACGTGACTAAATGAGTAAACAGTAACAATGAACCTATTTGGAAGTGAGCCCGGGCCACGCAGGGCACACGTGGCTGTTCTGGAGGGCAGTGATGTCTCTGTCACAGCAGTTCCTGTTGGCGATGGCGGGACCCTCTCCAGCCACACCTCCCTGAGTGGTGGGGTCCACCGTCAGGCCTCCAGGAGTCAGCCCACCTGTGGAAGGGAATGAGCTGCCCTGATCAATGAGCAGACCCAGGGACACGTGTCTCTGGGGTGCGGCTCTCCTGCTGACTCCCGAAAACCCATCCTCCGCAGTGGAGCAGTGGCTCCGTGGTGCTGTCCAAAGATGGGACGCCGGCATCACTTGAGATGCTTAAAAACAGTCAGCTGTGGGGCCTGCGGTTCTGCCGTGAGGCTGGGTTTGGGAAGCGCTCTTGGGCTGACAGTGGGTGAATCATTCCTCTGGGCCGACTTGCAGGATTCCTGAGAAGTGACAGTGCAACCTGTCTGAGTCCCTGCGGGTGTGGGCAGAGGCTTCAACAGGCGTTTTACAGCTGACAGCATACTTCTGATTACATTCATTTTTATTTTGTTGTTGTTGCTTTGAAGTTTACAAACTATCTGGTCTCAAACTATGTATGTTTATTTTTAAAAACATTTTGAATGTTTATTTAATTAAATTTTTTTTTCTTTTTTAGCTGCACCTTGCAGCTTCTCTAGTTCCCTGACCAGGGCTTGAACCCTATCCCCTGCAGTGGAAGGTGGAGTCTTAACCACTGGACTGCAGGGGAAGTCCCTCTCATTATGTTCATTTAACTTTTACCAGGTCCCTACAGTTTTCCAGAGTCTCATTTGCTCTCTGTGGCAGTAACCAAACCCCAGTTATTACTATGGCGAGTGTGTTCTCCATATTTTACGGATGAGATGAGGTTAAGAGATTAGCCTAAAATCGTGAAGCCAAGGACTAGGCTGGGTCTAAAACTTGTTTTACCTAGCTCCATATAGGCCAGTCTCGCTAGCACGCCAAGCCACCTCTGATCAGATTCTCTGCTCCCAGAAAGAAACTGGACCCCACCCTGCCTGCCAAATAGTCCCTCCCCCCCCCCCCGACTTCCCTGTCACGTGCATGCATGCCAAGTCGCTTAAGTCGTGTCCGACTCTGTGTGACCCCATGGACTGTAGCCCACCAGATTCCTCTGGCCATAGGATTCCCCAGGCAAGGACACTGGAGTGGGTTGCCATTTCCTCCTCCAGGAGATCTTCCCAACCCAGGGATCAAACCCACGTCTCTTAAGTCTCCTGCATTAGCAGTTCGGTTCTTTACCATTAGCAGCACCTGGGAAGCCCTCACATTCCCTGTCACGTTCTATTCCAGTTTCTCTTGGTGTAAATTGGACAGGCTGATGCAGAAGGAGCTGACATCTGGTCTTTTCTCACAAACCACAGTCGGAATAAATGATGAGTCCCCCTTGTATTCAGTCAAAATAAATTTAAGGGCAGACATCATCTAAGACTCGAGATTGTTCCGCAGAGCACTTTGCTTGAGAACTGAGGTCAGAGCGAACAGCGTAGGCAGGCTACGTCTGTACATTCACCGTGACAAGCCTTAGCCAGATAGTGATAAAGTGCTTCATGCTAAGATATCAAAATATGTCTTGTACTGAAAAAGTCAGTATAGCACAACAATATGAGTAAATCTGAAAAACAGTTGCTGTTTGAAGACAACCTTATACCAAGGAGTATACAATGTATAGTTTGATTTATATGAAATTTCTAGAACAGGTGAGACCAACAGATAGTGGTAGAAATCAGATCAATGGTTGCTTGTGGGTAAGTGATACAGACAGCTTTGTGACCCCATGGACTGCAGCCAGGCTCCCCTGTCCTTCACTTTCCCAGCATCAGGGTCTTTTCCACTGAGTCAGCTCTTCGCATCAGGTGGCCAAATTTGCTGGAGCTTCAGCTTCAACATCAGTCCTTCCATGAATATTCAGGGTTGATTTCCTTTAGGATTGACTGGTTGGATCTCCTTGCAGTCCAAGGGACTCTACAAAGTCTTTTCCAACACCACAATTTGAAAGTATAATTCTTCAGCACTCAGCCTTCTTTATGCTCCAACTCATACATTTGAACATGACTCCTGGGAAAACCATAGCTTTGACTAGATGGACCTTTGTTGGCAAAGTGCTGTCTCTGCTTTTTAATACACTGCCTAGGTTTGTCATAGCTTTTATTCCAAAGAGCAAGCATCTTTTAATTTCATGGCTGTATTTATCTGTAAATAAATAATTTTTAAAGAGAAAAAAGTGACACATTTTTTAAAGAGAAAAAAGACACACTAAGGGTGTCTTAGTGTAGCCTAAGACACTTTTCTGGAAGATGGAAGGAAGTGAAGGAAATTGAATGATAGCCACTATTTCAAATTTGTGTAAATGCAGATACAGTCTAAGGGCTTAAAAAAAGCCACCAACATGGACAGAGGCTCCAGGAACACCAATATTTAAAGACTGGGAAGAAGGGACTTTCCTAGTGGTCCAGTTTTAAGACTCCCTGCTTCCACGGAAGAAGGCACAGGTTTGGTTCCTGTTTGGGGAGCTAAGATCCTGCATGCTGTGTGGTGCAGCCAAAAAAAAAAAAAAAAGTCTAGGAAGAAGAGACATGCAGAGGAGCCTGGGAAAGACGAGAGAAGCAGAAGTAAAGGCAAGGTCACAGAGCCTCAGCATAGCCCTAAGATTAAACCCATATGTAGCCCTAAACCTGGAACTAGTCCTACTCTAACCCTAACCCCAACCCTAAGACTCACCCTAATCAAAACCCTAAACCTAGCCTGAGTCCTGGTCTTTGCTGTAACCTAATTCTAGTTTACCCCTGCTGCTGCTGCTGCTGCTGAGTTGCTTCAGGCGTGTCTGACTCTGTGCGACTCCATAGACGGCAGCCCACCAGGTTCCCCCGTCCCTGGGATTCTCCAGGCAAGAACACTGGAGTGGGTTGCCATTTCCTTCTCCATGCATGAAAGTGAAGACCCTCAGTCGTGTCTGACTCTCTGTGACCCCATGGACTGTAGCCTACGAGGTTCCTCCATCCATGGAATTTTCCAGGCAAAAGTACTAGAGTGGGTTAGCCCTAACCTTAAGGCTAACTCTAAGCGTGGATTGAAAAATGAGCCTAGGAAGGTTGATGTTAAATGTCCCTATTCCATTATAGTTGGTCCCAGGCCAAATGAGCCCAGTGGTATTGGAAAAAATGGAGGTGGAAGGGGAACTTCAGCATCCCACTGCAGAGGCAACTTTCAGCATAAATTGTCCATGAGAAGGCCTATAGGTTTTCTAACTAGTAATCTTAATGGAATCTTTCCTGAGATAAGGGTGCATGGTGTTGTTACCAGGGCACGCTCTCAAAACAGGAACAGGATGATGAGCATCAGGGCTGGATGGGACTGTTGGGCCATCCCTTGCAGTTCCTGTTTTGACAGATGGATCCTGAGTTCCAGCTAGGGAATCTCAGTGATGGCCGAGATCACTGGGGACACTGGAATCCGCGTCTGTTTCCCTCGACCATGCGGCTTCTGCTATTTGTCCAGAGGGTTGATCAGGCCATGTGTGAGCTCTGGCCATCTCTAGAGACTCTTATGAACATCCCTGTTGCACAACTCCAGGAGTGCCATTCATTTGGCATTATACATGAATAGCATTTACATTGAAACACTATGTGAGAGGTTTTTTTTTTTGAATCTGGACAATGCAAAGCCCTTTTGCCCTCAGAAAACTGGTATTTATTCTAAAATTAGGGAAGTATCTTCCCGAACCCAAGCAGGCCAGAAGAGAGACTGACTGGGCAATCAGGAAGAGACTGGAACCAGATTTGAACAGAACTGGTCTCAGCTCTTTGTACCGAGTGAAACAGAGATGAGGTACCCTGCGAATCTGCCCAAATTGCACACTTATTAGGAAAAAAGAAGTTGTCTTGAGCCACTAAGTTTGGGGTGGTTTGTTATGTAGCAGTAGCTAGCTGAAACCTGCCCTGACAACCAGTTTCTCTCTGATTTCCGTTCCTGGGTATCTTTCTGACTCCCTGCTTCAGTCTTATGGAGAAAAGAGTTTCCACCCTGTGGAATCATTTCAAACCCCAGGAGAGAGCAAAGAACTGCCCAGTTCTGTGGAATCTTATTTTACTCTTGCAACCAATGTCTCTCCCCTAATGTAGAAACGGGTGGGTGGACTTCACTTCCAGGTGCCCTTTTGTCCCCATGTACCCAAGATGGAATCAAGGACAACATATTCCATACATCCGTATACACTGAGTCTTCTGAACAGTCTTCCTGATTTCACATCTTCTCTCTCAACTCTGCATACCCTCAACATGCCCCAGAATTCTAATGCTTTGAAAAATGCATACCCAAATGAATAAAGCATTATAAGTAAAATATAGACTTACATGTCAATGACTCCCAGAGTTCCACCCCTGGGTGTAAGCACACTGGGGCACATTTTTGAGGAGGAAAGTCAGGAACTTGGCTCTCGTGTAAAAGCACTGGCAATTGAAGAATAAGGCTCGCGGCCACCAGGTTTGAGAGGGATCACAGTGGTCCATCTTCCCAGCTGGCTGCTCCCTGACTTTGCCTTGTGATATGATGTGACTTGAAGTATATTTGAAATTGCTATAAGATTTTATTTCAGTGAAAGGTGAAGGGCTCTCTAGGAGGCCTGGGACTTATTCTTGACTCAAGGCTGGAATGGGAGAGGATGGAGATGGGAATGAGCCGCCCCCATTCCAGAGTTTAGTTCAATTCAACTCAACAAATATTTATCAAGTGCCCACCCCTGCTGGGCTTCCCTGGTGGCTCAGTGGTAAAGAATCCACCTGTCAATGAAGGAGACACGGATTAGATCCTTGGGTGGGAAGGATTCTCTGAAGAAGGAAATGGCTCCCCACTCCAGTATTTTGGCCTGGGAAATCCCATGGACAGAAGAGCCTTGGGGACAGAAATCCATGGGGTCACAAAAGAGGTGGACGCGACTGAGCAACTAAAACAAAAACAACAACAACAAACCACGCTGGACTCTGACGCCCATGGCCAAGTGTCCACTCACATGACCTCCCGTTTGCTTGCCTTCTATGAAGACCCAGCTCCCCTCTTTACCCAAGGGCTGTTCTCTGACCCTGGCAGTGGTGTAGATTTGACCCCCCCCACCAAGGCACATGCCACATTGTCCTCTTTCTTAGTTGTAGAACTTGGTATAAAGTAGTTACTCAGGCAAAGTATCCTGATTTGATGAAATGGAATACGCTATGATCTAGAAGATTTTCACTCAGGGGACTGAGGTTGGGGTAATGGGAAGAAAGATATTCCCACAGTCCCTCACATCCACAGGAAAGGTAATGAACCACATGGTTATTTCAGAAGAAGGGAGGAGACATGCGATAGAATTCAGTGACAGTTCTCCCCATGCCTAGCATGTATTCTTTGC
Organism: Aepyceros melampus; assembly: GCA_006408695.1. Classification (NCBI taxonomy): domain Eukaryota; kingdom Metazoa; phylum Chordata; class Mammalia; order Artiodactyla; family Bovidae; genus Aepyceros; species Aepyceros melampus. The sequence continues at coordinate 425,056 of SJXQ01001444.1, read as the reverse complement.
ACAAACAAATCACAATGATTATAAGAGAAACAGAAAAAAATACTGCCTATAATATACCACTCTAATTCGAAAGCCTTCCTCGCCACCCGTCCTGCCCACCCTCCCATCTTTCTGCCTTGTTCTTGTTCACAGGCACAGTTTCTATATTATTGTAACATCATTTTGTTTTCTGCTTGAAAAAATCAGCAAAATTTGAGTTTGCTCCATTATCTCCATGATTACAGTCCCTAATGGCTGCACCATTCTTCATGGGGTGGATGTATCCTAACGTGCTTAACATTCCTGTGATTGCCAGGGTGGGCTGTTTCCAAGTCTTTATTTTGATGATAAAGATAACAAAACTGTCTTTTATATTCAGTTACCAAACAGTTAGGCACATACATTGCCTTCAGTCCTTCCAATGCGATTCAAGGAAACATAGGTGACAAATGAAAGCAGGAGGACAAACAGAATTTGAGTCCATTTTTTGGAAACCAAACGCTTACTCTGTCCACGATACTATGTTGCTTTTCCCAGATTTTACAAATAAAGCTGCAGTGAATATTTTAAAATAGCCCTCTCTCTTCTTTTGAATAATTTCCTAAGGTCAAGATCCTGACAGTGGATTGTCGGATCAAAGGGTATGAGCGTTTTTGAGGTTCTATGTGTGCACTTTCAAAGTGTTTTGCAAAGGGGTTTCAAGCATTTCTCTTGTCCATTGTTCCAGCAACATGCTTTTTTAAAAAATTGCATCCTCACTAACACTGGATAATACAATGAAGAGCTCTAAGCTCACTTACAATGTATCTGCTGTTCAGTCGCTCAGTCGTGTCCGACTCTGTGACCCCATGGACGGCAGCGCACCGTCCTTCAGCGTTTCCCTGTCCTTCACTTGCAATGTATACATGATTTATCACGGCGGTTTAATTTGCATTTCTTTGATTGCCTTGAGGTTGAACCATTTCAATATAGGCATTCCCTTTTCTGCGAATTGAGTTTCCTCTTTTGAAGAACATTCCTCTCGCTGGTACACTGCCCAATGACAAACACACACCCAAGACTTGGAAATTAACGTTTTGTTAATCATATTTCAAGCAATTATTACTCCAGTAGTTCCTTTTAAATTTTAATTGTATGACTTTCAGGACTTTCATGTGTTTTAAACTGATGTTCTTTTCATCTATGGTTTCTTCTGTTGCCTCAAAGCTTGGAAAGTAATAATGCCATCAAAGAAGTGATAATTAGGCAGTTTTATTTTTTAAGCTCTATTATATGATATTTTAATGTTTAGCTCTTTAATCTACATGGGAAAAATGACAGTATTTATGGTGTTTTCTCTCTCTCTCTCTCACACACACAGATACACACGGAATGTTAGAGAGGCAAGATATTTATGAAAAAACCGCAGGTTGTGAATGCACGTAGGAAATGCCATGTTTCTGGTTAGGAGATTAAAGACTGTAAGAAACATATTATTTTCAAGTTAGTATAAATATTTAATGTCATGTAAATTCCATTGTTAAAATATAGAGATAATAGACATACATGACAACGTTATGTTAGTTTTAGGTATACAACACAATGTTTCCATATATAAATATGGAACAAGGGTGACAGAAGATGAGATGGTTGGATGGCATCACCAATCAATGGACATGAACTTGGGCAGACTCCAAGAGATGGTGGGGGACAGGGAGGCCTGGCACGCTGCAGTCCACAGGGTCACAAAGAGTTAGACACGACTTGGTGAGTGAATAATAACAAAAAATTGACATACATGACAACATTATATTATTTTAGGTATACAACATGATGTTTCCATATTTATATATATTGCAAAATAACCACCATGGTAAGTTCTAATTAACAGCTATCAACAACACACAGTTACATTTTTTCTTGTGATGAAAACTTCTGAGATCTACTCTCTTAGCAACTTTCAAATATACAATTATTTGTGTTGTTATCTATAGAGTCACCAAGCTGTACATTACCTCCCCAATATCATGTAAATTAGAAGTCCTAAAGACATTGTTAGTGGATTTTTGTCAAAAAGATGTTCTGCAATTCACCTGGAGGAGTGTGGTAGATTTTATTTTTGTTCCCAGCAAAGCGTTCCCCCTTTCCGTAGGAGAACTATACATCTTGTCCACGGCCATGTGGCTTGTCAGCCTTCTTGGTGGAGGAATACACATCCCATATCCAGCAAAAATGGGCCTGGTCATGTGACTTGCTTTGGCCAATGGCACGTGAGCAGACGCTTTACAAGGCGTTGTGAGTCCCTAATATCGTCTTGCTCTTTTCCCGCTGCTCTGAGCCTAGCGTGTCCCCGATGGGGGCAGCTTCTTCATTCTGGGTCCTGGACTGAGAAGATTCATGGAGCAATAGCACAGGAACCGTCACAGCTGACCTTTGCAATTGTAAGCCACTGAGATGTGGGGCCTGTTTGTTACTGTAGCACCGTTTAGCAAAAGCTGAGTAAGGCAGTGAACAGAAAGGCTAGACTATAACATAGTATTTTAAGTGTTGAGCAGTAAGCAATCGTGAGACTGTAAAGAACAAAGAACTGTATTTGGAGTCTCTTAAAATAAGTCACTTACTTGTTAACTTTAAAATTTTTGACTGTGCTTGGTCTTTGTAGTGGCCTGTGGGCTTCTCATCGCAGTGGTTCTCTCGTTGTGGAGCGCAGACTCTAGGGCTCAGGGGAGTCAGAGGTTGTGGTACACGGGCCTTGTTGGTCCGTGGCATGTGGGATTTTCCCAGAGCAGGGATCGAACCCATGTCCCCTATATTTGGCAGGTGGATTCTTATCCACTGTGCCACTAGAAAACACTCTATTTGAGGTCTTAAGAATAGCAATTCAAAAGACCCAGCTTCCAGTGAAACAGAGTGTTCCAGAGAAGAGAAAGCGTCAAGGGCTTATAAAGACAAGAAGTCGGCAGATTGTTGAGGTAGCCCAGTGGGAACTGTGATTGACTCTGACACAAGTCGGGCTTCCCTTGTGGCTAGGTTGGTAAAGAATCCGCCTGCAATGTGGGAGACCTGGGTTCCATCCCTGGGTTGGGAAGATCCCCTGAAGAAAGGAAAGGCTATTAACATCAGTATTCTGGCCTGGAAAATTCCACGGACTGTATAGGCCATGAGGTCACCAAGAGTCAGACACGACTGAGTGACTTTCACTTTCTGACACAAGGCAAGAAATATTTGTTCTTAAAGAATCAAGGATTATTTTAGGACTAGGGTCTGATAAATAGATAGGCTATCATGAATAGGATAAGGATCTCATAAGAATCTTGAATTCTGGGAAGACCTTCTGGAGGCCTCCTTAGGATAATAAGTGATCAGAAGGTCATCATCTATCCAGGCTGAGACAAGTATATGTCAAACTTCCTCAGTTGCTTCTTAGCTTCGTTTTGGAGAGCTCTCTTAGCAATGCCGACTTTCTTTTCATTTTCCTTCCGTGTAAAAAAAGAAGAGCATTGGAAACTGCTAAACGCATTAGACGAATAGTTACACTAAAAAAAAAAAAGTGAAAGTGTTAGTCGCAGCCATGTTAGACTCTTTGCGACGCCATGGACTGTAGCCCACCAGGCTCCTCTGTCCATGGGATTTTGCAGGCAAGAATGCTGGAATGAGTAGTCATTCCCTTCTCCAGGGGATCTTCCTGACCTAAGGATTGAACCCTTGGATTCCTGCATTGGATTCTTTACCGTCTGAACCACCAGGAGTTAGTAGAATATATGTATGCTAAAGCAGGCCTCACAAATAATGAGAAAAGGACTACATAATTTATTGTATTGAAGAGCTTATTAGCACTTTGGAAAGCTATTAGGTACATATTTACACTCTGTAACAAAAAATACCTTTGCATTGGAGAATGTACAAATATAAGAGGAATTCCAGTGGATGCTGAGTGCAAATTAAACTGTATCAAGCACACCCCCCAAAAAATACCAGTCTTCTCCTTGTTTCTCCATTGCTCTTGGCCCCCATGACAACCCTGACTCGTGGGAGGCATATTTGTTTAGGGACATCGTCATTCCAGACAAGCCTGTTAAAATATGTGCCTTGTTCCTCAGACTGCGCCAGCCTGCGGGTATCTCCAGGGACGTGGGCAGTGCAATCATCTTTGATCCTAAGCCATTCTCACTGGTTTAGTCTGCTAGGCCTGGCTTCACAAAATACTGCAGACTGGGGAACTTAAACCACGGGATTTTTATTGTCTTCCTGTTCTGGAGGCTGGAAGTCTGACATCAAGCTGTGGGCAGGGTTGGTTTCTTTTTTTTCTTTTTTCTTTATTTACTTTTGGCTGCATGAGCTGGGTCTTCGTTGCTGTGCGGCGGCTTTCTCTAGCGGTTGCGAGCAGAGGCCCTGTCTCGTTGCAGCCCACGGGCTTCTCGTTGCTGCCCACGGGCTTCTCGTTGCGGTGACTTTCACTTGTTGCAGAGCACGGGTTCTAGAGCCCGTGGGCTCAGTAGTTGTGGTGCATGGGCTCAGTTGCCCCTGGGCTTGTGGGATCTTAGTTTCCGGACCAGGGATTGAACCCATGTCCCCTGCGCTGGAAGGCAGATTCCCAACCACTGGATCACCAAGGAAGTCCCAGGGTTGCTTTCTGTTGAACTCTCCCTCTCTGGCTTGCGTATGGCTGCTTCTCCCTGAGGCTTCACATGTCCATCCCGCTGTGTGTCTCTATGTACAAATTTCCCTTTCTTTAAGGGCACCAGTCATAGTCACCTAGGCCCATGTTGATAACCTCATTTTATCTCTTTAGAGAATTTAGCTCCAAATACATGCACATTCTGAAGTCCTGGGGGTCAAGACTTCAACATAAGAGTTTTGGGGGGTGACGCAGTTCAGTCCGTAATGCTAACCCTGTAATGCTGCCCGGCCTCCAGCCTGGGTGTCCTCCAGCCCAGGGAACCCAGAGCTTTTCCAACCCCAGTGTTTCTGTTCCATCAACTGGGCTCCAGGCAGTGGTCCTGCTGCTTCCATTGCTCTGTCCCTACAGGCGGAAGGATGTCCCCCTTGGAGAGAGGTGCTGTCTCCTCCCATCTGACAGCACAGAGAAGTGAGGGCGCAGAGAGGTCGGGACGCTGATCTAAGGTCACACAGGATTCACATTGCGGCAACCTGGCTCCAGAGGCAGTCCTGTTAACCAGGACTCAGGAGCCCACTCCCCAGACTCAGGAGGAGGAGCTCAACATTGTGGCCCCTGGTGGCATTTCTTTCATGCTGATAATTCTATTTATTTATTCTTGGCTGTGCAGGGTCTTCGTTGCTGCAAGGGCTTTTCCCTAGTTGGGGCGAGCCGGAGCTACTCTTCCTTGCGTTGCGCAGGCTTCTCATGGAGGTGCCTTCTCTTTTTGCTCCGAGGCATGTGGGATCTTCCCGGACCAGGGTTCCAGCCTGTGTCTCCTGCATTGGCAGGCAGATTCTTTATACTGCACCACCAGGGAAGCCCTGGTGATGTTTCTCGAAGCCACTTGGTTGGGCTTTTGACCACTTTGTGTTGTTCTGCAATTGGGATCTCATAGCATTAGTTAGAGCAGGGATGAGCTAAGTGTCCAGAGACAGGATCTTGTTATGTTTCTGAGATGCTGGATACTGCCCCGACTCGCAGCCCCACTGGTTGTTCCCCATGCAGAGAAATTGCTGGATATTCAGTCCTTACTCAGAAAACCTCGATGTCCAGAGTCTAAGATCTGGTCTTCTCAGATGCCTCTGACATTCTTAGAACTTCCTGGGAACCTGCACAAACTTGGGGAGGAAGTGGGGATACCCACTCTGCTTTGATGGGAGTGTGGTGTCAACACAGTGCAGCCTCCTGGGGGCCATGGCAGAAGCCTGAGGGGAGCTTTGCTCAGCTAGTTCTCCCTCCAGAGCCCAGGCCTCCCCCCTTCTCTGGAGGAAGCTTCCTGTGCTCTGTCAGCTGGGCTGGCTGGCTGGAGGGGAGCTGGGTTCTGCTGGGGGATTTTGTTAGGCTGCCCAGGTGGGAGCCTCTGGCCTGGGCAGCATGGCACGGGCCTTGGTGAGGCTTTGAGCTGCCTGGGGTCCTGGGAGGAGGTGGTGGCCCCTGGCTGGGGTGAGCGTGCTGTCTGCTGGGGCCAAGATCAAGGGCTGAGCTCAAGTTCTATGTCTGGTGGCCTGGCCTTGGACTCTGGTTCTTGGCTGAACCCTTCCTTGGACTGTGCTAAACACCGGGCTGGGCTCTGGAAGGCTCTGCACCAAACGTCTTTAGCTGTTGGGCTGGGCTGGTTGACGGGCCAGGCTAAGCTCTGAGCTTCATGTGGGCGACTCTGGATGGTGGCTCTGGCCTGGCAGGACCGGGTGGACTGGTCCCGTGCGACTGTGGATGAGCTGGCCTCCTGTCCAGTCTCGGGCTGGGTTGGGTGGGGAGTTGGCCTTGGCTGGTGCTGGCTGTGCTGCTGTGATCTCTTTCGTGGGCAGTGATGACTTCTGGGCTTGGATTGAGTTCTGGGCTGGACTGGGAGATGTTTTCCTGCTGAACTCCAGAAATCAAGGCTTAAGTTTCAGGTTTAAACACTGTGTCCAGGTAAGGTGGGTACAGTCTCATCTGGGCATGAAATACCTTGTGAGAGTCCCACTAGCTATCCCACTAGTTTTACACATCAGTTCAGTTCAGCCGCTCAGTTGTGTCTGACTCTTTGCAACCCCATGGACTGCAGCACGCTAGGGTTCCCTGTCCATCACCAACTCCCGGAACTCACTCAATCTCACGTCCATCAAATCGGTGATCCATCCAACCATCTCATCCTCTGTTGTCCCCTTCTCCTCCTGCCTTCAATCCTTCCCAGCATCAGGGTCTTTTCCAATGAGTCGGTTCTTCGCATCACGTGGCCTGAAGTATTGGAGTTTCAGCTTCAGCATCAGTCCTTCCAATGAATATTCAGAACTGATTTCCTTTAAGATAGACTGGTTGGATCTCCTTGCAGTTCAAGGGACTCTCAAGAATCTTTTCTAACACCACAGTTCAAAAGCATCAATTCTTCGGCCCTCAGCTTTCTTTATAGTCCAACTCTCACATTCATACATGACTACTGGAAAAACCATAGCTTTGACCTTTGTTGGCAAAGTAATGTCTCTGCTTTTTAATATGCTGTCTAGGTTGGTCATAGCTTTTCTTCCAAGGAGCAAGTGTCTTTTAATTTCATGGCTGCAGTCAATATCTGCAGTGATTTTGCAGCCCCCCAAAATAAAATCTCTGTTTCCTTTGTCTTCCTATCTATTTGCCATGAAGTGATGGGACCAGATGCCATGATCTTAGTTTTCTGAATGTTGAGTTTTAAGCCAACTTTTTCACTCTCTTCTTTCACTTTCATCAAGAGGCTCTTTAGTTCCTCTTCACTTTCTGCCATAAGGATGGTGTCATCTGCATATCTGAGGTTATTGATATTTCTCCCGGCAACCTTGTTTCCAGCTTGTGCTTCATCCAGCCCAGCGTTTCTCATGATGTACTCTGCATATAAGTTAAATAAGCAGGGTGACGATATACAGCCTTGAAGTACCCTTTTCGCAATTTGGAACCAGTCTATTGTTCCATGGCCAGTTCTAACTGATGCTTCTTGACCTGCATACAAATTTCTCAGAAGGCAGGTAAGGTGGTCTAGTAAAGTCAAAGGCTTTGGCATAGTCAATAAAGCAGAAGTAGATGTTTTTCTGGAACTCTCTTGCTTTTTCAATGATCCAGTGGATGTTGGCAATTTGATCTCTGGTTCCTCTGCCTTTTCTAAAACCAGCTTGAACATCTGGAACTTCACAGTTCACATACTGTTGAAGCCTGGCTTGGAGAATTTTGAGCATTACTTTGTTATCCTGTGAGATGAGTGCAGTTGTGCAATAGTTTGAGCATTCTTTGGCATTGCCTTTCTTTAGGTTTGGAGTGAAAACTGACCTTTTCCAGTCCTGTGGCCACTGCTGAGTTTTCTAGATTTGTTGGCATATTGAGTGCAGCACTTTCACAACATCATCTTTTAGGATTTGAAATAGCTCAACTGGAATTCCATTACCTCCACTAGTTTTGTTTGTAGTGATGCTTCCTAAGTCTCACTTGACTTCAGACTCCAGAATGTCTGGCTCTAAGTGAGTGATCACACCATCGTGGCTACCGGGGTCACAAAGATCTTTTTTTGTACAGTTCTTCTGTGTATTCTTATCACCTCTTCTTAACATCTTCTGCTTCTGTTAGGTCCATACCATGTCTGTCCTTTATTGTGCCTGTCTTCTCATGAAAAGTTCCTTTGGTATCTCTAATTTTCTTGACGAGATCTCTAGTCTTTACTATTCTGTTGTTTTCCTCTATTTCTTTGCATTGATCACTGAGGAAGGCTTTCTTATCTCCCCTTGCTATTCTTTGGAACTCTGCATTCATATGAGTATATCTTTCCTTTTCTCCTTTGCCTTTTGCGTCTCTTCTTTTCTCAGCTATTTGTAAGGCCTCCTCAGACAGCTGTTTTACATATGGTGGTGTGTATATGTCAATCCTGATCTCCCAGTTCATCCCCCACCACTGGGGTGTGTATCGTAAGGAGCGCAGCTCAGTGCTCTGTGAATTGACGAGATCTCTAGTCTTTACTATTCTGTTGTTTTCCTCTATTTCTTTGCATTGATCACTGAGGAAGGCTTTCTTATCTCCCCTTGCTATTCTTTGGAACTCTGCATTCATATGAGTATATCTTTCCTTTTCTCCTTTGCCTTTTGCGTCTCTTCTTTTCTCAGCTATTTGTAAGGCCTCCTCAGACAGCTGTTTTACATATGGTGGTGTGTATATGTCAATCCTGATCTCCCAGTTCATCCCCCACCACTGGGGTGTGTATCGTAAGGAGCGCAGCTCAGTGCTCTGTGATGACCTAGGGGGTGGGATGGAGAAGGTGGGAGGGAGGCCCCAGAGGGAGGGGATATACATATATATATGGCTTCTCTGGTAGCTCAGCTGGTAAAGAATCCGTTTGCAATGCAGGAGACCTGAGTTTAATTCCTGGGTCGGGAAGAGTCCCTGGAGAAGGGATAGGCTATCCATTCCAGTATTCTGAGGCTTCCCTGGTGGCTCAGCTGGTAAAAAATTGGCCTGCAATGCAAGAGACCTAGATTCGATCCCTGGGTTGGGAAGATCCCCTGGAGAAGGGAAAGGCTATCCACTCCAGAATCTGGCCTGGAGAATTCAATTCCATGGACTGTATAGTCCGTGTGGTCGTAGAGAGTTGGACACGACTGAGTGACTTTCACTTTCATACACACACACACACACACACACACACAACTGATTCACTTCATTATACAACAGAAGCCAACGCAAAGTTGTAAAGCAAATATACTCCAATTAAAAAAATTCTGTACTACTCTTAAAAGCAATACCTTTGAGATCTTTGGGGACCATCCCATGTTGTCGCTTCCACCCTGGAAGAGTAGGGTTGCCTGGATCTTTGACCAAGTGAGGGAGCAGGTGGCAGGCTCAGTGGCACCCTGCCTGCTGAAGGAGGGGCATCAGTTGCGAGCTGATAAGCAGGCTTGTTGAGCTGGCCCTTCTACTTCTACCTGCGTGACTTCAGGCTGGTTATCGAACCCCTCTGTGCCCCTACGTGTCTCACCTGTAAGATGGGAATAAATAGAACTTCCTTCCTAGGACAGATGTTTGCTGTGTAGGAGTTGTGTGCACACACCTATGTCTGTCTGTCCATCCGTCTCTGGAATGTCTGAGCACTGAGATACAGGTCTGTGGGGGCAATCTGAGTCAAACATTTCTTTGGCCTTAGGTTGGCCTTGGAGCTGTTATGATGAGAGGGAGGTAAGGCCTTGTCCTTCCTGTCTAGAGAGGCCCATCAGAGTCCCTGGTGTCCCCCTACCCAAGCCCCAGTGCCTGGGCAGAGCTCTACTGGTCAGAGCCTGCACAGATCCAGGGTGTAGCGGCCACAAACAATACATGCTGCAGAGAAGGGAAAATTGACACAGGCTTGTATGCTGCTCCAGGCCCCTGGCCTCCATCTGGCAGCCTCCCTGCCATCACAACAGGGCACGGAAGCCCCTAGGCTGGCGTTCTGAACTAAGGAAGCCCAGCTGGGGGGTGGACAAGAGTTAGACATGAGAGCCCTCCTGGAGTGGCCCCCAGGCCCCAGCCCACCCTGTTCCCCTCAGGCAGCACCCGGGGTGGTCCTGCGCTGAGGTTTTGAATCAGGCTTTATTTGTATGTTGTCTCTGGGAAAAGGAAAAGTTAATAAATCATTTTAAATTAAAATTTAAAATTATCCTTTCATTTTTTTTGTCTTGTCTTCCATATGGTCCATGAGTTAAGGTGTACAATGGAAGCCAAGCAGAAATGCTGTGCATAGCTTATTTGCATGCAAACATCAGTGTGTTAGACGGGTATCAATGACAAGGGTCTATGTCACAAACTACTTTCCATGGTGGAGTAAAACCACTTTAAAAAGTACCCCCAAATGCATTCACAACTGTGCTTACTCAGAGCCCTCGCAGGTTTTTTTTTTTTTTTAATATATATATTTTATTGAAGTATCATTGATTTGCCATGTTATGCCAATCCCTGCAGCATGCAGGATCTGTGATCTTCATTGCGGCATGAGCGATCTTAAGTTACGTCGGGAAGGATATAGTTCCCTGACCAGGGACTGAACTTCGGCTCCCTGCATTGGGAGCATGCACTCTTGGCCTCTGGACCACCAGGGTAATCCCTCGGTGTTTCTGTCTCTAAGGAGAGAGTGATCGTGCTTCCTTGTGCTATGTTGGGGTTTCTAGGAGGCAGACACTGAGAGGGAGTTAGGTGTGCGAGAGGTTCACGGAGGGAGGCTCTGAAAGGCAGAGGGGTAAGGAGAGTGGTGTTGGGTGAGAAACAGCCTTTGGCCAAATGCGAATCTGACACCTGTAAGAGGAAAGATGGAAGGAAGCAGAAGGGGGCAGGGAACGCTTCTGACTGAGGTACAGATGGCATCTTGGCCAACCCAGTGGGATGCTCTGGAGTAAAGATTCTCCAAAGAGGAGCCCTGTGTAGACAGAAATGGCTGGGCACACGGTGGGTGCTGCCTGGGAAGAGGGCAGCCTTTAAGGTGGATCCCAAGGGTGTAGCAAATGGAGGCTGCCAGCTGACTGCTCTCCTTGACTGGCTGGCAAGCGCTTCTGCACAGGATGTCTGAACAGCGCACCCCTCTCCTGCCTCACTCCCTCCTCTGTGAGCGGGAAATGGAGCGGACCTAGCGCTCTGCCTGGCCTGGAGAGACGGCTCAGGCATAACCCTTCTTTCCCCCCTCGCCTCTAGGGGACAGCGCCCCATTGCAGGGCTGCCATGGGAGGCTCCTGGTGGTAAAGGAAAAGCTCCTTGAAGGTGAAGCCTGATCTCCTCTCCAAAGTTCTCCATCATGCTAGACACAGCCACGCTTCTGTTTTTTGGGGACTTTCCAGAGGCTCCTTAAACTTTCCATGACATCACGGCTCATGGGAAAAGCTGGGGTCACCTGGCAGGAGATGAGAGTTCTCATCTTGGCTCGTTGCCATTATGGTTGTGACCTTGGGCAGTATCTTATACTCTTAGTTTTTTCTTGTTGTTGTTAGGGATTCACATATAAGTGAGATCATGGAGTGCATAGCATTGCAAAGAATCAGACACAACTGAAGTGACTGAGCACACACACACACACACACACACGCATCCCTCAACATAAACACCCCCAAAAGTAATTAACAAAGAGTGAGATATAAACTAAACATCGATAGACTCTGTAGTCTTTTCTTCTCTCATATGATGAGGTTATATTGAACACTCTGAGTGGGGTGGGAGAGGACAGTGCTGGGAGCAACATGAAACATTTCTAAGGAAAGAATGCCAGGGTCATAGCAATCCCACTGCTGAGCATGCACACCGAGGAAACCAGAATTGAAAGAGACATGTGTACCCCAATGTTCATCGCAGCACTGTTTATAATAGCCAGGACATGGAAGCAACCTAGATGTCTATCAGCATATGAATGGATAAGAAAGCTGTGGTACATATACACAATGGAGTATTACTCAACCATCAAAAAGCATACATTTGAATCAGTTCTAATGAGGCGGATGAAACTGGAGCCTATTATACAGAGTGAAGTAAGCCAGAAAGAAAAACACCAATACAGTATACTAACACATATATATGGAATTTAGAAAGATGGTAACGATAACCCTGTATGCGAGACAGCAAAAGAGACACAGATGTATAGAACAGTCTTTTGGACTCTGTGGGAGAGGGCAAGGGTGGGATGGTTTCGGAGAGTGGCGTTGAAACATGTATAATATCATATATGAAACGAATCGCCAGTCCAGGTTCAATGCATGATACAGGGTGCTCGGGGCTGGTGCCCTGGGATGACCCAGAGGGATGGGATGGGGTGGGAGATGGGAGGGGGGTTCAGGATGGGGAACACGTGTACACCCGTGGCAGATTCATGTTGATGTATGGCAAAACTAATACAATATTATTAAGTAATTAACCTCCAATTAAAATAATAATAAAAAAAGAACGCCAGGGTCAAAACGTGCTTTTAGAGAAATCGTAAAGTGTTGTGGTGTCATGGCAGGCAGCTGGAGGCAGGAAGCCAGTGAGCAGAGGGTGGTGTTGAAATGACCGTGAACGATACACACGAGGACAGTGCGGTGTGGGTGCAGCAGAGAGCAGGCCTGGAGAGAGACGGGGAGGCTGATGGCACGTGGGCTGGTGTGAGGGAGAGGGCCTTGGGCTGACTTGGCTTCCAGCTCAGGGCACTAAAACCTGAAGTACAAGGACTGAAAGTCGGGACCCCCAGCTCCAGTGGCCTCAGCAGTGGCCTCTTCACCCGCAGGAAGAACAAGTAGCTGCTGCAGGAAGTCAGGCAGGCGCGGCCCATGAGGAACTGGTCACGATCAGATGTTTTTGAAATTCAGTGCAGTGAAAGAAAACCCGTGGAGTTAAGCCCATAGATTTTGAGACCGGAGTGCTCTTCTCCAGTTCACCTCGCTGTCCACATTAGCTCCCGGCCACTGGTTCCCCCGAGGTCCTGCCTGCCTGGCCACCCCCATCCCATCCCCGTGCTCCTCATCCCCGGAGAGCAGGTTGTCACGACTGCTGCATCTTATCACTAAGCCAACCAGAGCTCACTCATGGTCCTCTGGTGACTTGGAGGCGCTGGTGGGAGGGAGATGCAATCAGAGCCATGCCTGATCGTGATCTGGGACTGTCCCTGACTCTGCTCCTGGCCCCCACCCAGGACCTGCCAGTGAATCAGGGAAGGACAGGAGGAGGCTGCCCCCCACCCCCGCCCAACCCCCAACCCTTGAGAGAGGAGACAGGACAGTGATGAGCAGAGAGAAGGGTGAGCTGAGCTGAAGTCTGAGGTTTTCCCTGCACCCCAGCTTTGCCAGCCCAGCCCCTCCACACTGGATCAGAACTGCAAGCCCCTGGGAGGCGCCCAACCCTGAGGGTGGAAACCAGTGGTCCTGTTAGCTCTTGCTGTCTTAAAACAGTTGAAATAATTTCCAATTTATTGTTGCAGAAATCATATAAATATTAGTGTAACAATGTAGTATGATGCACAATTGTACAAAGACCAAGAGTTGCAACCATAGTATAAAAGCCAACTTTAACATTCTGCCACAGTTTGCCTTCAATGTGTACATATATTTTTCCCCTTAACCAACTGAGAGTTACTTGTAGACATCATACCTTTTTACCCCTAATCTAAGTATTTCAGACATTCCCTACCAAAGTGCTCTTATCCAATTCAACTGTGATACAGTCCTATTATCTAATATAGATAGTCATGTCCAACTCTTTGCGATCCCATGGACTATAGCCCGCCAAGCTCCTCTGCCCATGGGAATTTTCCAGGCAAGAATACTGGAGTGGGCTGCCATGCCCTCCTCCAACCCAGGGATTGAACCCATGTCTCCCGCATTGCAGATGGATCCTTTACTGTCTGAGCCACCAGGAAAGTCCATACAAATATATAAAGTTTTACCAATTGTTCCAAAAAAGACTGGCGGCCTTTTTTCCTCCACTGCAGGGAGTGTTCAACCCAAGACCATGCACTGCAGTTAGCTGTCCTCTCTCTACTTTCCTTTCATCTGAAATGGTCACAGTCTTTGGCTTTCTTTATCTTGATATTTTTGAGACACACAAATGAGTTGTTTTGTAGAATATCCCTTAATTTGGGGCAGTCTGATGTTTTCGAAGTAGGTTATTGCATTCTGGCAGGAGTAATTCATGAGTGATACTGTGTCTTCTGCTCCTTGTCTTTGGAAAAAAAAAAGGCACTAGTTGCAAATATAAAAACCTGAGAGAGCTAAGATATTGTCTCCATTTCTGGATCCTCTGATGGACAGATGGTTGGGTTTCCTAGTTGGTGTTAGTGGTAAAGAACCTGCTGGCAATGCAGGAAACATAATGAGATGTGGGCTTCATCCCTGGGAGGGGAAGATCCCCTGAAGGAGGGCCTGGCTGCCCACTCCAGTACTCTTGCCTGGAGAATCCCATGGACAGAGGAGCCTGGCGGGCTACAGTCCTTGGGGTTGCAAAGAGTCAGGCATTACTAAATCACCAAGTAGGCCACTTAGCACACACGCATGGGCCCTGGGCCTGGGATCCCACTGGAGCTGCTCTGGTGGGTGCCCTAGATGGGGCAGAAGCACTAGGGTGCCAGCCCCTCACTTGGCCTGTCCTCTTCATCTTGGTGTACCCAGCTGGCCAGACACTGTGTATAATTCCTGATGGTTCAACTATAGAGGTAGATAGAGGGCCAGTGAATGACCTATGGGCTCACAGCTGGTCCAGGGCCCTCTGGGCCTTCAGCAACGCCTATTTTGTTAGAGTAATAACAAGGGAGTAGGTTCAAATTTTGCTTATCAAGCTTTATTAACACAGGAATGGGGGCACTGGCTCTTTTTGAGCAATTGCACCCTCAGTTCAGTTCAGTTCAGTCACTTGTGTCTGATTCTTTGTGACCCCATGGACTGCAGCATGCCACGCTTCCCTGTCCATCACCAACTCCTGGAGCTTGCTCAAACTCATGTCCATCAAGTCGGTGATGTCATTCAACCATCTCATCCTCTGTCATCCCCTTCTCCTGCCTTCAATCTTTCCCAGCATCAGGGTCTTTTCCAATCTGGTGGGAGGCGGGTGGCGCAGGGAGGGGACTGCGAATGTCCCTAAGTAGCAAGGGGTGTCTTGGCCCTTCTCCAGAGCTTCCCTGGTAGCTCAGTGGTGAAGAATCTGCCTGCAATGCAGGAGACCCAGGTTCGATCGCTGGGTGGGGAAGATTCCGTGGAAAAGGAAATGGTAACCCACTCCAGTATTCTTGCCTGAGATATCCCATGGACAGAGGAGCCTGGCGGGCTACAGTCCATGGGGTTGCAGAGTCAGACGCAACTTAGCAAATAATCAACAACAGCAAAGCAAAGGGTGTCTCTTGGACCCCCTCCAGCCCGCCTTCCTCCCCATGTGGCCTTTTTTTTTCCTTGCTGTTTATTTCACTAGATGAACACTAGGTGGCAGTGGTCCCCCATTAAAAACCCAGGGAACCCCAGCAGCTTGGAACACTGACCACCAGTACAGCCTGCGCAGCTGGTAACACGTGGACTCCAGCCAGCCCAGTGGTTTTACGCCCTTTTCAGCCCTGGACTCCTTTCTTGTGATGATATCTCCCCTCCTCCCCCTTAAAAAAAATTGAGATAGAATTCACATACCGTGAACATTCAAAAGTGTACAACTCAGTGGTTTTTAGTATATTCATAAGGCTGTGAAACCATCACCATTATCGAATTTCAGAACATTTTCATTCTGATGAGATCTTATGTGGAAGGCTTTGACTGGGGGCAAGAAGCTGTTGATAGCCCGCTTGGCACAGAGAGCTGTAAACCCTGGGACCACTCTGCCCCTTGGAGCCAAACAATATTTGCTCTCCCTGCCCGCCCCCATCCCCACCCCCCAGTCTTGGGCATCTGATAATGGCAAGGATGGAGGCAAATTTGAAATAAATGTTTTTTTCCTAGCATCTTCCCATAGCATTTCCTTCCTCTGCCCTCAAAGCAAGTGAGAGAGAAAGAAGGAATCTCTGGAGGAGGTAGGGATTTTTTCCTGCCCTCGCCCTTGCTAGGCCATTAAGCCAGCATTTGTGCTGTGGTCTTGCCATCAGACTGGTGTGCAATGGGCCGGCGGGCTTGTTGGGAGAGCTCGGCATGACTGGTCAGTTTGCGGCCTGGAGAATTCCAACCTCACTAGAGACACTCCCTCTCCTCTCTCCTCTAGTCCCACCTCCCACCCCCCCAGGTCTCTGCAGCTTTGGGAAAAGACCACAGGGTTTCTGCAGCTCCTTGGGGGAGGGCTTCCCCAGTGGCTCAGATGGTAAAGAATCTGCCTGCCTGGAGACCTGGGTTCAATCCCTGGGTCGGGAAGATCCCCTGGAGGAGGGCATGGCAACCCACTCCAGTATTCTTGCCTGGAGAATTCCATGGACAGAGGAGCCTGGTGGGCCCCAATCCATGAGGTCACAGAGAGTCGGACAGGCCTGAGAGGCTCACACGCTAACACACACCAAGGAGTCTGGCATTCTGTGTTCGGGAAGATGCACGCCTCTGGGCTCACTGAATTCCTCCTTTCGTGCGCACCTCGGCTCCCTGGGGCCAGTTGTGTTCCTTTGTTTGCTTTGCTCCTTGTGCTCTCCCATCTCCTCAGCGGTCACCGTGGTGGTGGCAGCATCCCCTGGGTCGCAGTTTTGGGAGCCCTCATTCACATTTGGAGGCCCAGAGTGCTGATGGCCGTGACATTTCTTGTTTATTAATATAGCAGGGGGTGTTTTCATTTCACGGGGCAAATGCAGTTAGTGTTCATTCAACAGTCTCCAAGCTGGTTCCCTGCAAGCTTAATTGGGGCGTTGACTAGTTCTGGTTGAGTGACGGCCACTTCTGGGCCGAGGCAGTGAAGACTAGGGTGCCTGCACTGGCCCCCTCTCTTCTGCTGGAGCGACATCCAGACGAGCAGCTCATCAGAGGAGGACGGTCCCAGGCCTGTGATGTGAAGGGCGGTGCTCCTTGCCGGGTGCAGCCTTGCCTGGTGGGGCAGGCCTCCTGCAAATGTGGTCACTCCTCATCCAGACCGATGCCCCCTTCATCTGTGCAAGGACTGCCCCGCAGGGCGGACCCAAGAGCAGAGACGAGAAGGCCCCACCAATCAGGCAGCCCGTTTCCATGACAACGCCTCTTCTTCCTCTCACTGTCTCTCCTCCCTGCCCCCAACACAGCAAAGGGGCCTGAGTCCCAGGGCCCAGGAGACCACCTTCTCTCCTCACTTTGAGACTGTTGGGAGGAAGCCCATTCTGCATGCGGGGAAACAGAAAAAACATGCTAACTGCAGACTGACCTTTGGACTGAACTGGGTTTCTAGGAACTGGAAGTACCTGGAACACTCTGGGGTCCCCCAGGAAGTCCTTGAAGGGCAGGAAAGGGAGATTATTCCTTGGAGTGCAGCCAGAATGCTGGTTGGAGGCTGCTCTACGGTTGTTGTCCCTTCTTGATGGAGCATTTCCTTTTTGAAAAGATTTTTTTTTTGATGTGGACCATTTTTAAAGTCTTTTATTGACTCTGTTACAACATTGCTTCTGTTTTTTTGTTTTGGTTTTTGGCTGCAAGGCACGTGGGATCTTAGCTTCCCAACTAGGGATCAAACCTGAAGCCCCTGCACGGGAAGGCGAAGTCTTAACCACTAGACCGCCAGGGAAGCCCCTAGGGCACGCCTTTATTTCTTAGGCTCCCAGGACACCTGGAGATGCTCTGGAGGAAGCAAGGCCAGGGTGGGGTGGGCTGTGGAGTCCCCTGCACCGTCTGCGGCCCTCTCCTTGCATCGCATGCTGTGGACCAAGGCTCCTCTGTGGGCACTCTCGGACAGTGTGGAGCACTGTCTGAAAACCAGGGAAGAAAGTCCACTCGCTTGTTGTCCCAGCAGCTCACACCCGGGCAGCACCAGGGCTCCTGCATTGGATGGTGCCCAACGGTTTCAAAGATCCAAGCGCTGAGGATGCACGCAGCCAGCCTCTCTTTCCACCCAGCAGCTGTGCCGTGTCCGCCAAAGCCACAGATGAAGGTGTCAGAATGGCTGTGCCCGAGGTCAAGGCTCCCCTCCCTGGAGCTGATGCTGGAGGCCTGTCATTCGTGAGTCAGTGACGTCCAAGTCACGTGGATTGAGTTGCCTCAAGTTAGCATCTGGATGACTAGCATCTGCTTTCTCTCTGTGTCTTGGATCTTCTGCTGAGACTCAGCCCCTGCCCGAGGAATTTGGAGTTCGGGGTGGGGAGGGTAAAGAAACTTGCACACACACACACACACACACACAGAAATATACACAGAGTGGGGTCTAGGATATATGCACAGCCAGGCTGGGGGCTGGGTCCTGCTCCGGGGCCAGCAAGGCCCTGGAGGACGCCACCTGCTCCACACAAGGCCTGCACCGAGTCCTCAGGGTGGGGTGAGTGGTGACGGCTTCCTGCTGGGCAGAGGCAGAATCCTGATTGTGATCAGGCAGAGCAACACAGGGGCGTCCCTCCATGCTGTTACCAAATCCCATAGATTTTTACCTACTATGCTCTGTGTCCCTCTTCTTCATGGCCATCAAAGATGGGCTCTATTCTGGCCTGTTCAGGGTTCCCAGGTGGCACTGGTGGTAAAGAACCCACTGGCCAATACTGGAGACTCAAGAGCCTCGGGTTGATCCCTGGATTGGGAAGATCCCCTGGAGGAGAGCTTGGCAACCCACTCCAGTGTTCTTGCTGGGAGAAACCCATGGAGAGAGGAGCCTGATGAGCTACAGTCCATTGGATCACAAAGAGTCAAACATGACTGAAGTGGCTTAGCACACACGCACGTATAGAAATACAAGGTCGGCCCTGAAGGAGCCCAGCTAAGCTCTGGGTTGGGAGGGTGAGAGGAGGGCTCAGAGAGGAGGCCGAACATCTGAGCCTCATCACATTCACCCGGAGAGTTTGTTAAAATCAGGAACGCTGGTGCCATCCCAGAGTTTCTGATTCAGCAGGTCTAGGGTGGGGTGCCAGGAATGAATTGCATTTCTAGTGTGTTTACAGCTGCAGCTGGTGCTGCTGGGCTGGGGAGCACACTGGAGGACCTCTGGTCTGGGAGATCGAGAGGCTGGAGGCTCAGCGGTGGGCTGGGGTAGGGGTGGGAGCGTGGTCGGAGCAGGGATGGTGGGTAACATGGTTACATCTCATTGCTGTCTGTCAAGCCCACGTATGGAAGGTGGGGTGCCCCTACAGCAGGTGGCCAACCTTGCCACCACATTGCCATCACCACTGCCATCTGCTGAGGTCCTGCCATCCACCAGGCATGGGGCTAAGTGCACCCTTGATGTGAGCTGTGGGCCTCCCGTGCACCCACCTGAAGGCTGAGGGTGCTGACTGTTGTGCCGCTTACCTCCCAGAGTCACAGGGGTGATGAAAGGTGGCTCTGCAGCTAGGATCAGACACTTAGAAAATGGCAGAATGAACACAAACAGGAGGCCCCCACCATGGCATCCTGGGGGCGCAGAAGGCTGTTCTAAGAGTTTCCTTCTCTGAAAAAGGAGGCGTCTAACTCTGCTCCACGGCCTAGTGTAGAAGGAGGGATGATGGCCCCAGAGAGGTCCTTGTCCTAATCCCTAGTACCCGTAGCTTTGTGGACAAGGGACTTTGCAGGTGTGATTACAAAGGACCTGGAGATGGAGAGATGACCTTGAATTATACACACGGGCTTGATGTAGTCGTAGGGTTCTTATAAAGGAAAGGAGGCAGCAGAAGGGGAGATAAAGAGATGTGATGAGGGGATCCGAGTCAGAGAGGGAAAGAGAGATTTGAAGATGCTTCGCTGCTGGTTTTGAAGATGGAAGAGGGGGCCATGAGCCCAGGAGTGCAGATGGCCTCAAGAAGCTGACAAAGCCTAGGAAGTGGGCTTTCTTCTAGAACCTCCAGAGGGAAGCAACCCTCCTGAGATCTTCATTCTCGGACTTCTGGCCTCCAGAACTGAGAACAGTTTTGTGTTGGTTTAAGCCACCAACTCATTGGAAGAGACCCTGATGCTGGGAAAGATTGAAGGCAGGAGGAGAAGGTGGCAGAGAATGAGATGGTTGGATGGCATCACTGACTCAATGGACATGAGTTTGAGCAAACTCCTGGGGATGGTGAAGGACAAGGAAGCCTGGTGGGCTGCAGTCCCTGGGATTCAAAGAGTCAGACACGACTGAGCGACTGAACAACACCGCCGCTGCTGCTGCTGCTGCTGCTGAGTCGCTCAGTCATGTCCGACTCTGTGCGACCCCATAGACGGCAGCCCTCCAGGCTCCCCCGTCCCTGGGATTCTCCAGGCAAGAACACTGGAGTGGGTTGCCATTTCCTTCTCCAATGCATGAAAGTGAAAAGTGAAAGAAGTCACTCAGTCGTGTCCGACTCTTAGCAACTCCATGGACTGCAGCCTACCAGGCTCCCCCGTCCATGGGACCCTCCAGGCAAGAGTACTGGAGTGGGTGCCATCGCCCTCTCCAACACTAAGGAATGGTTAAGATGGTAAATTTTATGTTATGTGTATTTTATCACAATTTAAAAAATCCCCTGTATCTAAATAAGACTGCCTGTGCAGAACCTACCGTTCACATCCATGAGTTCAAAACCATTCACTGAAAAAAAAAAAGTACAATTTTGGAGATGCTGGGAGAAAAGTGAGAAAGTTTCAGTCCAGTCAAAGCTGAAGAACCACGTGCCTTAGGGACATGTAGCCCCTAGATTCAGTTGGAAGATGTGGTCCCTGTGGGGAGATGCATTTTTTTGGGGGGGGGGGGCGGACCTTGGAAGGCTTCAGAGGAGGTGGCCCTCCAGCTGTAGCTTGCAGAGCAGCTGGTGGCAAGCTGGACAGAGGGCTATGTGGGGCCTCCTGGGCCCTGAGCTGGGCTCCTGAGGGGTCCTTTCCGAGGAAATTCTGCTAAGAAGAGGTGATTAAAAAAAACTTTGTATTTTGTATTGGGGTATAGCCAGTTAACAAGGCTGTGATGGTTGCAGGTGGACAGGAAAGGGACTCAGCCACACATAGACATGTGTCCATTCTCCCCCAGCTCCCCTCCCACCCAGGCAGCCACATAACACTGAGCAGACTTCCCTGTGCTCTGCAGGAGGACCTTGTTGATTAGCCATTTAAAATGTATCAGTAGCAGTGTGTACATGTCCACCCCAAACTCCCTAACTATCCCTTGCCCTCATCCTTCCCCTGGCAGTAAGAGGTTTATCTATCTTACTTGACCCTGGTGGCTCAGATGGTAAAGAATCCATTGGCAATGTGGGAGACCTGGGTTCGATCCCTGGGTTGGGAAGATCCCCTGGAGGAGGGCATGGCTACCCCCTGCAGTATTCTTGCCTGGAGAATCCCCTGGACAGAGGAGCCTGGCCAGCTATAGTCGATGGGGTCGCAAAGAGCTGGACATGACTGAGCGACTAAGCACGCGTCATATCTTATTTAACTCGTGAGAGTTCCTCCCGGGGGCAGGATCACCCTTTCAGCTGGAGGACGCCAGGGGTCCACAGGGGCAGGGAACCAGGGCGGGGATCCCCCTGCATGGCAGGACCCCTGGAGTCCTCTGGGAGGACCACTGGCCTCAGTGGGGAGGCTGGGCCGGTCAGGCTGGGCGCACTGGCTGGGGTAGCCGGGCCGGGTGGCAGACCTGGGAGTCCAGGCGGACGGGCACTGGCGGCCTGAGCCGGAGAGCCTGTGACAGCCACCAGGTGTCTCTGTTGATTCGTGGAAGGCGTTTGCAGTTCCTGGGCTCAGGCCTGTCTGCAGCCAGAGAGGCCCCCAACACAGGCTCTTTGGCGCCTTGGTGGTGGGGTGGGAACGAGGGCTCTGCTCTCCATTTAGCTGGGCACCCAGGCCTGGCGGACCACCCCCCGCTGCCACCGGGGACTCTGAGCGAGGCAGCCCCTGTCAGGGTCGGCGCTTCCTGCTTGGCCCCTTTTTGGCTGGTAATCCGGGCAGCTGGCACTGCGTCTCTTGGTTCATTGCCTGAAATGCAAAGAGGATTAAGAGGGGTGGCACGTGCAGACTCCAGAGCCCGGGGAAGGCACATGTCAAGGCTCAGGTCGTGGTAGTCGGGGGAACAGTGAGCACTTGGGGTCCCAAGGCAGAGGGGACCAGAGTGCCAGGACACGTCTGGCCTTGGCTGGGCACGGGGGGTCTTGGAGAGCACAAGTCTTTCTGGTACATCCACATTTGAAAGGATAAGCGACCAACTCTATGGGGCTTTGCTGTGCAGCAGGGCAGAGGGAAGGTCAGCGGTTTCTGGATCTATATCTTCCTGGATGAGGCTGGCGTGGGCCCTCCAGAGCCCTCCCCATGCCTGCCATCATCAAGAAGGCTCAGCTCCCAGGTTGGGATTCTGGGCCTCAAGGAGCCAGTGGGAAGGATGTCGGAGATCCAGGCCCTTCCCATTTCCCCTGTGTCTCCTCCCCCACCCCCAAAAGATCAGCTTAAAGGGCAGACAGGGAGGCAATGTCTGTTCCTTTCTCTTCTAGAAAGACGCCCTATCCGCTTGCCCCCCTATGCCGGACAGAACAGCAGCACCGTGTCTGTCTGTGTATTCGGCCCTTGTTCACTGAGGACCTACTGTGTGCCAGGCATGGACCTAGACCTTAGAAACCCAGCAGTAAACAAGACAGACACAGAATCAGCTCCCGGGAGTTTGCGGCTGAGAGGAGAGCTGCGTGAAACCTGTAGACAGATAAATGGCACAGCGTATTTCAGATGGTAAAGGCACGTGCCTTCTACACTGTTGATGCTGACAAGGGTCTCGTGGTCATAGGCCTCACACCGTGTGTGAACAGATGTTCCTGGTGGGACCCTGCAGGGCTACCAATCCAGCCTGAGGACACTGGGCTCCCCACCGGCAGGTTTCCTGGGCTGAGATCCCTGCCTGCAGAGAACCAGCTGGGCTCACCCCTCCAGGACTTCTGAGCATCGTCTGGGGGAGACAGCTGGCCTCTGACATCCTTTGCCTCCCACTGGGAAACCTCAACGCCCCAGGACGGTCTCTTTTCTTTCTAGAAAGCAGCTCTGTGGGTGGGACCTGTCCCTTTTGAGCTGTAGTGGAGAGATGCTGGGAAAACAGGGCTGGGCCTCCGATCCGTGTCCTTTCCACAGAGACAATGGCCCTGGTGGCCAGGTCAGTTCTGGGGGACCTGCTGGTCCACAGCAGGGGACAGGCCCTCTCAGCTCATTTTGAGGTTGGAGCACGCAGGCAGGTGTGCTCAGGGCAGTCCCTGGGCACAGCTACTGTCCCTGTGAGGCTGATGATTCACAGCGATCCCTTCCCTTCCAGCTCTGTCCCTGTTTGGCTGATAATGTCAGTCTCCACTCTCTCTTCTATGCAACATTTGACTTGGGTGACTCTTTCTTTCTGAGGTTAGAACCTCCCTTTCTTTTATCCCTGGGGAATGATTTGCTTTCCCTCAGCCTCGAGATGGACAGGAAAAAAATGAGCAAAGCTCCAGTATTTTTGCCTGGAGAATTCCATGGCTAGAGAAGCCTAGTGGGTGACTGTCCGCGGGGTCTCAAAGAGTTGGACATGACTGAGCAACAAACACCTTCTCTTTGTTCTGTGGGAGGAAATGCTGAATTCTTCTCCTTTTCTTGAGATGAGACAATAATGACCCTAATTGAAATAATGAATGTGATCTGTTGGGAGCGTGTGCTCAGGCTCTGAGCTGGGCATGGAGTAGAGGGTCCCGTCCTCAGGGGTCTCAGAGTCGGAGGTGGGGGCAGAACTGAGAAGTAAAGTGACGAGGACAGGGCTGGCATGGAGGGCATCCCAGACTGCTGTGGAGACCAGGGCAGGGGGTCTTACTTAGCCCAGAAGAGGGTCTTATAGTTCTGCAGGGACCCAGAGAAGCCAGAGGTTGCCAACAACCTGCTGAGACAGTGCATCCTGAGTGTTCTGGGGGCCAAGGAGGGAGAGCAGACAATTTGTTTTGGGGGTGGAGGGTGCTTTCTAGATGCAAGGAGAGGGCATTCCTGGCCTGGGCAAAGGCTTGGTGATGGGGGTAGTGACTCAGGACAGTGGGGGTGTCGATTGCCAGGGGAACATGGGGAGATGCCCTGAAGAGGTGACCAGGGCCCTGGGTTGTGAAGGGCTCTGTGATTCTGCTCTTTCCCTGGAAAGCTGTGGGCAAGGAGGGGGCTCTCATCACCCCTCCTTCCAGGTGGCACACGCGTTAGGCCTGGAGAAGGTCTGGTTGTCAAGAATCTTAGGCAGCAAGAGGGCAGCTCTGGTGAGGAGGCGAGAGGAGTGTGGTGACGTGAGCTGAGACATAGTGGATGGGGCCCCGCAGGAGGGTTGCTGCCGGGGCAGGAATGGCACTGGGGCTTGGCAAAGATTCTGCGCACAGCGGGTGTCTCCCACCCGAGGCATCTCATTTTCATTTAGTGACTGTTCAGGACCATGCGTGTGTGCCAGAGACATGGTCCCAGGACGCTGAGACCCAGGCAGGACAAGCTGTGTGTAGGGTCATCCTGGCCTCGAGAGGATGTGCCCCAGAGGCAGCCAACAACTTGGCGTGCCCTGGGAGGGCACTGAGCTGGGGGTCGGATGACCCCATTCTAGGCTTGGGCTCAGCTCTCCTGCGTCTGTTGGGTTTGGCACTGCCCTCTTCAGGATCTGTTTTGTTGTTATTGTTTTTGCTCTGTGCTAAGCCTTCACTGTTGCTCGTGGGCTTTCCCTAGTTACAGCAGGGGGTGCTCTTCCCTGCGCTGGTGGCTTCTCATTGCAGTGGCTTCTCTTGTGGAGGGAGGGCTCTGGGCTGCATGTGCTTCAGTAGCTGTGGTGCATGGGCTTAGCTGCTTCACGGCATGTGGAATCCTCCCAGACCAGGGATCGAACCTGTGTCCCCTGCATTGGCAGGTGGATTCTTATCCACTGTACCACTGAGGAAGTCCTCCAGGATCTGTTATTTTATTTTATTTTTTGATCATTCATTGTAAGTTATTCTTCCTAATGATCTTTTCTCCATGACCTGAGAAGCTGGGCTAGTATGAGAACTGTGAGCTTTTCTGTTGGGGCAGTAGCAGAAGGGAGAAGCCCATCCTGGAAAGGGGGGCCTGTAAGGGCAAGCAAAGGGCAAAGTTCTATTGGCTCTCTCGAGTGGTATTGGATCAGGGAGCAGCTGAGCTGGGAGGAAACTTATTATCCTCCCATTTTACAGATGAGACACCAAGCCCCAGAGATGGGTGTAAATTGCCCGGGTCAGGACCCTTCTCTCTTGAGTTATGCCTCTTCCCTGCTCCTCTGCTCCTATGTCCGGCTTTGTGCTTGGGCATACTGGGAAGCAGTGGGAGGGTAAGGAGGGAACCTAGGGTCCCTCAGACTGAAAGAAGCTTGTGGAAGCTGGCAGAGGTATGGCATTCTGAGTGTGGGACAGGCTCCAGGCAGGCTGGACTTCCGGGAGACAATAACCCGCCCAACTGCATACGGCAGACATTGGGCCTCTGAGCCTCAGTTTCCTCGTCTGTAAAAGAAGCCAGTTGGTCTGGAAAACAGCAGAAGCCCTCCTCCTTGGATTCGCCCCCTGTGCCTTCCTGACCCAGAATCACAATCCATGCTGGAGGAAAGGAGCCCCACTTTTCTGTCGGCTACTCACTTCTGCACGCCAGCCAGAAGGAATCTGAGCCTGTCTGGAGCTCTCTCCCACCAGCGCCATTTATTTTCTGATCTCCTTCCAGCTAAACATTCCATGTGCCAGTGACAGTCGTTTCTGATACTGGTAAATGTACTTATCATTTGTATTTTCTGCACGTGTCTTCCAGGGCTCGATCTGGTTTCCATTTGGCCTGAGCTCCTCATGTGAATCTGGGCAGACCAATTAGTATCTTGGACTTCCCAGGGTCTTTGTGGACTGATGTGTCAGCTCCTGGGAGAGAGCGGAAGGGGAAAATGTATGTGGATGGTGTGTGTATGCATGCGTGTGTGTGGGGCATGGCGTATGTGGCCGTGTGTGTGTGTGTGTGTGTACACGCACAGGCATATGTACATGGGAGATGGAGGTGGGGTGGGCCTTCTGGGAGGGCAGGAACTGGGGTCACCTGCCAACTCAGTATGTCTCCCTTGACTCTCTCCAGGCAGGTTCTATTACTTGCAACCAGTCCCTAAGGGGCTTCATGAGTTTAGATGGAAGGGAAGCAGGCTCAGTAGGAAATACAGAGCTTGGTCCTTGAAATCAGACACTTGGGAGGCACTTGACCTTTTCTTAGGGATTTAGGAGCTTTTGTGTGTCTGGGATAAGTGGAATATGATCTCCTGGCTCCCACTTAGGAAATGCAGAAAGCCTGGGTTCTGGCTCTTTCTCAGTAGCCCCCATCCCTGTTCAGAGCCTGCTGTGCCAACTTTGAGGCTCCAGCTGGCAATGTATGGGGTGTCCTTGGTGACTCAGATGGTAAAGAATCTGCCTGTAATGCAGAAGACCCGGGTTCGGTCTCCATAAGGTCACAAAGAGTCAGAGGCAACTGCGTGAGAATGCAATGATTTCAAAGATACCTGAGGCAGTTTAGAAAACAAAAACTACACATTAAAATAGAAAATAAGGAGAAGAATGAATCAGGATAAGGGGAGAATAAAAGTAGAAGAGGAAGACAGGCCAGAATGAAATCATAATATGTAGGAATATAGGCTAAGAAGTTGGATAGTTTTACTAAAGCTGGAGCCAAGAGGTGGGCGTTGCTAATTGGCCCTCAGGGTCCTCGTGGTCAAAGCAAGAAAGAAACATGACCCAGTGTGTGTGTGGCTGGTGCTTGAGAGGACTCCGTGCTTGCGTCAGGACACTGAGCAGAAGGAGGGTGAAAGCGGCCCTTGGGCCAGAAGTAGTGGCTGGTGGAGGCCCAATTCTGTGGGAGAAAGGAAGTTAGCTAAGGTGTCCCCACATGGTTCCAGCTTCATGGTTTATCACCTTGAGATTTAGCCAAGCCCAGTATTCTCTGCTGGTTTTACCTCCCAGGATTCAATTCATTCCCAGATGTTGTTCTTAAGTCCTAAAACTGGACAACTTTGGAATGATTCCTTTGAGCCTCATTTGGGCTAGTTCAAGGAGAGGGATTTAAAGATCTCCTCCTTACCCATCTGCAGGGAAAGGACTGTCATTTGGGGATGGTCAGTTCCTTTAATTTTCATGAAATTTTGATCATCATCACCGTCACCATCACTGCCATCAACACGGTAATTATCACCACCATCATCAACACCATCACCATCACCACAACCACCACCACATCATCAACACCATCACCATGACCACCACCACTGTCATCAACACCATCACCATTACCACGACCACCACCAGTCATCAGCACCATCACCATCACCACGACCACCACCACCATCATCAACACCATCACCACGACCACCACCACATCATCAACACCATCACCACGACCACCACCACTGTCAACACCATCACCATCACCACGACCACCACCACCATCATCAACACCATCTCCATGACCACCACCACCACGACCACCACCACATCATCAACACCATCACCACGACCACCACCACTGTCATCAACACCATCATCATCACCACGATCACCACCACCACGATCACCACCACCATCATCAACACCATCACCATCACCACAACCACCACCACCATCAACACCATCACCATCACCACAACCACCACCACCGTCATCAACACCATCACCACGACCACCACCACATCATCAACACCATCACCACGACCACCACCACTGTCATCAACACCATCACCATCACCACGACCACCACCACCGTCATCAACACCATCACCACGACAACCACCACCACTGTATCAACACCATCACCATCACCATGACCACCACCACTGTCATCAACACCATCACCATGACCACCACCACATCATCAACACCATCACCATGACCACCACCATCAATACCATCATCATTGTCATTATCATCACCACCATCATCTCTAAGTTTTCTAAGCACCTTATTATGGTCAGTTTGCAGATATGGTTCAACTATGCTACAGAGATTTGTTGGGTGCCTCCTGTGGGCCCAGCACTGTTTGAAGTGCTAGGAAAATAGTGATGGACCAGATGGCCCAAGTACCTGCATTGTGGAGATTACCGTCTAGTAGGGCAATAGACAACAGAAGGCTGAACAAGGTGAGAATTAACACTGGATTAGGGGCAACCCCGAGAACCTCCTTTTTAAAAAGTATGCATGTTTTATTGAAGCATAGTTGGCTTACAATGTTTCAGGTGTACAGTAAGGTGATTCGGTTATACACATATATTATTTTTGAAACTATTTCCCATCATAGGTTATTACAAGACATTGACTATAGTTCAAATTTTACTATGCTATAGGGTAAACCTTTGTGGTTTGTTGCACATCCCAAGAGCCTTCTTTTAACTTACTCATTCTTTAATGACCTATATCTTCAAATACAGTCACATTCTGAATCATAGGAGAGCTAGGACGCCAATGTATGTATTTGGCGGAAGACAAAATCCAGCCCGTAAGAGAAGGGCTCAATGAATAGTGAACGAATGAATGAATGAATGATGTGAGTCTGAGACAGATTTAAATGTTCATTTTTGTGTGCCAGGGGACCGAGGGAAGTGGGTCTGGGCATCTCTGTTGTAAACAGGAGGGAGAAGCCGGGGGGACAGCTCGAGAGAATTCTCCGTGTGACACCCGTTGCTTGTTGGGGCTCTTCCCTGCCGTCTCCTTCTGTTGTATGTGACATCCTGACTGGGAACACGCGAAACAACAGCTGATGCTGTCAGTGGGACACCCGCCTCTCTGCCGCATTCACGGTGGTACCTGCCAACACCGATGACATGCAGCCTTGGCGGTGACATTGATCCGATTTCTGCAAGAACAGGGCCAGGAGCACGGGAGCAGGGAGATAGCTTCTTTTTCATAAGCAATGACAAGGCTGCAGCCTTTCATATCAGACTAATTTTAGTTTAATCTTGAAGAGCCGGAGAGGAAAAGCAAAATTCTGTAAGAAGCTTTCATGGGGGGCCACAAAGTCATTAACAGGTTGGATGTCAGCTGTTATTTATTTTCTTTCTCTCTTCCCTTTCTTAGAAGGAATGGGAGAGGGTTTATTTTGTTCCATGAAAATGATGTTTCCACTGAGATAAGAAATGGATGGAGGAGACTGACCCTGGTGGGGTCAGCCAGAATAGATACTTCATAGCAGTCCAATAACTCCCACTAAAATGACTCTCCTCTATTCGGGTCTCAATTTTTGTTGCTCTGAACACTTTATACAACATAAGAAGTAATATACAAGGCCCAGGGAATGAAGCATTTTCCAATAAAACTGGCTGATCATGTGGATGAAGGGTCAGTCATTAAGAGGGCAGTCATTCCACCCCTTCCCAAGTATTCCCCAAGGGAAAAAAGCTCTGAAGACAAGGAAGGCTTGGATCTGAAGAGCCAGCCAGGGATCTGAAAGAAAATGCATTTGAACTTCTGTACGTGAGACTTGGCTGTAAACACATGGGTGAATTCTTTCATGCACTATGAGCTGGGGAAGAATTTTGGATGGTGATGATAGTTGTGGCACTAGGAGTGTGGACCTCCCAGGGGTCCTGGCAGTCTGAGTCAATGGATTTAGCAGGAGGAAATGTCAGAAATAGAGTAAGGTCCAGCTGAGGGGCAGCAGAGACCCCAGAGAGGCCAAATGAGCAGTTAACTTGTTGGGTGGAGAGGTCCTATGGAGGTAAGTCAGACTTTGCTGCTGCTGATTGATGCTTTTGAACTGTGGTGTTGGAGAAGACTCTTGAGAGTCCCTTGGACTGCAAGGAGATCCAACCAGTCCATCCCAAAGGAAGTCAGTCCTGAATAATCATTGGAGGACTGATGCTGGAGCTGAAACTCCAATAATTCGGGCCATGTGATGTGAAGAACCAACTCAATGGAAAAGACCCTGATGCTGGGAAAGATTGAAGGCAGGAGGAGAAGGGGAATGACAAAGGATGAGATGGTTGGATGGCATCATCGACTCAATGGACATGAGTTTGAGTAAACTCCGGGAGTTGGAGATGGACAGGGAGGCCTGGTGTGCTGCAGTCCGTGGGCTCACAGAGTCAGACACAACTGAGTGACTGAACAGAACTGAACTGTTGGAGGAAGTTAGGGACAGGCCTGCCAAATGTGGTTATGAGGTTTGTGCCCTGAACAAAGGCAGAAGCTAGAGGGGTTTGTGAATTCTAGTATACATTTTGCTGGCCAAGTCATGCACTGTGACATAGGCCTGCTTCTACCCAGAGGAAGGGTAGCTTTTCTTTGCATAAAGGTTCTTCTACCAGCCGGCAATGTGTAGAGAGTGCTGGTTCCAGGAAGAAGGAGTGTGCTTAGCTAATTTGCACAAGGACGTTGTGTAGGTTGGTAGGTTCCTGGCATGTGGGCCAAAGTACGTGAATACTGGGAGCAAAGGTGAAATGATCTGCACCCCCCCAGGGCCCAGAAGAGGCACTGCGCCCCTGAGACAGCAGGGACATTCCTTTTCCGAGGCAGCATCATGACTGTCTTGAATGCCCATCAAACTAGTTTTGGGGTCTCTGGCTTTCTGTTATCATCACGCTGTTCATCAGGGATGAAACACCGGTAATTTAAAAAAATGAAGAAACATTTTCATAACATAAAATTGACAAAAATTTAACAGCTCTAAAACAAAATTTGCCATCTGTGAAATTTTAAAAAATCTGTTTATTTATTTGGCTGCCCTAGGTCTTAGCTGTGGCATGCGAGATCTTTGATGTCGGTTGTGGTATGCAGAGTCTTTAGCTGTGTGTTTAGCTCTGAGCTGTGGTATGTGGGATCTAGTTCCCTGACCAGGGATCGCAGTTGGGCCCCCTGCACTGGGAGTGTGGCGCTTAGCGGCTGGACCGCTAGGGAGGTACCCAAGCTTACCAACTTTATACCATTACCTTGTGATTGTGCTTTGGGGAAACTTTGACAGCAAGAATAGGTCTTTCTCCATGGAAGACTTTTGCAATAATGGCCCAGTGGCTCATCCATGGGTTGGAGGGAGCTATTAAGGGTTCTCTGAGGAGTCATGAAAAGGAAAGAACAAAACGCAGAAGGCAAGAAGTGTAAAAGTGGGTAGCCGTTCCCTTCTCCAGGGAATCTTCCTGATCCAGAGGTCAAACCCGGGTCTCCTGCGTTGCAGGCAGATTCTTTACCATCTAAACTGCCAGCTCTGCTGTGTATGCTCAGTTGTGTCTGCCTGTTTGTGATCGTATGGACTGTATGGTCCATTAGACTCCTCTATTCATGGTGTTTTCCAGGCAAGAATACTGAAGTGGGCTGCCATTTCCTCTCCAGGGGATCTTCCTGACATGGGGACTAAATCTGAGTCTCCTGCGACTCCTGCATCGCAGGCAGATTCTTTACCTACTGAGCCATCTGGGAAACCAAGAAATGAACAGAAACCTTAATTAGATAGAGACAGGGGACCGGAAAGGGGAGCTCTCACCCCCTGTGACAATAGCTGCTGCTGCTGCTGCTAAGTCGCTTCAGTGGTGTCCGACTCTGTGCGACCCCGTAGATGGCAGCCTATCGGGCTCCTCCATCCCTGGGATTCTCCAGGCAAGAACACTGGGGTGGGTTGCCATTTCCTTCTCCAATGCATGAGAGTGAAAAGTGAAAGTGAAAGTTGCTCAGTCGTGCCTGACCCTTGGACTGCAGCCCATCAGGCTCCTCCGTCCATGGGAGTTTCCAGGCAAGAGTACTGGAGTGGGGTGCCGCTGCCTTCTCCAATAGCAGAGCCCAGTAAGAAGGAGAAAGAGTCCCTTTTCTTGCAAGAGCGCAGCTGATGCAGAGACAGTCACAGCTCAGCCAATGAGTGGCCAGATGCTTACTGTAGTCCCCTCTCAGCTTCCCTTTCCTCTCTATAGAGTTCTCCTCTCTATTTTTTGTGCTGGAAACTTGCATGTGACTCACCATGGTTGTGGACCCTGAATTACAACTTTTTGTTGATCCCAAATAAAGCCTTTTCTCTTTTTCCCTTCCGTTGCTGGCAATCTGCTTAAAGTCAACATTTTGGTGACCCATACAGCTATCTAGACAAGACCCCTGAGAACTCTGAGGCCGGGGAGCGAGCGGGTGCAGGACGCATATTGAGCCTGGTGTTGCTCACTGCCTTTCTCACTGCCTGGAATTTGAGGGTAAGATTTTCTCTTGGGCCTGAGCTTCTGCCCTCCTTGCATTTTTTAAATTAAAGGAAAAAAATTATTTTTGGGCCATGCTGCACAGCATATAGGTTCTTGGTTCTCCAACCGGGGATGAAACCTGTACTGCCTACGTTGGAAGCATAGAGTCTCAACCACTGGACACTAGGGAAGCCCTATGCTCCTTGCAATTTGAAGCTCTCCAGGTTTTATTGGGGAGCTATTTCTTAAAATAGCTTTAACAAAATAGCCTTGTTCTTGAATGTAAGTTTTGGCCTGATTTTGAAATCAGACTGACCCAAGTGGATCTGGCTGACCTTTGGCCCATTCTCTTGGGAACAGGGGCTATTTCATTGGAACTGATTCATTTGGAATAGGGGCTATTCTGTTGGAACTCTGTTGAGCAGCTTAGGGCCTGACTACTCTGGGGCCAGACCTTTCCCTTAGAACTGGCCCGGTATTAGGCCTTCAGGCTATCTGAGCTGCAGGCTATTTGAGCAATTTGAGCTGTTTAGGCTGTTTGAGAATTATTCCTTTACTCTAGAGAAAAAAGTCTCTGAGAAATGTGATCCCAGTTTTCTAAATATTTTGAGGTTCAGGGAACAAGATCCCATATGCTGCAACTAGGAATTTGCATACCACAGCTAAAGATCCTCTGTGCCACAACTAAGACCTGGCACAGCCAAATAAATAAATAATAAAAAATAAAATAGCCCCTGTGTTGGGGTGTTAAAATGGTTCAGATAGGGGGATCTCTACTGGACCTCCAGGGGTTTCTTTCTCTGAACCTATGCCCTTCCATTTAGGCCCCCTGGGAGATGCACATTCCTTTCTCCTTAATTCTGCTGCCCCATCCACTTATTAGACTGAGGCTTCTTAAAGAAATATTATTCCAGAATTTCTTTCTTCTGAAAGGGGGAAATCATTTTAGTACTTGACAGCAGTCATCAAAGCAACCAACCAGGTTAGTTTAATGACCTTTTGACATTTTTTATCTGCTCCCTCTTTACTGTACTAGGGCTGATTCTGCGAACAATAGTCATCTTCTCTATTCAATCAGCTACTGCCTTCTATATGGGCAAAATCTCTGACTGATGTTGGCGAAATTCACAACGCAGCTGCCATCAAGATTCAAATAGATCCCTCAAAACCTCTTCCCAGAATGAATCAATAGCCTATATATAAAGAAGCATTAAAGCTTCAGGCATTAAAGTTCATGGTAGAAGATTACAAGGATCAAGGCCTCATTATTCCTTGTACTAATCCCTATAATACTTACGTTTTGGGGCTTCCCTAGTGACTCAGTGGTGAAGAATCTGCCTGCCAATGCAGAAGACACAAGTTTGATCCCTGATCCAGGAAGATCCTCCATGCCTCAGAGCAGCGAAGCCTGTGTCCCAGAGCTACTGAGCCTGTGCCCTATAGGTGGGAGCCACAACTCCTGAGCCCATGAGCCACAACTATGGAGGCCCTGGTGCCTGAAGCCTGTGTACCAGAGAAGCCACAGCAATGAGAACTAGAAAGGAACACTGCAACTAGGAAGGAACCCTCGCTCTCCCCAATTAGAACAGCCAATAAATAAAACAACAGAGATCCAGAGCAACAGCGAAGATCCCAAACAGCCGATACATTGAGTTAAATTAAAAAGTATATTGCCATCACTTAAAAACAGCCCTTCTGTTTTACTGGTGAGAAAACCTAAGGGCTCAGGGTGGAGGCTTGTCCAGGGCCTCTAAGCAATAAATGACACTGTTCTCCCTCTACACCTGTTTTCCCAAGCTTTATGTTCCTAACATCCGTTCCCACCAAAAGTAAATTATCGACCATAATTGATTTATGCAGTGCATTCTTGCGAATGCCAGTTGTTGAAGCTAACCAGTGCTTTTCCTTTACTTGGGAAGAGAAACAATTCACCTGGACAGTAAGGCCTCAGGGTTTTACGGGGAGTCCTCCTTCCTTCTCACAAATCCTGAAGGCCAATCTCAATGATGTAAAGTTCCCCAGAGATCCTACTTGGTTGGGATTTGGGGATAATTTGCTTCTTTGCTCTCCGTCTGAAGCTTCATCTGCTGAAGTTTTCCCTTAAAAGGAAAATTTTTTTTGCCTAACTCTAGAGATGCTGGGAGACCTTATGGTCAGAATTTTCTCCCTTTTGTAACAGATTCCTCTCCTTCTAAAGCAATACCCACCCTCCAATAAGCCTTTTGAATAAGTCTTTGCTTACAAGGTCTGGATTTTTTTTTTTTTTTAATATTTATTTGGCTGCACCGAGTCTTAGTGGTGGCATGTGAGATCTAATTCCCTTGACCAGGGATTGAACCCAGGCTCCTTGCATCGGGAGTGTGGAGTCTTAGCCACTGGACCACGTGGGAAGTCCCTGGATTTGTTTTTATTTGACAATCCTAAGGAGTCCCTGTCTGACTTTTTGCGACCTCATGAACTGCAGCACGCCAGGCTTCCCTATCCTTCACTATCAGACATGACTTAGCGACAGAACAACAGACAAGGTGTCCGTAGGCGCCTGCTGGCGAGAGACGGCTGGAGTGGGCGGTTTTGTCTTCCTGGCGCTTCCTGTGCTGCAGTAGACATGTACAAGTTGTCAGGGAAGTCGTGAACCCTGCCATTAAACTGTCCTGGGGACACACCATCCTGGCCGCCTCAGAGATGCAGCCACTGAGACTTGGTTTACAGTTGGGCTGGAGCTCACTCACTGCAGTGTGAGACTCTGCCGATGACACTAACAACCATCCCAAGGCGGCGGCCGCAGGGGTTCACGTGACTGAGTAGGATCAGAGACTTTGTAGAATCCAGCTCCTCGGGTGGTATGCTCCCAGTTTATATAATCTTTAGTCACACTCGCTGCATTCGCATTCCTGCTCCTGTTTACATTTTCCACGCTGGTTCCAGCACCTGCACTTGCCAGATCCAAGCTCTCTCCTTCCTAGCCCTGGTGTTTGTGTTCCCACCCCTACCCCAGTCCCTTTTCCTTCTCACCGCTTTTCATTGTGTGGATCAGTTTAGCTCCTTTTCGTCTGGCATTACTGAGTGTCCTGGAACCAGCTGACAAAGAGGTGGTGGTTTCTTTTTTTTTTTTAATGACTTTACTTCTTTGGGGCTGTGCTGGGTCTTCGTGGTTGCTCGGGCTTTTCTCTAGTTCGCTGAGCGGGAGCTACTCTCGAGTTGTGCACCGGCTTCTCCCTTCAGTGGCTTCTCTTGTTTCAGATCTTAGGCTCCAGGGCGCACGGGCCTCAGTAGCTGCGGTGCGTAGGCTCTGCAGTTGCAGCTCCTGGGCTCCAGAGCACAGGCTCCATATTTGTGGCGCACGGTTTTAGCTGCTCCACGGCATGTGGGATCCTCCCTGATCAGAAATCAAACTTGTGTCTCCTGCGTTGGCAGATGGAGTCTTTACTACTGAGCCACCAGGGAGGCCCAGGGTTTTTTTTTTTTTTTTTTTAATATAAATTCTTTTTTTAGCAGGATGAGGGAGAGAGGCAGCGAATGGGAAGGTGGAGAAACTTCACCTGCTAATAAATCTTGCTCCTGTCGCGTTGTAATCCGAAGCAATGTGTGAAAAGTGTCGTTCGTACAAAGAGTCCAAACATGACGCTTCAGTGGTCCCCGGGCAAGTGGGGTCATCAGGCTTTCTCACGGGTGCTCCCTCCCTGCTAATCCATCTGCCGGGGTGCAGGCTGAGTGCAGAGACTCAGACACACTTGCTGCGCTCGGGTCAGCCTGCAGATGCTCTGCCAGATGACTTTGATCTGTGAACAAATCTGTTACAAGCTGATCCAACCTCTAGCCACGGGTGGGTAATTAGAGCTTGGAGAGTCGTGAAGCTAACAGAGAAGTGAAGGAACACAGAGGCTTCTTGCCGCCACCCCAGACAAGAGCACCTCTGGGGCCTCTTAGCTGCCTAGGGGTGTGGGGTGAATGAGGGAGGGTTCACTAGCTAAAGCAGGCCGGCTGGGATGGGAGGAGCTTATTAACCTCCCCTCCCATCCCCCATGTTTATATGGTGTATCAACACCACACAATAGAGTGTGTGTGCGCGTGTGTGTGTGTGTGTGCGTGTGCTCAATCATGTCCCACTCTTTGCGACCCCATGGACTGTAGCCCTCCAAGATCCCCTGTCCATGGGATTTTGCAGGCAAGAATACTGGAGTGGGTTGCCATTTCTTTTTCCAGGGGGTCTTCCCAACTCAGGGATTGAGCCCAAGTTTCCTGCACTGGCTGGTGGATTCTTTACCATTGAGCCACGTGGGAAACCCCTTTTTAAAATTAATTAATTTAAAAACTAAAATTAGTTAGCTGATTGATTTTTGGCTGTGCCGGGTCTTCGTGCTGCACGTGGGCTTCTTTGGTTGCGGTGAGCAGAGGCTTCTGTATGGTTGTGGTCAGGCTTCTCGTTGTGGTGACGTCGCTTGCTGCAGAGCTCGGGCTCTAGAGCTTGGACCTCAGTAGACGTGGCACCCAGGCTTCCTTACTTCGAGGCATGTGGAATTTTTCTGGACCAAGGATTGAACACATGTCCTTTGCGCTGGCAGGTGGATTCTTAACCGCTCTCATTTTACACGTCATTTTACAGGCTGAGTTGTGTGAAAGGACCTGACTGGCCCATAGCCCGCAAACGACAGGGAGGAAATCTTAGCCCGGGGGCCTCAACCTCAGTGCCTGCGCCCTGTGGATCCTCCTATACCCTTGGATCATTAGTATAAAGTGATATAAAGTGGCCTGTCCCACCACTAGCTGGTAAGCCTGTGCAGGGAGGTGATGGGGCCTGGGATCCACCACGTGTGGTCTTGGAAGCCCAAGAAATTAGATAGACACTGCTGATCCAAAAACACACAACAGGGTCCCAACCCTGCAGCCTTCCAGCACCACCCCATCCTCCACAGCTCTTGACTGTAACTGACTCGAGTCCCAGCCCGCCCTCTGGATTGTGACCCGTGGCATGTTCTTTATAACTGCTCACTTTCTTTATTTAAAAATTTTTTATTAAAAATGTTTAAAAATTTAAAAACTTAGAAAAAAATTTTATAATGGGGGCGGAAAGTGTGTTTGAAGTGTCAAGGATCAATGTGTCCTCCAGTTCACATTAATCCTCGCAGCTAGCTGTGTTCTCAGTGGCACACGAGCTGAATGATCCACCCTTGAGTCATAATGAAGTATAGTTGATTTACAAATGTTATGTTAGTTTTATGCTTATAGCAAAGTGATTCAGCTATACATAAAAATATTCTTTTTCTGATTTTTTTCCCATTTAGGTTATTAATTGAACAGAGTTCCCTGTATATAGTAGGTCCTTGTTGATTATTTTATATATAGTGGTATGTATAGCCCAACCTCCTAATTTATCCCTCTGTTACGCCCGAAAAGTCCGAATCCCAAGACCGACAAGGACAAGACCTCCACGACAATGCAAAAGGCAAAAGGGAAATTTATTTCTGACTTGAGTCAGGGCCCCCGCCACATCCAACGCAGGGGAGTAAGAGGAGAGGCCCCGACCTCTGGGTTCGAGCAGTATTTATAGGATTATAACAAAGGTAGGCAGCTGGCAAACTTAGATTGGTTGCACGGCTTACTCGTTAACTGCTGATTGGTCAGTTTTTTTGTGGGCGTGGGCTTTCCTGAAGAATTTCCATCTTTGTCTCTATAGGCCACTTCTAGGCTACTAGGCTTACAATGATTGGCTGAGTGGTGCACGTGCGAATTTTGAATCTCGCATCTCACCCGGATTGGCTCAAGGTTTGGTGCAAATGGGGACTTTCCTGATTGGTTTTAAGGGTATAATTCCCGGAAGCATGACTCAGGTTATATTTTTGGGCCTGGTGTAGCTCGCTAAGCCTGTCATGGCCAGGTCTGGTCCTAACACCTCCTGCTCACCTTTCCCCTTTGGTAAGTAAGTTTTGTAAATAAGTTCATGTGTATAGATTCCATGTATAATGATATCCTAGAGTACTTGTCTTTCTCTGTATTTTTCAGCCATAAAAAAAGAATGAAATAATGCCACCTGCAGCAACATGGATGGGATCTAGAGAATACCATACTAAGTGAAGTATGTCAACTGCTCATTTTCAAACCTGATGCTCACTCTGACTTTGTTTTTTATTTAAAAATAAAGGAATTGAGATAACACTGGCATAGAACATTGTATAGTTTTACATATACAACATAGTGAATATATATGTATATTCACTCTTGTTCCTGAGTCCAAGCTCATATCTGTCTCCCCACAACAGGCCAGTAAATCTGTAGACAAGATGTTGGGGCAAAGAATAGCAACTTTATTCTGAAAGCCAGCAGACCAGGAAGAGAGTGGACTGAGAAGACAGTGTCCCAAAGAACCATGTTCCCCGAGTTAGAATTCAGCTTTCTTTTATACTTTTATGGCCCTTGTGGCTCACACAGTAAAGAGTCTACCTGAAATGCAGGAGACCCGGGGTCAATGCCTGTGTCAGGAAGATCCTCTGGAGAAGGGAACGACAACCCACTCCAGTATTCTTGCCTGGAGAATTCCACGGACAGAAGAGCCTGGTGGGCTACAGTCCATGGGGTTGCAAAGAGTTGGGCATGACTGGGCAACTAACGCTTACCTATACTAAAAGGGGAGAGAGTGTGGAATCCTTTGTTCTTGCAATTACCCATGTGGCTCACCTGCTTGGTAGCCCACCCTTTATGCCTGCCTTCCCCACCTCCTACCAGAGTTTCCTAGGACCACATCCCCAGTAAGCTGTTTGCTCTCCAGTCCTTGCCTCAGGCTCTGCTTCTGGAGGACCCACATGAAGACAACAGTGGTCCATAGTTTCCTTCTGATTCCAGTTCCCTGAGATCGACACCCTTTCCACCTGGAGTTGGGCTGGGGGGGCATCTTCCCTCTCCTTGTGACTCCTGAGCCAGCATTCCCACCAGCTCTTGGCAGCCAGTGCCATGGGCTCAGTCTGAACATTCTAGACCCCACCTGAGCGACTTGTATTCAAATCCTCCTTAACTAAGCACACATGTTCTCATACAAGACAGACAAGGGGACTTCCCTGATGGTCCAGTGGTTATGATTCTGTGCTTTCACTGTCAGGGTTGCTGGTTCAGTCCCTGGTTGGGGAACTAAAATCCCGCCAGCTGGGGCCAAATTAAAAAAAAAAAAAAAGACGGGGTTGAAACTTATTAGATGATACTGGTTCGCACTGAAGGAAATTGTCAACCTACCCAGGGAAACTCATCCTTTTGGTAAATCCCTGAGCTAGACCCAAAAGCCCATCCTTCAGACGTTGACCCACTTCCTGTGGGTCTTTTCTTGCACTATCTTTTGTTTCCTGTATCTGCTTTTCATATTTCCCCGTGCTTCACCTGTGGTCTCTCTTGTTTGCTTTCCTGCCAGGCCACCTCTTATTTCCACACACGGGTTCAAGAGAGAATGGAGACATTTTCCTCTGAATCACCTCTGCTGCCGGGAGGCAGGCGGTGGCTTTCTTCCAAGGATTTTTCTTCCTAGTCTCATAAACTTCTTTACCGTGGTGAGGGAGAGGCTATCAGAAGTCTGTTTATCTGCAGAGCTGAGAGCCGAAGAGCTACTCTTATTTATAGGATCCTGAGAGCGTCCATGATATTGGGTAACAAATCACGCCGCAGCAAACCTGCTGACACCTGGGCGTCGAGAAATCTGTCTCTACTAGGTTAGCCCGAGGGCAGCAGAAAGTCAAGACAGGCTGGCTTCAGACGCCAGCTGTGTCCCTCCCTGCTTGTGTGATCTGGGATCAGTGACCTCCCTGAGCCTCAGTTTCTTCATCTCTAAGATGAGAAAGACAAGACCCCATCAAAGGGCTGCTGGGAGCGTTACAGGTGAGGGTGTATGCGAGGCACGCCGCCTCCAGCTCACAGCCTCCCTCCCGTTCCTGCTGCCACCCCTGCTCCGTGCTCTGCTGGGTCTGTGAAGCCTGTTCTTGCTCCGCTGTTACTGTCCAGTCTGGAGGACTATGCTCTTCTTTTCTGGAGACCTTGATTTTGAATTTTATGATGCCTTCAGTGGTACTATGCCTGCCTCTTGGGATGTAGGTGGGCTGTGATCCCAGGCCAGAGAAGATGTCAGGGATTGAGAGTGAGTTTGGCTGGGTTTAGGTGGCCCGGCTTGAGCAAGAACACTGTGCCAGGGCCTGGCTCGCCCAGAGACAAAGTAGGACTATCAGAGAAGCCACCGAGAATCACCAGTAGTTGAGCCTTCTGTTGGAACCAGGGGGATGAGCTCACTGACTTCAGACTGATTTCTAGACGTCAGTGTTAGCCTGAAACCTACCCCAGAGGGGGAGGGGCTCCGGCTGCAAAGAGAGGCCTGTTTCATCACCCTCCCTCCCACCGCATCCCTTTTGGAACGAAGCTCTGTGCACAGGTTTTATGAAAATATGACTACAGTGTGAGTCAGGTCATCCCACGTGTAAGCCTCTGCCGACTCCAGCGATAAAGAATTTGGGCCTTATTTATAGGGCAGCCCGGAGGATCTGACAGGAGGAATTGAGCTTGCTGCCAGGGTGCAAAATGAGATTTCCCAGAAAGACGTTCCCTGGGCTGAAGGGGCCTCTGGGGACGGCGGAGGAGACAGGCAAGGTGAATCAGACAGAATGATCTGGGCAGCAGCCTACCAAGGCCTGGCCTCCCTCCTCCTACAGGGGGTCGGCAGCAGAGATGTCTCCGGGCCCTGAGCCTTAGCATCTTCTCACGGAGCCAGGCAAAGGTCAGAACACTCAGATGCCCTACAAGTCCATATAACCACGCGTGTTCTCGTTTAATCAGCATTGTCTTCAAGGGATATCTTAGCTTTGGGCACCTGGGCTTCCCTTCCTCTCCCCTTCAGTTTCTTTCCACCTTCTCCTCCCGACTCCTCTCATCTCCCTCTACATTTTCTTCCCTTCCCTTTTCTGATGCTCCCCACCCCCCCATGGTAGTTATCCGGGCTATGCAGGAACATTCTGGCTCTCTCCTCTGGGAGACTGGCAAGACTGCCTTCCCCTCCCATTTAAAATGAGGTTTGGCGGCGTGACTTGCTTCAGCCAGTGAAGTGTGAGTGAACACATGTGTGTTGCTTTTGGGCACAAGCTTCAAGAGCCAGGGCCTTGCCTGCGCCTGTTTCTCTTTCCCTGCTGCAGTGATTTGTGTTCTCTGAGATGCTGGCTGCCCCACTAGCGGGGTCCTGGAATGAGCATGACCAAGAGCAAAGCCTCCAGCTGACCCACGTTGGTCATGCAGGGAGAAAGAGAATGAAAATGAAAGTGTTAGTTGCTCAGTTGTGTCTGAATCTTTGCGACTTCATGCACGGTAGCCCACCAGGCTCCTCTGTCCATGGGATTCTCCAGGCAAGAATACTGGAGTGGGTTGCTGTGCCCTCTTCCAGGGGATCTTCCCAGCCCAGGGATTGAACCCAGCTCTCCTGCGTGGCAGGCAGATTCTTTACCATCTGAGTCATAAGGGAAGCCCCTCTTTTGCTGTTTCATGCCACAGAGACTTTGAGATGGTTTATCACTGCAGCATCGCCTAACGTCCCCTGACTAATACACTCTCCACCCAGGAACCTTGGGAGTGACTCTATATCCACACCCCACTTTCAATACAGTGCCTACCCAGCTCCTTTCCATAATCAGAAGTGTGAGTCTGGGGTGCCACAGGGAATGAATAGGATAACAAGACATTGGCCTTGGAGAGCGGGAAAGAGAGGAAGGTTCTTTGAGCTGCCCATTTAATGAGAAAGCCGCTAGGTGTGCCTGACTGGACACACAACTGCCCAGAGTTCCCATCATCACAATGTTCCAGGGAGAAGTTGATTTCCCAAAGTGGAAGAGCTTTTCTCACTCTCTGGCAATAAATGCATCTTTCCCTTCACACTGGCTGGCTCTGATCTGGGATTGACGTAGTGCTCCCTGCAGCTGTGGGCTGGTTCCCTTTTGCTCCGTTTCCTTGCCACTGGGGCTTCGGAGAAGCAATTCCTTTTCTGGTGGTGATGAATATTTTTCTAGTTCAAAGTTTAACTTCTTCCTTCTTAGTTTTGCTGGGTTGACTGACTAGCGCTTCGGGATGTTAAGCCTGATTAACCTCTTCCCCCAAATCCTACCTTTTCTTCCTGGAGATGGTGTTTTGGGGTGTTTGACTGGAACCTCTGAAGGATGGGGTGTGGAAAGAGCAGCTGACGAAGCCCTTTGAGCCCAGGTACCCCTGTCATCCCTCAGTCTGGAGAGCAGGGTGGGGAGGAGAGCTGTGGTCCAGCCCTCGTCACCATCATGCTTGACGCTGCCTTTTGAGCCCCCTTGGAATTGTCTGGTCATCCTTGGGGCTCCGGGGGGCTGTGCGTCCTCAGAGCAACAGGCTATTATTGGTGAGTGGCCCACAGGCTAGGAGCAAGGCTGACGAAATGTGCCGCGTGTGCAGGCAAGTGTGCAAGTGTGTGTGTGTTTTAGTGGGTCAGAGCACTCCCCCTACTGCAAGGGGAGGAAGCAGTGGATGATGAAGCGTGCAGAGTTGGCAGGTGGGGCTGACATTGGTGGTGTGACTCGTGTTTCGAGTCTGCTTCTAACAGCTGGCGTTCGGGGGTCTGTCTCTCTGATCCCTGAACAAGGGAGGGAATAGCCTCACCAAGCGTCACTGTAGCAGGGCTGTGGGTATCTGTGGGGGTTGAGGATGGCAATTTACACCCTCCCTCCATCACTGCCATCCCTCTCACCCCTCCTGGCAGCAGGAGTCAACTGGCAAGTGTGTGCACCCCATGTGGGGTCCTCTCCTGAGCACCCTGATATTCCTCATGTGGCCTGTGGACCCACAGCATTGGCTTGTTAGAGACATAGAACCTCAGGCCCCCCGAGGCCCCCACCTACTTAATCAGAATCTGCACTTTGACAGGAGCCGCAGTGATGTGTGTGTACTGGGTGTGAGAGGCACTGCTGCCTGGGGGCTGGAAGTGTTAATAATCCCCACATGCAGGTGTGACTGGGTTCTCTGTGACAGAGAGGTTGGGCTATCCTTTGGCTTTGTCCTGACTTCAGCATCTATCGGGTTTGAAAGTGACCCATGCCAGTTGAACCTGTTTTCCTAATCTCCACTCCCCCATCACCTCACTCTCCCATGGGAAGGCAGTGGGTGAGTGAGGCGGATCCTTGGGACTGTGGTCAAGAAGGGAAGTCATAATGATGGTCTTCTTTCCACTCTCTGCAGAGAAGCCGGGTGGGCAGGAACCATCCAAGTCTCCTTCCATCTCTGGGGAGGCTCTGATCACAGGGGCTGGGGGTGCATCTCATATGGGGTGTGCCCCATGCTTGAACCGAGAGCTGCATCCAGCACTCTCGGTCGTGGAGATGTTCAGGATGGTGAAGCCAAAAAGCACAGTCAAGCAGGAGGAGCTAAAGAGCAGGGAACAGCGTCCCCCGGCCAGTGAACAAAGCAGAGCGATAGCTAGGAGCACGAGCTGGCTTGCCAGCCCTCTAGGAAGTTTCACAGAGGGGCAGAAGAACTGCATCTGGGAGGTTATGGGGGCGGGAGACACTTGCTGGAGTTGGGAGGACGAGAAGACGCAACTTTACTATTGCTCCACTGGTCACCCACAGGGTGGCAGTGAGTATGGCCAGTTGGGATCCATTGCCCAGTGACTCTGCTACTCCATAGAGTGGACTCTGGCCCCTCCTTTGCCAAGAGAATAATGCATGAGGATTCCAGGCAGAGCTGGACAGCACCTGCCTCAGCCCCAGAAGTAGACCAGCCCAGAAAGCCCAAGGACTCC
This sequence comes from Aepyceros melampus, assembly GCA_006408695.1. Taxonomy (NCBI): domain Eukaryota; kingdom Metazoa; phylum Chordata; class Mammalia; order Artiodactyla; family Bovidae; genus Aepyceros; species Aepyceros melampus. The sequence continues at coordinate 381,101 of SJXQ01001444.1, read as the reverse complement.
TGCCTCCAGCTCAGAGCAGAGCTGCTCCCCACCCCCACCCCCTGCACCGCTGGGTGGTGCGCACGCAGGGGACTGTGGGAAGTCAGAAGCAGGACCAGCGGGACAGGTCGGGAAGGTCCGTGAGAAGGGAGGAATCTCAGAGAGGTAAGCGAATGGTGTCTAAGATGATCTTTGTCTTTGCCGGGAGCATTGTGCCTGCAAAGCGTTGGCTTAAAGCAGAAGTGACCAGGATATCTCGAACAATGAGATGCAGTTTTCAGCTGCTAGATAGAAATAGCTCAGAAGGGCAACAGTTGGATTGGAAAGTGGGCACATCTGAGCTGAGACCATACAATTCACATGTGTTACATAAGGACAGTTTAGGAAGGTGGGCGTGGCAGGTACAAGATGCTCCTGTTGGAATTCCCAGACCCTCACGACTTTGTAGAGTCCAAGGCACTTTACAGATGTGATTAAGTGAAGGATTTTGAGATGAGATTATTCTGGATTATCCAGATGGGCCCAGTGCAACTGTAAGAGTCCTTACTGGGGGCGGGGAGGGGCAAGCAGGAGGGTCTGAGTCAGAGGTGACACAACAATGGGAACCAGAGGGAGAGAAGATGTGAAGATGGAAGCGGAGGTTGGAATGGTGTGGTTGCGGACTTGGAAGAAGGCCTTCCCAGGTAGCGATAGTGGTAAAGAATCTGCCTGCCAAGGCAGGAGATGCAAGAGTCATGGGTTCAATCCCTGGGTCAGGAAAAAGGAAATCCCATTTCCTCTTGTCTGGAAAATCCTATGGACAGAGGAGCCTGGTGGGCTATAGTCCATGGAGTCTCAAAAGAGTCAGACACCACCGAGTATAGACACACACACACAGACACACACACACACACACAGAGGCATGAGCCAAGGAGTGTGGGCTGTCTCTACAAGTTGGAAAAGACAAGGAAACAGATTCTCCCTGAGACCCATTTTGGACCCATCTCCCTCTGCTAACCCGTTTTAGACTTCTGGTCTCCAGAATTGCAGGAGAATAAATTCCTGTTGTTTTAAGCCACTAAATCACCACAGAGATAGACAGGAACTACGGGCTTTCCAGGTGCTGCTAGTAATAAAGAACCTGCCTGCCAGTGCAGGAGATGTAAGAGACATGGGTTCAGTCCTTGGGTTGGGAAGATCCCCTGGAGGAGGGCATGGCAACCCACTCCAGTATTCTTGCCTGGAGAACCCCCAGGGACAGAGGAAATGGGTGGGCTACCATTCATAGGGTCACGAAGAGTTCAGCACGACTAAAGTGACTTAGTGTGCATACATACAGACAGGTACTACAGTGAGTGAGTGGGTTTGTCTCTTTGAGCAGTTCCTGAAAGATGCCTGGAGCAGCTGGGGTGTGGTGGGGAGGTCAAAGTATGGTGAGATCAGAGTGGGCTTGGGATGGGAGGTCCACTGGGGACAGTGAGGACTTGGGTCTGGCTGAGCTGATGTCCAAATGGAGGGCAGGATGGGAGAAGTCAGGGGGCTAGGAAGGCCTGAGACCCTGGGTGAGGGGACTGGGCTTAACCCGCATTGTCACCAGGGCTGCTTCATGGAAGACGGATATGATGAAATGTGTTTCTGGAGAGGAAAACAAGCGAAGGGCAGGGATACAGAGCAGTGAGGTCATTGCAGGACAGCCGGACAGAAGGTGGGAAGTCTGCAGTAGGGAGGGACGCTCAGAATCCGAGCTTGAGGGCTGATATGTTCAAACCTGAGTTCCACTCTCACGGCTGTATGACCTCGGGCACGGTTTTAATGCCTCTGAGCTTCAATTTCCTCCAGCTGTGAAAAGGAAGATAATAGCGATGACTAAACAAGGTTATCTTGGGGACAAAATGGAATACAGAAGCGAGGCGTCTGGCACTATATGCCCTTCCATGCTATGAAAATTGATCTTGCCTACTGAGACCTCGGGCTTCCCTGGTGGCTAAGACTAGGTAAAGAATCAGCGTGCAGTGCAGGAGACCGGGGTTCAATCCCTGGGTCGGAAAGATCTGCCGAAGAAGGGAATGGCTACCCACTCCAGGATTCTTGCCTGGGGAGTTCCATGGACAGAGGAGCCTGGCAGGCTACTGTCCATAGCATTGCCAAAGGTCAGATATGACTGAGCGGCTAACACTTTTCTGAGACCTTGGACTTCCTTTGTAGGTTGCAGGTGGAAGTGGTGTTTGTAAGACAGCCACTCTGGAGCAGTCCCTTCATGCTTGGGACATCTGTCTGTATGTCTCAGGATCAAATCATGGTCCTACAAACTGCTGATGTGTATTTGTAGATTGCCATTTCCAAAGGTTTCTGTTGATAGTATGATGAGTAATAGTTCTGTTCCTGGAGAATGATTTTAAAAGGAAGCCAGTGTATCTGCTGCTGCATATTAAAAAGCAAGATTTCCCCCACCGTAAAAATAGTTACGGCTTGTGTAGAACCTACCAAGTGACAGGCACTGTGCCAAGTGCTTTCCTCGTGTCCTCTTGAATCCTTACAATAATTAGCAAGGCAGGCATTTGTGGCCTCATTTTATAGATGAAAAATGAGGCTTGGTGATATAAGGTTCAAGGCCTTGGAGCCGCAAGTGTGGCTGACATCACTTAATATCCTTTTCTGTTTTGTGTTTTCCATCCTTTTTTTTTTTTTGGTGTAAAAATCCCATTGTTTAATATGGTTCAACTTCTTGTTGTTTAAACAATAGCTATTGGTTAGCATTTTTGTTTTGAGGGAAGGAAACATTTTCTGCAGCATTGTCTTTATAGGCAAAGCAATTCCTAAAATTTTTAATTGCTACCATATGTTGTTGATTCTTGATCTTATTTGCCAAGTCCTCCAGGAGGAACCAGGGTAGCTCACGAAAGGAAGAGGGGACAATCCACATTTCCTGTCGAATCCCATCAATCTAATCCCATCAGATCGAGTTAAGTGTATGAATATCCTGATATGATAAGCACACACACACGTATTGAGATTTTGAGCATGCGTTTCAGTACACACACAGACATCAAGGAATGCACATACCTGTTGCAATATGCACGCGGGTCTTTCTGTATATGGAGATATGCATATCATGACATGCACATATCAAGACACACAGAACACACATACCAAGACATGAATATCACGACATGGAGATGTTGAGACAGCACGCTTGTCGAGACATGCATAATGCATACTGCAACATGCACACAGGTGTTGTGACCTGAAAGCACATGTCAAGGTGCACACATGAACGTCTTGACATGAAGCATATCTAGACATGCGTGGGCACTGTAATATGTGTGCCAAGGTCACAACACAGACAGGACACAGATGTCACGATACATGGAAATATCATGACACTCACAGGTGTTGTGACATGCTCATAGATGTGGTGTCAACTGTGTGCTGGGGTGTGATCACGTATATGTTGAGATACGCCTGTGCATGTCAAAATATGCATATCAAGATAGGCACACCATTCACACATTGATATACATATATGTATGTAGATATTTATATCTGAGACCCCATGGACTGCAGCACACCAGGCTCCCCTGTCCTCCACTATCTCCCTGAGTTTTTGCAAACTCACATCCATTGTGTTGGTGATGCCATCTAACCATATCACCCTCTGCCACCCCCTTCTCCTCTTGCCCTCAATCTTTCCCAGCATTTCAGGGTCTTTTCCAGTGAGTTGGCTCTTTGCATCAGGTGGCCAAAGTACTGGAGCTTCAGCTTCAGCATCAGTCCTTCCATTGAAAATTCAGGGTTGATTTCTTTTAGGATTGACTGGTTTGATCTCCTTGCTGTCCATGGGACTCTCAAGAGTCTTCTCCAGCACCACAGTTCCAATTCAGAGGGTTGGCAGTTTGAACTTGAGATAGCTGGGCACTACTTCTGCTGGTCTTCACTGAAATCACTTGTGAGGATGCACTTGTGTGGTGCCTTGACACTTGAGCTCGATGGTGTAAGATTGTCTCACTCTTGTGCCTGAAAGGGGCACTGCCCATTGGCTTGAAAACCTTACTTCTCCCCCATGAGCCTCACATCCTCCAGGAAGCACTTCTGTAAATGGCCACTTCAGGACTGTGTTCCCGGAGGGCAAAAGTAGAAGCCCTCTGGGAACATAGTCCTCTTGGATTGGGTGGATGGGATTAGATTTCTAGAAATCACGGCCTTTATAGGAATTTTCTTGGGACTCTCAGATTCCCATTCACATCTTTGATTTGGGAAAAATTAATCCACTTAAGGATGAAAAATTGATCCTCTAATTCTTAAAACTCCACTTTGAAACGAATTGCTCTGTGTTTCTTAGCGCATCTTTGTTACTGCGAAGAGCTAGGTTGAGCAGCTGAACAGTGTGGAGGTTAGGGGCGCCGATCCGCTGTGCAGTGGCAAATCCACAAATCCATGTATAACTTCACATCTCTCCATATCTGCAATTCTGCATCCCCAGATTCAACAGTCATGGGTGGTGTAATACCATGGTCAAAAAGAAAAAAAAAAAAATCCTTGTATAAGTGGACTCATGCAGTTCAATCCTATGCTGTTCAGGGGTCCACGGTAAGTAATTACAGCGTGGAGTTTTGGTGCATTGATAATTCTATTTGTTTATTTTAAAGTACTGACTGTTTTAATTATTTATTTTAATTTTTTGGTCACAGCGTGCGGGATCTTAGTTCCCTGGCCAGGGATTGAGCCTGTACCCCTGCATTGGAAGCATGGAGTATTTACCACTGAAATGTCAGGGAATTCCCCATTCATCATTTTAAAAGATGGAAGGGCCACATGACCACGCTTCCCTCAGCTGGGCAGCAAGGACTCCCTTGAAGTGACCCCTGGATGCTGCTATCTCATCCCATAAGCCCCTCTACCCACCAGGTACCAACCAACCGCTCTATTTAGCCACCTCCCTTAATGGGAGGAGAGTTTGTTTAAATATCGGCATGTGAATGGCTCTGAAGTGGTTTGAAAGCACCTTTGGTAACCATTTGTGTTAACACTCTTAACCTCTGTTGAAGATTTCCCCTTGGACTGCAGCTCACGGGTGGGGAGTTTCATTGCCGTGGCACAAGGGAAATGATTTCTTTCTATTTAAAGGCAGCAATGATACTTTACGAGGGTGCCCTTCACTTGCTCAGATATTAAAGGACAATAAATCAAAATTCAGCACTGCTGATGAGCCGCAGCTCCATCAACACTGAGAGAATCCCTTGTAGATATCCTGCTGATTTGCCCTTGACCCTTCCCCTGTTTGTACTCAGGAGCCCTAAGGGAATTTGAAATGCGACAGAGAGAGGCTGAGAGATGCAGGCAGGAGGAAGCAAGGTTTGTGATTTTGGTTTCCCTGATCCAGGGGGAACCCATGCCGCTGGAGCCAACAGGACAGGCCGGCTGGCTGGGTGCTCGACTCTCAGGGGTGGGCTGGAGCCTGCGATTTTACATCCTGCATCTTAGCATCGCTTTCCTCAGACCAGGTATCCTGGAGGCTGAGAATGTTCTATGCCTTCAAGGATGAAAACCCCAACAGGGAAATCAACGCTCCTCTTGTGGGACCAAGAGGAGGAGAGGGAGTAGAGGCACTTTGTGAATAGTTGCTCTCATTTATGACCTGGAATGGAAACGCCACTCAGAGACAACACAGCTGGCGCATCAGTCAGCTCAGCCATCACAACGAAACGCCGCAGACCTGGCGGCTTAAACACCTGACGTTTATGTTCTCCGCTTCTGGAGGCTGGGAGTCTGAGATTAAGGTGTTGGCGAGGTTGGTTTCTCCTAAGGCTGGTCTCCTTGGTTGCAGATGGCCACATTCTAGCTGTGTTCCCCACGTGATCTTTATATGTCTGTTTTTCAGATTTCCTCTTCTTGTAAGGATACCAGTCAATTGGGTTGGGGCTCACCCTAATGATCTCATTTTATTATAGTTATTTATAATAACTTACTTGGGCTTCCCTGGTGGCTCGGACAGTAGAGAATCTGCCTTCAATGCGGAAGACCCAGGTTCGATCCCTGGGTTGGGAAGATCCCCTGGAGAAGGAAATGGCTACCCACTTTAGTATTCTTGCCTGGAGAATCCCATGAACAGAGGAGCCTGGCAGGCTACAGTAACTTAATTACCTCTTTAAAGACCCTGTCTCCCAATGCAGTCATATTCTGGGCAACTGGGGTTTAGCCCTCTAACAAATACATTTTTCTGGGGGGAATACTCTCCAGCCCATTATAGCCAGGTTGGGAAAGAGAACACAAGAGGAAGTGACAGAGACCCTGGCCATTTCCTGGAAGCTCCATTTCTTGACGTGGCAGGGTGTGGACCGGGATCTGACCTCACGCTTGGTGGCCATGGGACTCCTGGTCTTCTTGGTGCCTCCCGAGGAGGGCAGGCGGCCTCCAGGGGACTCACAGCCTTGTCCTCACTGACCCTGTTTTGACTGGGCCCCTTTGCTTGGCCCCGTGAGGCAGGTAGTGTGATCAGGGCTGGGTCTGCATAGGCTGAGGGGGGTCCTTGATGCCAGGTCACATGCCAGGGGCACAGGGAGATATACCAGCCTCCCTGGGCCTGTGGGCTGGCAGGGGAAGGAGCACACCCTCAAAGCAAGAGACCGTGGGAAGCCTCCCCTGTGTGCTGGCAATGTAAGACCTCAGAGAAAGGAGAGGGCGGTGGGGCAGACTTTCCTGGAGGGAGCCTGACCTGGTCTTTTTTTTTTTCAAATGTTAACAGAGTTTACATTAGTTTGCCAACAAAGGTCCGTCTAATCAAAGCTATGGTTTTTCCAGTAGTCATGTATGGATGTGAGCGTTGGACTATAAAGAAAACTGAGTGCCGAAGAATTGATGCTTTTGAACTGGGGTGTTGGAGAAGACTCTTGAGAGTCCCTTGGACTTCAAGGAGATCCAAGCAGTCCATCCTAAAGGAAATCAGTCCTGAATATTCATTGGAGGGACTGATGCTGAAGCTGAAACTCCAATACTTTGGCCACCTGAGGCGAAGATCTGACTCATGGGAAAAGACCCTGATGCTGAGAAAGATTGAGGACGGTAGGAGAAGGGGATGACAGAGGATGAGATGGTTAGATGGCATCACTGACTCAATGGACAAGAGTTTGTGTAAGCTCCGGGAGTTGGTGATGGACAGGGAGACCTGGCGTGCTGCAGTCCATGGGGTCGCAAGGAGTTGGACACACTGAGCGACTGAACTGAACAGAGTTGATTTTATTTATAATTTTCAGTTCAGTTCAGTTCAGTCGCGCAGTCGTGTCCGACTCTTTTTGGCGGTGCCGGGCTTTCCTCTAGTTGTGGTGAGCAGGAGCTCCCCTGTAGTCGCGGTGCTAGGGCTTCGCGTCGCAGAAGCTTCTCTTATGCGGAGCACAGGCTCTAGGGCGCGCAGGCTTCCGTAGCTGTGGCTTGACGGCTCATAGTTATGGTCTCCTGGCTCCAGAGCGCGGGCTCAGTAGCTGTGGCACCCAGGCTCTGTTGCCCCGAGGCATGTGGGATCTTCCTGGGCCAGGGATTGAACCTGTGTCTCCTGCATTGGCTGGTGGATTCTTTATTGCTGAGCCACCAGGGAAGTCCTGGCCCTGTCATTTTAGAAATGAGATATGGTGATGATGGAGTGTCTAAAGCCAGTTCTGCTGGATTCCATGACCCGCATTCTTCTCAATACATCACCCAGCCTCCCAGGGACCATGTGTCTATTCAACAATGGTGTCATATGGTGGTTGCTAAAACTACAGCAACCCTCCCATTGCCTAGGAGCTATTTGATTATCTCTCTCTTTCCCCAACTTCTCTGTGAGCCTCTCTCGAATGGGACCTGGATTCCCAGCAGGGCTTGTAGCCTGACACAGTGCCTGGATGCGGGAGGTGCTGGGTGAATGTCTGCTGAAGAACAGAAGAGAAAAAGGAACGGCTCAAAGAAGCTGTGATGGCTGGAAACTGGAGATGTTTGGCAGCGATCAGAGGAAGGAGGGCAATAACGTGTCCTGGGGCGTTCCCACTTCAAGTCATTTCTTCCTGCACTTTCCACAGCATCCTTTGAAGCCCAGCCAGTGCTGTCCTGCTGCACGCAGCTGTCCCATCCGGAAGGTTCGTTGCATGAAGATCTGAGTGGGAGCTGATTCAGTGCAAACACCTCTGCTGCCGGACACCCACAGCCAGCTGCCCACGGACATTGGCAGCTGTTTCAGTTTTCTCTGCCAGCGGGAGCTTTTTCTCCCCGCACGTCTGCGGCAATGAGCAGTGTAATGAAAGCCAGGGAGACACGGCCAGGAGGAAGTTGTGTCATCAAAATCCATGGCTTTAGTCAGGGCTCTCAGGAATAAGAGGGAGCAGATCATTGGGGATTTAGTCCAAGAAAGCCAGCTTGAAGTGCTTCTAAAAGCTGCCTGCGGCCAAGAGGGCTTGGAATGGCCCCTTCGTGAGCCCACTGAGTGATTTGCGTCAAGTCAGAATTTCATAGCTGTGAGGGGCTTGGCATGCGTGCGTACTCAGTCATGTCCAACTCTTTGTGACCCCACGGACTGTAGCCCGCAAGGCTCCTCTCTCCATGGGATTTCCCAGGCAAGAATGCTGGAGAGGATTGCCATTTCCTCCTCAAGGGGATCTTCCCAGCCCAGGGATTGAACCCGTATCTCTTAAGTCTCTTACATTGGCAGGCAGATTCTCCACCACTGAGCCACCTGGGAAGGGAGGGGCACTAGAGGTCATCTCAATGGAACACTTGTCATGTTGTAGATAGGAAACAGATCTAGGAAGGAGGAGAAACTGATTTAAATAGAATTGATTCAGTGTTCTGTGAGAATTAGAAAAATGTATGCCCTCCAGGCAGACAGCCCCAAGCCAGGGGCAAAGGTTGAGCAGAATGCAAGCTGACTCTCAGCCCCTACCTGTCCACTGGGATAGGTGACTTTGTGCAGTAAACAACCCACGCAACTGCTCGTGGAGACCTTGATGTCAAAGTCACACAGTCAAAAACAATAACAACAAAGTCACACAGTCAAAAAAAAGAAACCACAACAAAGTCACACAGTCACTTGTCACTTAATGATGAAGGTAAAATCAGAGCCTACTCCCTACTGCTCTGTAGATAGTTGAGTTTGAAGAGCAGCCTTTACACTCACTGTTTATGTGTGTTTTGGGGTCTGGGTTTAACTAAGCAAGGAGCAGCCTTGGGTCTGGTTTCTGAAGCCAGGCTAACTGGGTTCTCGTCCCAGTCTTGCCTCTTCTCACCTGTGTGGACTCGGCGAGGGGTCTCCACCTTCTCATCTGTAAAATGGAACGAAGAATAGTCTCTACCTTGTGATTTACTTGTGAAAATTCAGTGAATTCTGATATATAGAATGTATAGAAAAGTACACAGTGAGTCCTGCATAAGTGTTGTAATTGTTATTCTACTCCTGGGCATAAAGCAACATATTTGGACAGCCCTCTTGACACCCACGTCTCTGAAGTCCCTGGATTTATGACAACTTTGTGGGAGAGATACTGACCTCCGTCTTTCATTTGGTGGACCTGAGCTCACAGAGGCTCATGGAGTCAGTTGCCCCTGATCCTACCCTCGCAGGGGAGCTGAGCTGGAATCTTATGCTCCAGAACTTGCCCTATAATTTCCTGATCAATTCAAGTATTTATAGGGATGCTTGGGCCTCTCAGCAGACTGGTAGCATCTTTTGTAGGTGCTGAAGTTTTTACATGTTGCAGATCCTCCCAAGTGACACTTGGAACAAATGTCAATGTTTTCAACACAGAAGAGAGGGCAAGGCTGGCAGAAGTCACTTTCTCAGCCGTAAACCCTGGGGTACGAGACTCATGCCTGGCAAAGCTACATTAGTTGGGCTTTGTCTTCAGGGCTCTCTTGCTCCCTCCTGGGTGCCTCTCCCCAACACTCAGGTCTTGGTGCTGCCCCGGCCCTCTGACCCACCATGTGCTCCCCACTCTCCACTGGGCTCCATCCGTAACTTATGCTGTCATCCTCTGGACAGGCTGGTCTTTCACAGAGCAAATGTTTTTAATTTCGATGAGGTCTCATTTATCAATTTTTTTTCCTTTTATGGATTGTGCTTTTATATCATGTCCAAAAACTCCTCACCAAGCCCTAGGTCCCGAAGATCTTCTCCTATGTTTTCTTCTGAAAGTTTGAGAACTTGCTGGTTTACATTCAAGTCTGTGGTCTATTCTGAGTTATTTTTTGTTTCCGATTTGAGGCTTAGGTTGAGTTTTATATGTTTGCCTATAGGCGTCCAGTTTGTGCGGCACCACTGATTGAAAAGATTATCTTCCTTCCATTGAACTACTTTTACTCCTTTGTGAAAAATCAGTTGGCCGTAGTTCTGCGGGTCTCTTTATGGATCCTCTGCGCTGCTTCACTGATCTGGGTGTCTGTCCCTCCTCCACTGTCACACAGTCTTGAATGCTGTAGGTATAGAGAAAGTAAGTCTGCCAAGATGGATTCCTTCCATTTTGTTTTTCTATTCTACTTCCTTTCCTTTCCATATATTTAAGAAAAAATTTGTCTATTTCTGCAAAAACTCTTGCTGGGTTTTGATAGGAATTGCACTGAAGCCGCTAGGTCAACGTGGTGGCTCGCACAGCAGTGGGGGATAGATATACACAGGCCGATGTGTATAGATCAGCTTGGGTTCCTCTTCTGGGCCAGGAAGCTTACTATGCATCATTTCATTTTATCCTCCCAAAACCCAGCTGGCACAGTGGTTAAGAAGCCACCTGCCAGTGCAGGAGAGGCAGGTTCGGTCCTCGAGTCAGAAGGCTCCCCTGAGGGAGGAAATGGCAACCTACTCAGTTTGCTTACTGGAAAATTCCTTGGACAGAAGAGCCTGGCAGGCTACAGTCCATGGGTTTGCAAACAGTCAGACACAACTGAGCATACACACACACACACACACACACACACACACCTCACTTCGCATGGTTAACCTTATCCCTGGTTGGAAACTGAGGCAACCAAGGCAGAGGGAAGGGTTGACTTGCCTAAGGTCCCATCACTGGTAGAGAACAGACTGGTGTTTTTTTTTGTTTTTTGTTTTTTTTTTAATTAATTTTTATTTTTTTAGTTTGTTTTGCTTTACAATACTATATTCGTTTTGCTACACATCGACATGAATCAGCCACGAGTGTACATGAACAGACTGGTGTTTTAAATGCAGGTCTCCCAGACTCGTTTTTCACTGCAGTGTTTTGTCCACTGGCTCCCCACAGCTCCGTACCCTTTTCTCCTGTCGCCTTCCTGTCTGAAAGATGTTTGTCCTGTTCTGTCAAACTCACACCCTCTGCTCTCTGGAAACAAGCAATTATCAGGAAGACAGCCTTCCTTGGAGGGTCGTAACTACACAGCAAGAAGCAAAGCAGCCCCTCAAGAGTATGTTTTGTTCACAGGAACCTTTTCTTCTTATGGATTCTGCTATTAACACTTCGAGCGAGTTTTCCTCTGGGGGGGCATTTGTCATGGAACAGATCTTCCTTGGAATAGATCTTCTTTTGGAGTGCTGCACAGCCAGGGAGGATGCCTGCCACTCCTCAGCCATCTGTCTTCCTGAGCCTGGCCCTTCTCATCGGTCTGGGGTCCCACACCCTCTTTCCATGGAGTTACTAGTCTGTGGATTAAACACAGGACCGCTGTGAATGGTGCAGAAAAATGAGGCAGGAGACTTGTCTTCAGCTTGGGATGGATGAGCAGGGCCTTAGGCTCTCCCTCTCAGATCACCTTTGGCTGTGGCTGCATTTTCTTTCCACACCCATCTTTCTGTTTCCTGGGACTTAGGAAAGATGGGGCCAGAGGGGGCGGGGCTGGAGGAGAGAAGCAGAGGGACGAGGGGGAGGGATGGAGTTTTGGATGCTTTCAGCTATGAGCTCTCTTCTCCTTAGTCCTCCTCTGGACCTGTCCCCCATCCCCAAGTTCCTCACCTGCTCCCCATTCACGTCACTCTGCTCCGAGATCACTCACTGAAACCAACCGGGTGTCCCGCTATTCAGTCCAGTTCTAACACTGACTACCCGGATTTAGCACAGACCCCGCCGCTTAAGAGCTCAGTCTGAAAGACTAACCCCCTTGACTTCAGACACTGGCTGCAAGTCTCGGGTATCCTCAATCCGTTTGTCCTGCTGGGGCTTGGTGACTACAATTCTTGGGTTCCCACACCCCTTCTTAGGTTCGAGAATTTGCCAGAACAACCCTCAGAACCAAGGAAAGCACTATACTTGTTTAAAAAATTATTCATGATTGGAGGATAATTGCTTCACAACATTGTGTTGGGTTCTGCCATACAACAGCGTGAATCAGCCACAAATATGCCTATGTCCCCTCCCTCTGGAACTTCTCTCCCCTCACCCCACTCCGTAGGTTATCACAAAGCACCAAGCTGAGAGTACTCTTGCCTGGAAAATCCCATGGACGGAGGAGCATGGTGGGTTGCAGTCCATGGGGTCGCTAAGAATCAGACACGACTGAGCGTCTTCACTTTCACTTTTCACTTTCATGCATTGGAGAAGGAAATGGCAGCCCACTCCAGTGTCTTGCCTGGAGAATCCCAGGGACCGGGGAGCCTGGTGGGCTGCCATCTATGGGGTCGCACAGAGTCGGACACGACTGAAACGACTTAGCAGCAGCAGCAGCAGAGCTCTCTGAGCTATAAGGCAACCTCCCACTAGCTCTCTATTTTACATATGGTAGTATATATATATGTCAACGCTACTCTCCCAGTTTATCCCACACTCTTCTTCCCCTGCTGTGTCCACAAGTCCATTCTGTATGTCCCTGTCTCTATTCCTGCCCTGCAAATAGGTTTATCAGTACCATTTTTCTAGATCCCATATATATGTGTTAATATACGATATTTGTTCTTGTCTTTTTGATTCACTTCACTCTGTATAACAGGTGCTAGGTTCATCCACCTCAGTTCAACTGACTCAAGTTCATTCCTTTTAATGGCTGAGTAATATTCCACTGTGTATATGTACCACATCTTTATCCATTCATCTGTCAGTGGACATCTAGGCTGCCTCCATGCCCTGGCTATTGAAGACAGGGAAAGCCCTATACTCGTGATGGTAGTTTTATTAGGGAGACTTCAGCTCAGAAACAGCCACGTGGAAGAGGTGCAGAGCACCAGGGATGGGAGGGGCCCAGAGCTTCTGAGCCTTCTCCCACGGTGCCACCTCCACAGCCTGGGATATACACACCAATCTGGAAGCTCTCTCAGCCTCATTGTTCCTGAGTTTTTATCTGAATTTTCATCACTAGGCATCAGTTCAGTTTAGTCGCTCAGTCGTGTCTGACTCTTTGCGACCCCATGAATCGCAGCACGTCAGGCCTCCCTGTCCATCACCAACTCCCGGAGTTCACTCAGACTCACGTCCATTGAGTCAGTGATGCCATCCAGCCATCTCATCCTCTGCCGTCCCCTTCTCCTCCTGCCCCCAATCCCTCCCAGCATCAGGGTCTTTTCCAATGAGTCAACTCTTCGCATGAGGTGGCCAAAGTACTGGAGTTTCAGCTTTAGCATCATTCCTTCCAAAGAAATCCCAGGGCCACATAATGGAACTCAATCTCCAGCCCTTCTCACCTCCCTAGAAGTCAAGGGTGGGGCTGGAAGTTCCAACCCTCTAATCGAATTGCTTTCTCTGGAGCTCAACCACCAGTCCTGAAATTACCTAAGGGACTCAGCCATGGGTCAAAGGAGACATGCTTATCATTAAGGAAATTTCAAGAGTTTTTGAAGGTTTGTGTGAGGAGCTGAGAACAAAGATCACAGATATTTTTTATTAAGTCACAGTTGACAGATCTCATTCTTCCTTTCATCCTGGTGGTTTGGGGTCAGGCTTGATCGTCCCCACCGGAAATCACACTGTCACCATCTTCACCACCATGGCCACCACTGGAGACTCGCTTCATACAATTGCTTCCGTGTGAAGTTTTCCAGACCCTAAGCTGTTTAATTCCTGAAATGACCTCATGAGATGAGAATTACACTGATTTTGTAATTGTGGAAGCTGACTTATAGTTTAGTGACTCTCCCAAGGGCATACAGCCAGTGAAAGGTGGAGCTGGGCCAAGCCATTCTGAGTCCAAAGGCTTAATTCTTTATCTCTGTAGATCCCGCTTCCTGTGTTTTTCCTTTCAAGGGTCACTGCAGACCTTTAAAAGGACACTTTAAATGAGTTTTCCCGGATTCACATCCCTAATCCCACAGAGATGGCTGAGCCATGGATAAGACAGGACCGGAGATGCCCTAGAGTGTCTGTTCAAGCAGGGGACAGGGTGTTTCTGGCTCTTCTAGTTGTTTTGGTGGATGAGGAAGCCCTTGCCTGGGGCCTGCCTAGGGTTCTGAGTGAGTTATGGTTTTGGGGACCCTGCTTCTGGGGACTCAGACCGATTTCTCTCAGGATCTGGGGGGCAGCCATGAGGTCTCTGGTTAACAGGTCTGGGTTAACAGCTGGGCAGGGTCAGACCCACATCTCTTGCCATCCTTGGGGAAGCAAGATGAGGAAGCCCTTGCCTGGGGCCTGCCTAGGGTTCTGAGTGAGTTATGGTTTTGGGGACCCTGCTTCTGGGGACTCAGACCGATTTCTCTCAGGATCTGGGGGGCAGCCATGAGGTCTCTGGTTAACAGGTCTGGGTTAACAGCTGGGCAGGGTCAGACCCACATCTCTTGCCATCCTTGGGGACAGCATGCGTCTCATGATGTGGTTTGGGTAACCCCCTCTCCAAGCCCAAATATCTCACATACCACTCCCTTGAGGCCTCAAACTCCTTTCATCTGGGGATGAGTTGTTTTATTCCCTAGGAGGTTAGGTGGAAAAAGGCAGGAGACTGGGTTATACTCATGGGCAGTTGTCCAGAAACAGGCATTTTATTCATCCTGTCATTTATTTGTTCACTCACAAACTCATCCATCCATCCATCCATTCATGTCTCAAGCCATCATCCACCCATTCACCCATCCATCCATCCATCCATCTATCTGTCGTCCATCCATCCACCCAGCCAGTCATCCTGCTAGGATTTATTGTACTCCTTGTGTGCAGCAGGCCCCATGTCTATAGTGACATGAAGAAAGAGCAGAAGGGTCCCTGCTCTCTCAGAGATCAAACCTCAGGAGGGCAGGTAAAGACCTTATCCATTCTAGGGCAGGTCCCTGCCATGCAGTTTCACACGTGGGGCCTCTGAGTCCACCTTTCATCTGGGGATGAGTTGTTTTATTCCCTAGGAGGTTAGGTGGAAAAAGGCAGGAGACTGGGTCATACTCAAGGGCAGTTGTCCAGAAGCAGGCGTTTTATTCATCCTGTCATTTATTTGTTCACTCACAAACTCATCCATCCATCCATCCATCCATCCATTCATGCATCCATTCATGTCTCAAGCCATCATCCACCCATTCACCCATCCATCCATCCATCTATCCGTCGTCCATCCATTCACCCAGCCAGTCATCCTGCTAGGATTTATTGTACTCCTTGTGTGCAGCAGGCCCCATGTCTATGGTGACATGAAGAAAGAGTAGAAGGGTCCCTGCTCTCTCAGAGATCAAAACTCAGGAGGGCAGGTAAAGACCTTATCCATTCTAGGGCAGGTCCCTGCCATGCAGTTTCACACGTGGGGCCTCTGAGTCCTGCCGTGAGGGGCTGCTGCTTCACGTGTTCCACTGCCACCACTGAACCACCAGGGAAGTCCCCTGTCTCCCTCTTATAAAAACTGGGATTACAGTGGACCAGCAGATGATCCAGAATCATCCCCCACTGCAAGATCCTTAACTTAATCACACCTGCAGAGTTCCCTTTACCCCATAAGATGACATATTCATAGGCTGTGGGGATTCAGATGGGGACATCTTTGTGGGACTGTTATTCTGTCTCCTGTACATGGCATGGCTCGACCTGAGGGTTTAGAGAGCCTGGGGAAAGTTCAAGGAACTGCCGTAGGACAATCAATTAGGGCATTAGTGGTGTAGGGATGGCAAATATATTTTCTCCTGTGGGCCTATTCCAGCAGTTGGAAGGCTGTGGGGATTCAGATGGGGACATCTTTGTGGGACTGTTATTCTGTCTCCTGTACATGGCATGGCTCGACCTGAGGGTTTAGAGAGCCTGGGGAAAGTTCAAGGAACTGCCGTAGGACAATCAATTAGGGCATTAGTGGTGTAGGGATGGCAAATATATTTTCTCCTGTGGGCCTATTCCAGCAGTTGGCAGTGGTTTCCTGGAGCCCTGGGTTGGTGAGTCTGAACTTAATGGGAAAGAGTCTCAAATTGATTAGTAATGTCTGCCATGGACTTGGAAATAGGAGGCAGCAGTATGCCTGCTGGCTATTTGCCCTCCTGACTATATTTCAAACCCTTCAATTTCCTCATCAGGATAAACAGGCTTGGAAAGGGTCAGTACTCATCTGAGGTGCCCCAGCTAGAGGCAAAGCTGGGCCTAGAAGTCAGGCCTCCTGATCCAGTTCAAGTGCAGCCAGCTGAAGGACTGGCTTATAACATAATCTTCAAGGCAATGAATTGACTCAAGTGGTGTCCAGATGGCTGGGAAGAGGGTGGAAGGGCTCTGGATAAAGGGTGAGACGGTGACACTGAGCTTGCCTGGGAGTATAGCAAGGGGACTGTCACCAGAGTGAGTGAACATGGGCTAAGATTGGGGTAAAAGTGATTGAAGTGAGCTAAAGGTTTGAAATCCAGGGGGCCATCTGCAGCTGTAGGAAAAGCATGTGGAAGGTCAGAGAAGATAGTGTCTGAGCTGGAGACTGAAGTTCAAGTTCCAGGTACCGGAAGTCAAGCTCAGGAGTGGAATCTGGGAAGAACCTTAAGATGGAGATGGGTAAGACTAGTTCTCTGGCCAAAAAAGTTTTGTCTTGCTTGATTTCTGTAATCGATTGGTAGTGGCAACTTGGAGCACTGAGGAATGTGATTCTGAGGCTATATCTTAGTTTAGAGAGGAAAAGTTCATGATTGATTAGTGATGCCTGGCATGGGTACCAAAATGGATAAGGTGATACATATGCCAGATATTTTCCATTCCTGCATAACACTTTATTTTCCAGATGAAGCCAGGTCATCAAGAGCCTTGAAGGCAGACTAGAAAGCAAAGAGAGTCACAAAGGGCTAAATACCCCTCTAATAGTTGAAAAGACCCTGATGCTGGGAAAGATTGAAGGCAGGAGGAGAAGGGGACGACAGAGAAAGAGATGGTTGGATGGCATCACTGACTCAGTGAACATGGGTTTGGGTGAACTCTGGGAGTTGGTGATGGACAGGGAGGCCTGGCGTGCTGCGGTTCATGGGGTTGCAGAAAGTTGGACATAACTGAGCAACTGAACTGAACTGAACAGCTGAAAGAAGGTGGACCATATGGTCCTATAGCAGCCGAGAGGGGTGGAGGAGACTAAGCTGTTTGTAACAACTCAGAGTCCACTTTCACTCTCTGTTGGAGAGGCGTCCTCTTTACCACAAAGTGATCGGCCCAGAGATTTGACTCTCACATAATGAATGTTTGTTGAATAAACGCATGAATACATTTATTCCCTGCAAACTCAGCTCTGTGTTTCATGGGCACAGATATATAATCTTGAACCTGCACTTCTAGGGAGGGTGGAATCCTAAGGGCAGATCAGTATTCTTGTTAAGAACCATGAGAAAAATTAGAAAAAATACAAAAGCTTCTGTTTAAAGGCAAAAGCACTGTGGAAGCAACAAGGACCAGAGCGGGGACTTCCCTGGTGGTCCTGTGGCCAAGACTCCGCACTCCCAGTGCAAGGGGCCTGGGTTCAATCTGTGGTCAGGGAACTGGATCCCATATGCCGCAACTAAGAGTTCAAATGCTACAGTGAAGATCAAAAGATACCATGTGGTGAGTTCTTAGGCTGTAAATAAAGATCCTGCATGCCGCAACAAAGCTCAGAGATCTCTTGTGCAGCAATTAAGACCCAATACAGCCAAATAAAAACAAACAAAGTAAATATTAAAGCAAAACAAAACACCCAAGGACCAGAGGAGCTAAGATTTTGGAGTGGGGAGATGGCAGGGAGGTGAGCTAACGACCTGTAGCTGTTACTTCTCTGAGGACATTTGCCAATTTTGGGTTCAGGCAAGAAGCTGATAATTCCAAGCTTTGCTGCTGGGGGCAGAGAAACCAAGAGGTCCATCACCTCTGTTTACAAAGCCCATTTCCTCTCAAGTCAGATGGGAAAAGAGTGGGCCTGGCAGCAGGGCGAGGGGTGGGGGGCGGGTAGGGAGGCTCAAGAGGGAGAGGATGTATGTATACTTACAGCTGATTCATGCTATTGTATGGAAGAAAACAACAGAGCATTGTAAAGCAATTATCCTCCAATTAAAAAAAAACAAAAGAGTGGGCCTGGGGATTTTGCTCAGTGACCAGCACATAAGTGGACCTTCAACCAGTGCTGAAACGGGAACGCTGGAGCTTGACCTGTCCTCTCGGGCCTCTTGTTTCTTTCAGGTTTCACTTGGCTTCAAACTTTGGAGTTTTTCCGAAACATGCCGCATGATTTGCTTTTCTTTCCTTCCCCCCCCTCCTTTTTTTTTAAAGTTAAGATGAATTAAAGATTCATGTTGTTTAGAGGAGTATTTGAGAGAATTTCACAACATCCCCAGGAGATAATTGGTGTCTCCCCAGGGAATCACCAGGCGCAGGCTGGGAATGATGGTGTAAATCACTTGAGTGCCAACAGCGGTTTTAATTAAGTTTTTCCAGAATCAGATGCTTATTTCCCTGAGAAGTGCTGGGCCTTGTTGACAAGTGACACATAACATTTCATTCTCCAGGGATTTTTTTTATCATCAGAAAATGTCCTGGTGGAGACCTGGTCTCCACGTTAATTAACCAACCAGTCAATCAGGGGCTGGTTCTGGGCCCGTGGGGGATACAGAGAGGGCAACAGTTGGCCTGAGCTTCCAGGAGGGGCAGGAAGCAAGAAGCCTCCTGTGTGCTCAAGCCTAGATCCTTGTACAAGTCTCCTCATCTGGGAGGGAGGTACCAGTATCCCCATTTGGCAGAGGGGAAGACCAAGGCTCCAGAATCCTCAGCAATTAGAATGCTCTCACACAGCCTGTAAACAGGCAAAGCAAGCACCATCCCTGCATCTTCTTGCTTCCTGGGGTGGGGGCAGGGAGTATATTTCCCACTATCTCACCATCACGCTGGGCTCCTCAAAAGGTTTCTGATCCAGCTGGTGATGTAAGAGCCCAGTGCAGCAGAAACAAGCGTTATGGCCCCTGATCATTATTATTAGTTCTGATCGCCCAATTCAGAGACCTCCTTCCTTCAGGCTCCCCCAGCCCCACAGGGAAGGGACAAGGAAGCAGCAGGTTAAATCAGAAGGAAATGAGGGCAGGGGAGATGGTATCTTGCTTCTCTCTCTCTCTCTTTTGTAGATGGATGGCTGGAAAGGCACAGGGCAGGGAGGCTGGAGATGTGAGTTCTAGTCCCAGGATCTTGACTGGACCCCCTCCTCATCTCAGAGCTTCTGAAACAGGATACACCCCCAAGCATCCTTTCTTGGGAGAGACTGGTGTCTGCTCTTCCAAGAACTCACTTCAACCCGTTAGTATCACCGACCCCATCGGAAAAGACACTGCGCAAGCCCAGCCTCCAGACGTGATCGTGACCCCTGCTTGTGTGATGTGGCCCTGACGTCTCCCGCTGTTCCTCCACCCCGTTTGCAGTTTGAATGGGGCCATCCAGGAAATGCTGGCCCCTTGGCTCAGAGTCTTTGATGCTGGTTGGGCAGCGTGCTTGGGGCGTGGCTTCAAAATCATAGATGCACGTGTTCCCTGAGTCTGGGGCTGAGTTTCGTGGCCCACTGTGCTCCTTCTCTCCGTCCCGGAGAGTAGCATGTGGACTGTGGTGTCTGAACAGTCAGGAGATGGAGCGTCCTTGGGCGCTTCCTCTCTCTTGTATCAGCCCCAAACCAGGGTTCCTCACTGGGCGCCCTGTCGGGGAGAAAGCGCCGGGGGCCACCGGGAAAGGATGGAGGGCTCTTTGAACAAACTACTTGCTAGAGGGCCCACCCCCGTGTTTCCTCTGGGAGAACGGCTCCTCCCCCTTCCCCCGTGGGTTTTGGTAGGATCACAGACGTGTCATTTCCACCGCCATCAAGGCCCACCTAAACAGCAGTGGCGAACATGTGACCCAAGCCTGTGCTGTGCTCAGGCGCTCAGTGGTGTCTTGACTCTTTGCGACCCCACGGACTGCAGCCCGCCAGGCTCCTCTGTCCGTGCGGATTCTCCAGGCAAGAATACTGGAGTGGGTTGCCTAGACCTCCTCCACGGGATCTTCCCAACCCAGTGACTGAACCCAGGTCTCCCGCATCGCGGGTGCATTCTTTACCGTCTGAGCCACCAGAGAAGCCCAAGATACTGGAGTGGGTATCCCAGTGCCAGGGAAACTTCCCAACACAAGAATCAAACCGGGGTCTCCTGCATTGCAGGCGGACTCTTTACGACTGAGTTCCGAGGGAAGCCCAACCATAATATTCCATCTGTTCTTAGTAGTGATTGGCCCAGGAGATGGGGCAGTCCCCAAGAAGAACCAGTCAGAACCCCTCTCTCATGCAGAGCCAGACCACAGCCTTGTGCGTGTGCTTGGGTTTTCTTTTTGTTTTGCAATCATCTTGCTTGGCCGAATGGGAAAGGTTAGTCTACCTAGTAGAAGAGAGAGCAGACGCCTGCACAGAGGCATACAGACCTGAAAAATAAATAGATAATAGGAAGACGATATAGATAGATGATGAAATTCCGGCTCCATTATTTGAGCCCCTGAGTCTTCTATCCATGAAGCCAGGGGCTGCTGTTCATGCTCTGGCCGTCTGCCCTGTGAAATGACGCGGCCTTTGGCTTCTGTCACTTGCCACGGGAAGAACCTTCCATTCACTCCAGCTCATCCACTGTCCTTACTGCCCTGGACCTCGGCCTCCTGACAATAAGGGGTTTCTAGGTGTTTTCTGCTGGCCCTTCCCACAAAGACTGTCATGCCTTTCAACAGCTTACGCTGAAGAATTGCAGCTCAAGCCACCAAATGTTCTTAACAAAAGTGTTGATAACATAACAGCTTTCCAAGCAAATCCAGAGCCTTCTGTTTCCAAGGAATGGTTAGTGGAAGGGGTGGGGAGGGGCGGGTGTGCTGTTGGGGGAGAGGGAGGCAAATTACTTTTGTTCACCGCAAGACCTGTTCCGGGTTTGCCCGCCTCCCCTGGTGCTCTGCTGACTGGAGAATCTTCCAGCAGGGCCGGCTTCCAGGCGGGTGACCATCAGATTCAAATCACTTCTGCTCCCCAGCTCAGCACTGAGGCCCAGGTGCCTGCTGGATTCAGAACGCGGCCGCTCCTTCCTTCAAGAAATCTCTACTTAGCACAGCCAGGGCCTGTACAGTTGTCATTAGGAGGTATAAAACCCTAATTTATATTGCTGGGAGGGTAATTTATACACTAATGTAAATTTCTTTTACTGCTGATTTTTGAGCAACTGATGTGCAATTATTTCCAGCTCCCCTTCCAGTGCAATTCTAAAATGACGGCTGCTAATACCTTAATATTCTTTATATTGCCAGAGATGATATTTTTCCCGGATCAAATGTATCCAGTGGGGTTTGACATAATTGGGTTAAAGATTTCTTTTTTCTGAAGCTTGAAGACTTGTTAGGCTTATCTGAGCTGGGGGAGATGGTGGCAGAGGCTTTTGTTTGTGTTCTGCTGGTCTCCCAGCCTGGTCCTTTGTCCTTTAAGAAACCACAGGTCTCTCCCGCGTGCCTACTGTGTGTTCAGCTCAGAAGGGAGTGTGCTATACAGAAGGTGGTGTGAGAAGAAAAGAAGTTATATGCTAGCAACCCATTGCAGGATAAACTCGCCGGGGGGAGAAGGGTTTTGGTTAGGAACACACAGGCGCACGCCTGGCTGACCTCCGTGTAATGAGTCCCCGTGCGTAAAACTTGAATGGTGGTGTTGTAGGCGTCGCTGTCAGCTGGTGACCTTGATAGTATGTTTGGAGGGGTCTGGCTGTGCCCAGAGGTGGGTTTCGTCTCCAGATCAAGAGACGATGGTGTTTTCACCATGTGTCTCTCTCCTTGGCCCTGCCATGAGCAGCTGAGCATTGGCCAGATTGAGACCAGAGACCACAGACTTTTTTTTTTATATTTATTTAATTTATTTGGCTGTACTGAGTCTTCGTTGCAGCACACAAGATTTTCAGTCTTCGTGGTGGCACGTGGGGTCTTTAATTGTGGCATGTGGGATCTAGTTCCCTGGCCAGGGATTGAACCTGGGCCCCCTGAATTGAGAGCATGGAGTCTTAGCCACTGGACCACCAGAGAAGACCCCCCTGACCACAGGCCTTTTAATGTCTGTCCCGAAGCTGTGCTCTGGCCTCTGTACCATGCCGTCCCCTTCTGGATAATTAACACCCATCCTAAGACCATGATTGGCACCAATCTTAACTACCACCGAGCAAGCATTGGCTTTTATCTTCCATTTTCCTTTCATGCCTTGTTGGAGCCTGCCGGAAAATCCTCTTGACCTTGTAAAAACTGAGACCATTTTGAGAATGTACTTAAATCCATTGAATTGTATTCGAAATAGTTAAAATGGTAAATTGTACGTTAGGGGTGTGGTGGAACGCATGTGAACTCAGTCGTGTCCGACTCTCTGCGACCCTGTGGCATTAGTCCTAGGTGGGAACAATCCAAGCCAAGGCGTGGCTCATTCCTCAGCCATTCCTGCTGAAAAAGAGCAGCACCCTAGAGTCCTTGCCCCCCTGTCCTCAGCCTGCCTTTTGCCTGTGGAAAAAACTTTAGCCAAAGAGTGAGTTTAATCAGAGAAATGAGAAATGCAGAAACAAAGGGAACAGTCAAAGCAGACCCAGTGATAATCCTGTGGTCATTAGGCATAGGCAAGGGCCTTGACTTCCTTCTCGAGGGATATGGATGATACTCTGACCATATCCTGTGAGCTGTCTCATAGATACTGAAACCCCCACTAGGTGGGAGAAGTTAACTCCACGATGATCAGACTGTGTAGACACAGGCTGCCACAATTCTGAGAATTGGCCTCAAAGAAATGGAAACAAACTGACCCTGGAACTGAAGAGTAGCGGTCCCTAAATAACAGCCAAGAGGACATTGGTCAGACCACTGATGACCAACCTGAAGATGATTGTCAGAGCTGACTGTACTGTTTCTGCACGTGGCTCCCTCCCTCTGTCTATAAAAGCTCTTGCCCACTGCTTGTCCAGGGTGAGGGAGTTGATTTTTGGACAGGGGTCTGTCCTGTCCGGTTGCTAGCATCCAAAATAAAGCAAACTTTCCTTTCCACCAATTTGGCCTCTTTATTGGCTTTTGAATGTCAAGCAGCCCGGAGCCCACCTTTCAGTAACACTAAGTGTTAGTCACTCAGTCGTGCCCGACTCTTTGCGACCCCATGAACTGCAGCCCACCAGGCTCCTCTGTCCATGGGATTTTCCAGGCAAGGATACTGGAGTGGGTTGCCATTTCCTTCTCCAGGGGATCTTCCCAACCCAGGGATCAAACCCGGGTCTCCTGCACTGCAGGCAGATTCTTCACCGACTGAGCTACAAGGGAAGCCCTCAGCAACGTACCCTCTTCCTTCGTGCTTAAAGGTCCCAGCTTTGTTCCATGTTTAGGCAGGCAGCGAGGTATCCAGGGAAGGTAAACCTGCCCCTGACCCAGAGAACGAGCCTCGAGTTCCCCTAGATCAGGCAAACACACACCTGAGAATTTGTGTTTTGAACTCAGTCTCTCTCCAGAGTCTGTGCTCTTCTATGATACTTCCTTGGAGAAGGCAATGTCACCCCACTCCAGTACTCTTGCCTGGAAAATCCCATAGACGGAGGAGCCTGGTAGGCTGCAGCCCATGGGGTCGCTTAGAGTCAGACACGACTGAGCGACGTCACTTTCACTTTTCACTTTCATGCATTGGAGAAGGAAATGGCAGCCCACTCCAGTGTTCTTGCCTGGAGCATCCCAGGAACGGGGGAGCCTGGTGGACTGCTGTCTCTGGGGTCTCACAGCGTCGGACACGACTGAAGCGACTTAGCAGCATGATACTTCCTAACCAAACTACTGAATGAATGATCTCACTTCATGCTTCCTCATCTCAGGCTGCAGAAGGACTCTTAAGCGATGCCCAAGTAAGTTACACATCTCCCAAATCAGGGAGATGATCTTTTCCTGTAGCCCCAGTTCAGCACACTCTCCTTGGAATGTTCCATGGCGGCCCCAGGGCTCAGCAGAAGAGGTGGGGGTGAGTCTGCATGTGTGTGGACCCAGGTTGAGATAAAGAAGGGATGGTTTTAGTACCTGTGGGTGAGACTGGTCTCATCACCTCTATCCCCATCATCCTGTGTTGTAAACACACCTCACCTCTGTCTCCTCCCCATCCAGACCTTTGTCACGACAAGCCCAAGTTCATGGTCTCCTGCGGGCAGTAACTCAGAAAGCTAGGAGACCTTCCTGGATCACTTTCCTGATTTGATATGGAGAGCAAATGTTTTCAAAAGGAGTACTTTTATGGGCTTCCCTGGTGGCTCAGATGGTAAAGACTCCGCCTGCAGTGTGGGAGATCTGGGTTCAATCCCTGGGTTGCGAAGATCCCCTGAAGAGGGCATGGCAACCCACTCCAGTGTTCTTGCCTAGAGAATCTCCATAGATAGAGGCACCTGGCAAGCTACAGTCCATGGGGTTGCAAAGAGCTGGACATGACTGAGTGACTAACACACACACTTTTATGTTATCAGCAGTGGCCCCAGCCCCCATCAGACAGTGTGTGAGTCAGTGTGGAGGGTCAAAGCCCCTTCTATGGTATAGACAAAGGTGCTGTGAGTAGGAAGAACCCAGAGACATCCTGAGACATTGCAGGACTGTGAGTAAGAAGAACCCAGAGACATCCTGAGACATTGCAGGACTGTGTCACCATGATTCAACTCTGCTTAGCTCTGTGACTTTGGACAGATTTCTTAAACTCTGTGAGCCTCATTTACAAGGTAGAATTGTTCTTACCACACAGAATTAACAAAGCTAATATCTAATGATACAAATGACCTAGCACAGCTTCTGATTCATGGCAGGTACACGCCAAGCAGTGGTCCTCTTTCTTTTTGCCTGGGGGACATTTGAATGGCAGAGGGAGAGGGGTGGCAGGGCACACAAGTAGATGACATTTCCCAGCCTCCCTCGGAGGTAGGTGGGGCCATGTGACTGAGTTCCCACCAACACAGTTCCGTTCCATTGCTCAGTCATGTCCAACTCTTGGCGACCCCATGGACTGCAGCACACCAGGCTTCCCTGTCCATCACCAACTCCCAGAGCTTACTCAAACTCATGGCCATTGAGTTAGTGATGCCACCCAACCAAGGGGATGTCTGCCTCCCCTGCCCTCAATCTTTCCCAACATCAGCATCTTTTCCAATGAGTCAACTCTTCGCATGAGGGGGCCAAAGTACTGGAGTTTCAGCTTAAGCATCATTCCTTCCAAAGAAATCCCAGGACTGATTTCCTTTAGGATTGACTGGTTGGATCTCCTTGCAGTCCAAGGGACTCTCAAGAGTCTTCTCCAACACCACAGTTCAAAAGCATCAATTCTTTGGTGCTCAGTTTTTTTTTATAGTTCAACTCTCACATCATACATGACTACTGGAAAAACTATAGCTTTGACTAGATGGACTTTTGTTGGCAAAGTAATGTCTCTGCTTTTTAATATGCTGTCTAGGTTGGTCAGAGCTTTTCTTCCAAGGAGCAGGCAGTATTTTAATTTCCTGGCTGCAGTCACCATCTCCAGTGATTTTGGAGCCCAAGAAAATAAAGTCTGTCACTGTTTCCATTGCTTCCCCATCTATTTGCCATGAAGTGATGGGACTGGTTACCATGGTCTTCATTTTTAGAATGCTGAGTTTTAAGGCAACTTTTTCACTCTTCTCTTTCACTTTCATTAAGAGGCTCTTTAGTTCCTCTTCACTTTCTGCCATAAGGGTGGTGTTATTTGCATATCTGAGGTTATTGATATTTATCCTGGCAATCTTGATTCCAGCTTGTGGTTCAGCCAGCCTGGCATTTTGCATGATGTACTCTGCATATAAGTTAAATAAGCAGGGTGGCAGTGTACAGCCTTGATGTACTCCTTTCCCAGTTTGGAACCAGTCTGTTGTTTCATGTCTGGTTCTAACTGTTGTTTCTTGACCTACATACCAACTTCTCAGGAGGCAGATAAGGTGGTCTGGGCCCACCAACACAATGGGAAACAATTAATGCAGGTTGTTTCTGTAAGTGGCCCATAAGGTCTTCTCTCCTAATCCTCCACTTCTGCTTTCATTCTATTAGCAAGAATTTTTTCAATATGGCCATAACCTACCAAAGAAAGGACCACAGATTTTGGTGGATGGCTTTATCATATAATCTTTGTGCAGTCTTTATCCTATAATCTTTTAAAAAAGCATGAACTTGTCTTGCTCTTCTCCCACCCTGCTGTTAGGAGGCAGATGTAATGGCAGGCGCTGAAGCAGCCATTTTGGATCCAGATTGGGATGGTTATGTTGAGGATGGCAGAGTTGCCCTCCTAGTCCTGGGATGACTTCTCCGGATTATCAAGTAAGAAATATGATTCAGTGTTTTTGAGGCCATTGTGTTTTGGGGTTTCTTTTGTTATACGTCCCAGACTGTCCCTTAACAGATATATTTCTGCTGCTGATAAACTCGTTATCTAGCAGAAGATCCAGTCTTTAACTCACTTATACATTATTATTGTCTCCTTACTAAGACAATCTTCTGAAATAGAAGGACTGTAAACTTTAAGGTAGTTCCTCTCATGCATGGTCCTCATCACAATTTTCTTGGATAGCCCAGCAACTCATTATTCAGTAGCATTCCTGGTTTCCTACCCTGGTATCATGTAGATAAAGCATCAAACTTGATACCCAATAATGCTCTCTAACTCTCATCATGAAAACAAGAACACTTGAAGTAACAGAGCAATAGGCTGAAGGAAACTACAGAACAAGTCCTACATACTTAAAATGGCTTAAGAAATAAAAAGAAAGCCCAGAAACCATAAGGAAAGAACACCAGCTTTTTTTTTTTTTTCAAAAATTTTTTTCATTCGCCACCCACACCTGGTATTGATCCAATACAATTCAAAACCCCAACTAACTCATACAAAACCCTCCTGAGCTTCAGAAAATGCCAGACATGTGTATGTAGTTAGACTTTGCGATTCTCTGAAGAAGGAAAACGAGCTTAAGTATTTTAATTGGACTCGCATGTCTCTTGCGGCCCTTGAGCATGTGCTTTCAGAATGCTGCTTGATTTAATGCCCACATCAGGGATATAGTTCAGTTTCCAGAATAAATGGTTCTTTTTTAGCCAAGAAATATATCTATTGGTTCTTGCAGAGTTCCCCCACCCCCCACCCCGTGATTCCACTTACGCTAAAGTCCTTGAGAATTAGAGATGGATGCAGCTCCTTGGACTCGTGGAGGTGGATGGGACCTCAGATCGTGCGTGCTGCCACTTTACAGATGAGTGGTTGGTCCAGGGAGGCCGTGGGACCTGCCCGTGGAAGCAGCTGGGAAGGGTGAGCAGTGGGATTAACACATGTGCTTTGGTTTCCTCAGTCTGCTGGAAAAGAGTCTGCCTTTTGTGTTTATGAGCTCGTGTTTATCTTTCACTCTGCCTTGCCTGAAGAGCTCTGAGCACAAAGGCAGACCATAACTAAGTGGTTGAGAGGCGCATATTGCTTCCATCTGGTGGGGTGGATCTTTGGAATTTACTCTTTGTTTTAATTTCGGTTGTGATGAAAATCTGCTCCACTTTCAGCCCTGTTGAACTCTACCCTGGCCCTGGTCCCCTCCGAGGGCCTGCCATGGTAGTGGGGAAGAATGCTGTGTGTCAGGCCCCAGGGGCTGGATTTACTGCATGTTGGCTGGATGGGGGTGTAGCAACCATTTACATTTGAGTTAGAAGTTTGGTTCTCATGCCTCATGCCAGAGGGGAATTGCATTTTATTTTATTCATTATTTAAAAAAACAGTTTATTTTTATTTTCTGGCCTCACCACACGGCTTGTGGGATCTTAGTTCCCCAACTAGAGATTGGAGCCAGGTCTTTAGCAGTGAAAGCTTGGAGTTCTAAGCCCTGGACCACCAGGGAGTTCCCAGGCTTTGCATTTAGTCTAGGTTTCTCCGGCTAGAGGAAAGGGTTCATTTGTTGGTAGCAAGTTTTGGGGATCACAAAGCTGATGGTGGGTGGGGCATCTGGGAGCTCTGCAGGGCTTCCCTAAGTCTTCTTCTAGTTTAGCATTTCCAATTTGTTTGTTTATTTATCTCTGTGTTTCGGCTACACCGCAAAACCTGTGGGATAATTCTTCCACGGGGAATCAAACCCAGGTTTCTGCAGTGAAAGGGCTGAATCTTAGCCTCTAGCCCCCTAGGGGACTCCCTTCCCTAATTTTAGGTCAGTGCTCCCTATGCCAGCCTGTGAATAAGGCCACGGGATGAGCTCTCCCAGACAACCCTGGGAAGATCAGGGTAGAGGGTGGCAGGCACCAAGGGCCACGAGTCTCTCTGAGCTGTCAGTCCATCTGCTTTCCTGCATCTTGCATCTCAGGGGAAAGCAGTTACCTCTTTTCTGAACCAGACCACCAGCTCAGCCCAGTCCTGCTGGCCTCCTTGCAAATCTCTGTCTCCGGTTGGAGATAAAGCTGGAGTGAAGGGGGGTTGATGGTTCCGGCCAGCCCACCCAACAGAAAAGCTGTCATGTGACCACGATTGGTAGCCGGCTGATGCGTCTCTATGCCTGCGGTTACATTGTCCTCTAAGGATGATGACACTTCTCTGTCAGTCTTTGTGGGACAAAATCTGACTGAGGACTCTCTTTTCTCCTCTCTCTCTTTTTGTTTTTTAAAATTTATTTGGCTGCATCGGGTCTTAGTTGCAGCACATGGGAGCTTTGCTGCGACGTGTGGGATGTTTCCTTGTGACGCACAGGCTCTCTGGTTGTGGTGCGTGGGCTCAGAGGTTGCAGCGTGTGGGGCTGTGCGCCCCACGGCATGTGGGACCTTAGTTCCCAGTGGTCAGTCGCCCAGTCATGTCCGACCCTTTGCAACCCCACTATAACCTGCCAGGCTCCTCTCTCCCTGGGATTTCCCAGACAAGAATACTGCAGTGGGTTGCCATTCCCTCCTCCTTAGTTCCCAGACCAGGGATCAAAGCCACATCCCCTGTGTTGCAAGGTGAATTCTTAACCACTGTCCTCCCGGGAAGTCCCATGAGGGCTCTCTTTCTTAGCTAACCTTGTGTGTCCCCCATCCATCTGGTGGAAAGAGAAATTCCTCAAAACAGTTACTGGTTTTCACCTAGACAAGATGGTCTTCATGTTGGATTAAACTGGGCCTCCTTCCCCTCAGTGCCTCCTATCAAACTTGTTGCCTTGGTCAAGCCAGCCCAAGGCGACCTCACCCACAGCTCTGTATCTGCTCGGTTGGTCCTGTATTTCTAGAAGGCAAACAGAGGGAGTCACTGGCTATAGGCTGCTCCCTCGAGAGCATTTCTGGGGGCTCTGGACAGAGTCAGAGGCACCTTGAGTCTCAGCCAGTGTGAGCCGACTGCACTGTTCTCAGCTTCATTTTTTCTTAATTAGCTCTAATTACTCTGTCATCATAAACGTACTGACATCGAAAGCCTTCAAGTTCCTTTTAGCAGCTGGCAGTAATCGGCCTCATAATCTTGCCGATTCCCATCTTTTGAAGATTGCTGGTTTGCTTTAGCAAGGATGCTCCGTTCAGCGCTGTTTCTCACCTCTCCATTGCATGTCCCACTTCTGCAGGGAAAACGTGGCCGAGTGCCTGGGTGCTGGTCAATACCTCCCCGACCTCCAATGCCCGTTACCTGTTCTGAAGCCTGGGATGGGGGCAGGTTCTTCTGAGGAGAGGCTGGGAGGCCTTGCTTGGAGTTACAGAACCTGAAGACAGGGCGCAGGGTGTCACCCAGGTCTGCCTGAGCACCTCGGCTCTCCCCAGCCTTGAGAGAGAGAGTCAAGGCTGCTACAGGCATAATCCCCAAAATATTGATGTTTAACATTGGGTGTTCTCTCCACTCTGCTCCTCCATCACTGGGGAGTTTTGCAACTGGGATTTCAAGCTGTCCAACGTGTGTGTGCAATTCTAAGTCATTTCAGTTGTATCTGACTCTTTGCGACACTATGGACGGTAGCCCACCAAGCTCCTCTGTCCATGGGATTCTCCAGGCAAGAATACTGGAGTGGGTTGCTGTGCCCTCCTCCAGGGGATCAAACCCACGTCTCTTACATTTCCTGCATTAGCAGGCAGGTTCTTTACCACTAGCGTCACCTGGGAGCCCAAGCTGCCCAGTATCCCCCTCCTAATTGGGCTCTGAGGACTTGACCGAATGTCAGTCTTATCCTCCTCTCTACTGGGTCTTTGGTAATGGGGACAGCGGGGCCATCTATGCAATTCAGGAGCAAAGGTAGCAAATTCTGGAGTCAGGATGACTTGGACAGTGTTTGATGAGGGTAGACTAAGGCGGTATGCTATTGCTAAGTCACTTCAGTCGTGTCCGACTCCGTGTGACCCCATAGACGGCAGCCCACCAGGCTCCCCCATCCCTGGGATCTTCCAGGCAAGAACACTGGAGTGGGTTGCCGTTTCCTTCTCCAAGTCATGAAAGTGAAAAGTGAAAGTGAAGTCGCTCAGTCATGTCCGACTTAGCGACCTCATGGACTGCCTCTTCCAGGCTCCTCCATCCATTGGATTTTCCAGGCAAGAGTACTGGAGTGGGGTGCCATTGCCTTAGAGAAGGTGAGAGATCGGTGCATGAATGAGAGGGCTAAGGTCATGGCTGGAGACACCATTATCATCACTGTGCCTCAGTTTCCTTGTCAATGATATGGGGATAATTATCTCAAAACCTCCTAAGACTTTGAGATAATTAAACAAGGAAATGCACATAAAACACCTAGCCCCTCCTGGGTGTGTGGCAGACCTGTCTTTTCTTTTCTGTTGTTGTTGAAAAAGAAGGATTCATTTATTCATTGAACATTTCCTGCCTGGCTGAACAGAGCAGGCAGATCCGCCCTGTCCATCAATAACGCAGCAGGTGTCCCATCTGGGGGGAGCCGCCAAGCTTTGTAGCCAGGATTTCTGCTCAGCAGCGCACTGTGCACCCAAGGGGGCAGGAAAGAAGGGAAGCCTTGCTCTCTGCTCTTCTTTGTTTGGGACCAAAAGTAAACATGCCTCTTAAACAAGTCAAGGCAGGTGACGGACCAGTATCCAACTGAAAGCTTCAGGCCAAGACTTGGAGAGAGAGAGAGCATCAAAGCAATCCTGGATGAGGGGAAAGCACACACTGAGGGTGGGGCTAGGGAGATTGATGGCAAAGGAAGGGCTGACTGGATGGATGGAAGGGGTAGGGGGCTCCCAGGCTGAGGCTGGCAGTTGGGAAGGGGCAGGACAGAGGTGTGGTGGGGGGTGACCTGATTAATAACTGGAAGAACAGTTATTAATCTCTTCCTAGTACATTTTCATATCATTTTGGACATTTATTTCCAGGCGGTGATATTATAAAACCAGGTGTTTGTGTCGGCTCTGATGCGGTGGAACACGTTGGAACCTGTCCCACCACACAGGGACAGGTTTTTTTTTTTTTAATCACAATAGTAAAAGATATTTATTACTTTTCACAATCAATAGCCAGACAAAAAACAAAAGAGAATTACAGTTGCAAGCCATAATGGGAACATTATTAACTAACAATGTAAAATAATTACATACAGTTTGGGGGGTCAAGCAGAGGGATGTGTTAAGTGGGGGAGCATCCATGCGCATTTTTTCATCCACCTAGCCAGTCTATGTCTTTCCTTTGGTGCATTTAATCCATTTCTGTTTAAGGTAATGATTGATATGTATGGTTCTATTACCATTTTCTTAATTGTTTTGGGTTTATTTTCTGTAGGTCTTTCCCTTCTCCTGTTGTTCCTGCTGAGAGTCGTTCCTTTAGCATCTGTGAAGCTGGTTTGGTGGCGCTGGATTCTCTTTTGCTTGTCTAGAGAGCTTTTGATTTCTCCATCAAATCTGAATGAGAGTCTTGCTGGGTAGAGCGTTCTTGGTTGTAAGTTCTAGGGCCAGGGTTTTGCGCTGAGCTCACAGTCTTTCAAACAAGAGAAAGGAGGCGGAGCAAAAGTATGGCCTTTTCTGCCTGCTCAGCTGGACCACGAGAACTGGAAGCAGGGGGCTCAGGACATGCTCTTTGGGCCCATCCTTGGGCTAGCCTCTCTTAGCTCCTGCCCCAGGACTGAGCCTTGAAAGAGACAATCCTTGCTGGGATGGACAGGGTAGCTCTTCCAGGTGGCCAGACAAGGTTTTTCCAGGTAAGCAGATGCCACTTTGCCCCTATCCGACCTCCCTGCTTTGCTAACAAGATGCTCGTCCATCAGCAGATGGAGATTCTGTCTGCTCTGAGAAGAAAAACTCTGGGTTGGGAGTGGGGTGGGGGCGATGAGGTGTCGCTTCCAGGGCTTGCCCCTTGGAACGGCCGCCCTCTGATGCCTCCTGCCCCACTCCTGCCTTCAGCAGCTCAGCCCTGCAGCTGACAGAACTGATTACTGGCCTGTGAGTGATAATATAATTCACTTCCCCTCAAGGAGAGACGCTATCAGAGAGGCTTTTTTAAGAGGAAAAAATATATAATATACTGGTTGAAAAGGGCTATCTTTCTTCCTGGAAGAACAGTTATTAATCTCTTCCTAGTACATTTTCATATCATTTTGGACTTTATTTCCAGGCGGTGATATTATAAAACCAGGTGTTTGTGTCAGCTCTGATGCGGTGGAACACGCTGGAACATGAAAGGGCGTAATTACCACGGTGGCCATTGGAATTGCTAACGAGATCCTGACATTTTCAAATCGGACCCATTTCTCAGTGATCCAGAAGGGAGCCCTGCAGCTGTGTGGGCTGCATGTCAATAAGGCAGCTGCCCGCTCAGGGGGAGAGGCTGGAGGAAGGGATGCGGTGGGGGTGTGTATATCCTTCCAGCTGCACCCCAGGGAAGGGAGCTGGGCAGTGCGAATGGGGGTAGGAACTGGCCGTCTGTCTCAGCGCTGCCTTCTCCACCCCAAAAGAGAGGAGGTTGGTCTTGGGCTTTGGGGCCTTTATTTTCTGATTTAGGGTTGCCAGTTTGACAAATCTTTGTTGAAGACTTACTCTGCGTCTGGCGCTGGGGAGAGAGCAATGAACAAGATGGGGTGTTCCTTCTCCCTGAAA
This sequence comes from Aepyceros melampus, assembly GCA_006408695.1. Lineage (NCBI taxonomy): Eukaryota > Metazoa > Chordata > Mammalia > Artiodactyla > Bovidae > Aepyceros > Aepyceros melampus. The sequence continues at coordinate 347,826 of SJXQ01001444.1, read as the reverse complement.
TTGGAGCCAGGACTTCTCACCCTGGACAACCATCCTTTCCCTCTTTAAGTGCTGGGAGCTACAGGGCCTCTGGAATTTATTAGAGATGCGAATTCTTGGGCTCTACCCACAGACCTACTGAGTTGGGAACTCTGGGGTTGGGGGCTGCGTTCTGAGCTTAAACAGTCCTCCAGGTGGCGCGTGCATGTGTGTGCTAAGTCGTGCGTGGCTAAGTTGCTTCAGTCGTGTCCTACTCTTTGCTGCATTACGGAGCCCTTGAGGCTCTTCTGTCCATGAAATTCTCCAGGCTAGAGGTCTCCAGGACAGGGGTCCCTAACCTCTGGGATCTAATGCCTGGTGGTTTGAGGTGGAGCTGATGCAAGATCCCGAAGCTGGTTTCCTGTGTGGAGGGACGCAGAGGCAGCTGCAGCTGAGATGCCTGGGTCCCCTAAACTGTGTCCGCATCCCATTCCTCCAGCTGTCCCCCACCCCTGAAAGTCAGGATGCTTGAAGCCTCATTGGCCTCTGTGAAGCCAGATAGAGCAGGAGTTACGGAAGCCTGAGTGAGTGAGGGTTGTCAGCTAGGCGCCCCTAGAATGAGTGGCTAGGGGTAGGGTTGGGGGATGGTTGGATTTGGGGCTTAGGGAACCAGAAGCAGACCTGAGGCTGCATGTCTGCTGGGTCAACCATGAAAGTGAAGCATGTCTGCCTTGCTGTTGTAAATAAAGCCTCAGGGGTCTGAGAAAGGGCAGAGGCTTTGCAGCCAGGTCACCTGGATGTTACTCCTGCATCCTCAGAGCTTGATCATCCTTCTGAATACTCTTGAAAAATGGCACTCACCCTTTGAGAAGCTGTAGGGAAAGAGCAGATTAGCCAAGACGGTGGTGGTCAGGCTCTCTTGCCCCGTGTTTTGTAAATACACGGTTAGGGAACAGCTAACGTCGTTTGTAGCTGTGCACGCACAGTGCCCTCCATAAGCGCCACCTGAGAAGCCCCTGCGGCTGCCTTATGGCTGCATGTCTGCTGGGTCAACCACGAGAGTGAAGCATGTCTGCCTTGCTGTTGTAAATAAAGCCTGTGTGCAGTTCCGATGGCTCCTTGCATCTTCTTCCAGCTTCTCCGCTCGAGCCTTGTCTCCCCTGGGTTCAGCGAACAGTGAGATACAGTAAGACAGAAGCAAATTTGGCAGTCATGCTGGGCTCCCCTCTCTCCTGCGCCCCATCCTTGTCAGTCATCAGCGGCTTTTGAGAGAACTTCTCTCCTCCACTCTTTCCCTGCACCTTTTAAGGCCGGTGACCAAAGAAAAAAGAGTAGTTTGGAGAAGAGGAATCCAAAGGATCCCAGGTTATTGGATCCCAGGAAAACAGAGCCCAGGACAGATAACACAGTGTCCCAGAGGGAGCCAACAACACTCGTTATTACATTCCTTATGAATAAGTGAAGACTCGCATGCCCCCCTAAAATTACCCTGCTGGTAAATAAGAGAATCAGGGTCAGATTCCATGGACCTGTCCCTGATGCCAGGCTGTCACTCTGATCTACATCGGGAGTGAGCACCTGCTGATAAGCCTCCTCTGGGATGGCAGCAGTGGATAGGGAGGGGGAAGAACTTCAGGGAGGCCTGGCCTTGGCTGACATGGTCAAGTTGGCATCATCTTGGAGATGAGTGAGGAAGAGTAGGTCTGTTTGGAAAGTGATCTCTAGAAAATTCCAAAGATGGGCAATCACAAGGAAAACTCCTACTGGTGTGGGCCATTGCCAAGGCAACTCCTAGGTACGGGGGGAGGTGGAAAGGGGTCCTGGGCTCTGACACTGGTGGCTCAGGGAGGCGACCAATGAGGACAGGTCACCCCAGGCCCTTGTCACACCTTTGCCCTGGGAGACAAGGTGAAAAGAGCTGCCGTGGAGGTCATCCAGGAGCTGAGACTCTTCCCCATGAGTCAGAGATTCTTAGATGAGTGCCCTGGTCTGTTCCTGCATCGTTTCCTGTCTTGGACCTTCTCTCCCACCTTTGTTTCTGTCTATCTCTGTTTACTTCTGTCTCTCTCTCCCCCTTTTTATCAATCCACCCATCCATTCACTTACTCACCCATCCACTTACCCATCCAATTATCCCTGCATTCATCCATCACAACATTCATCCATCCATCCTCCCACCCATCCCCCGATTCACTCACTCATCCATCCATCCATACACCCATTCACTCACTCATCCATCCATCCATACACCTATCTTTTCTGTGCACTCATCCTTGACCCTTCCAGGAGGTTGACACAAACCTCACTGGGATCTGAGTTTTGCCAGTGTCAGCTTTGGTGAAGGCCATTGTCAAAGCCTCAAAGCCGACTTCCTGAGTCAGGGTCTTAGCGCTGTCATCTATAAGATGCCCCCTGATGGTTCCTGCAAGCTTAAAGGTCCTATGAGTCTATAAGTCTTTGACTTGAAGCCAGGAAACTTCCTGGATCATGGCCCCGGAGGAGCTTTGAGGGTTTTTTTCCGGCTTTCCAGCTTGCTTGGCAGCCACAGGTGGGCCTTGGGGACAGAAGGAGAGGCAGGAGCCAAGAGGATGCCTTGTGTGAGTGAGTGATTTGACGAGGATGATTTGCGAGGGCAGAGCTGAGTGCAACTGGGCTTGGGTTTCCCGGGGCTGCTGGCTAACTCTGACATCTGCTGTTTTTCACTCCAGTGAGACTGACTTGCTCCAGAGTCCCCTGCAGACTGTTTTCAGCTGTGCTGGGAAGTGTGGCGGCCGGCTGTGTTTCATCTCAGAGCCCTCCCTGAGACAGCAGAGCACATGTTAACTGCTTGAGCTAAGAGGCCAGTGGGTTCTACAGGAGGGCCCCAAATTCCACATGATCACTTCTGAGCAGACAGACTTTTATTCCCTGAGGTGTTACCCTCACTTCAAAGAGATGTCTGCCCTAGATCTGAAGCTGGGCTGCCTGGCTTGGCTCCCCGCCTTGGGGAAGAAACCACATTACTCCTGAGTCTTTATTTTTTACAGAGTAGCTTGGCACAGGAGAAAAATCGCCAGCCAGGAATTGGGACATGTGAATTGGAAACATGAAATCTATTGCTTTTTGGCTGAGTGGTCTTGGATCAGTCATTTGATTCTCCAGGACCTCAGTTTCTTCCTTTGTAGCTTTTGAGGAACATCTCTTTTCAAGATCTGATGCTCGTTGCATGTATAATGCATGCAGTTGAGAGCCTGGCATGGCACAAAGTTTTTTGCACCTCATTTCCAAGATTATTTTTACAGGCTCCCCAAGGGGAGCAAGGTCAGCTGAGAAGTTAGTTTTAAAAATAAAGCCAAAGGGAAGATAAGGGAGTTTACCGACTGTTACCTCTCAGCTGAGGCTTGGACTGAGGCAGCGTCCCCTGCCTGAGAGTCCACGTGCAGAGCCCGGTACCTTGAACACCTGAGTGCCTTGAACACCTGATGCTGAGTCAGGAGGATCTGATGGAAGTCCCGCTAGTACATTCAGGGTCAGAGACAAGGCTGCTGACGGTGATGTGGGATCACTGACTGGTAGGTTGTTTTGTTGTTTAGTTGCTAAGTTTTGTCCAACTCTTTTGCGAACCCATGGACTGTAGCCCCACCAGGCTCCTCTGTCCTGGGATTTCCCAAGCAAGAATACTGGAGTGGGTCACCATTTCCTTCTCCAGGGGATCTTCCCGACCCAGAGGTCAAACCCGCGTCTCCTGCATTGGCAGGGTGGGTTCTTTACCACTGAGCCACCAGAGAAGCCCCCTGTACAGGAGGAATGGAGTCCAAAAGGAGAGAGCTGGAGAGAAGGTCAGCCAGGGGACCTGACTGGAGTGCTCAGGGAGAGACCCCTTCCAAAGGGGCCAGTAATGTCCAAGCAGGGGGTTTCCATGCTCTGTAAGGACGCGGTATCTGGGTGGAATCAACTCCCTTTGTGTCCCCACGTCCCACGAGAGCAGAGACATCACTGGGAGGAGCCAAGGGCTCTGGGAGCACAGCCCATGTGTTGGAGCAGAAGGATGAGGATGAAGAAGAGGGGGCAGGGGCTGGAGGTGGTGGCTGGGATTTCTGGAGTCGGCGGGGTGACGTGTGAGGGTAGAGGGGGGTTGTTCAGGATTGGGTTCATGGGTGGAGAACCAGCCTCGATCCACTCCCTTTTGGAAGGGCCTAAGGAACATGGGTCTCGGAGCACGCATCCCCACGACTTTGAAGGGGAAAGAGGTGACCACTGATACCCACGAGCGGGGCAGAGAAATCACCCCATGAGGCTTCCTCCTGGGCTGTTTTGGATCTTGACAGATTGTCCCTTTGTGCTTTTCTCTGTGGGGTGGCCAGGAAAAGCTAAACTGACTCTGTCAGGATGTTTTAGGTTTGCTGGCGGTAAAACAGTGGTGTTATGGGGTGTTGGGAAGGAGAACCCATTCACTGTTTGCTGATGTGTGCAGCTTTCTGAGGTCAAAGCTGGAAACCTGTGTCAGCCGGGTGCAGGATTACCTACCTCCAACCTCTGCCAGGAAACAGCTGCTCTTGGGGACCCTGGTCATCCCTGGCTTTTCCTGTTTCATGGGGAAATCATATATATCGAATGCAGGTCTTTTGGGTCAGACTTGAGGAAGCCAAGTAAAGTTTCCTAGAGTTTTTGAGGAGGGGGACCTCCCCAGACTGGACATTTCTGTAAGAAATGAGCTCGAGGATGAATTTGGCATCATTCAGACCCCATAGCGTCAGTGTGTTAATGGCACAAACTGCGACCCAGGAGCTCACGGTGAGAAAGGATGGACAAACACAGTTTTGCTGGGTTTCTTCCTCAGAAGCGTGTCAGATACATTTTCTGTCTGTTTTGTAGATGAGGGCATGGAGACACAGAGCGGTTAAGGAGCTCAGTCAAGGTCACACAGCTTGTGGGTGGCCTGGTTGGGGTCTAAGCCAAGCATTGGCTCCCGGTCCATACTTGCTCGGTGGCTCCGTCCTCTTCTGCTCTCCCTCCCCTCCCCCTTCCTTCCTTCTCGCTTCTCTTCCTTCTCTTTCTACCTTTCCTTTCATTGCCTGTGTTTTAATATTGCCAAAGTAGTATTACTATAAAACCACTATGGAAAATTAAGGAAATGAACAAAAGAAAAAAAGTCCACATTCAGAATCCCACATCATAATGCACTCTTAAAATTTTTGTCTTTTTTTCATTCCATGCACATTTTTTATGCATTAATGACTCTTTTTTAAAAAGTGGATTTTTAACTGGAGGATAATTGCTTTACAATATTGTGTCAGTTTCTGCTGTACAATGTGAATCGGCTAATATGTGTGTGTATATATGCTTAGTCGCTTCAGTCGTGTCTGACTCTCTGCGACCCTATGGACCGTGACCCGCCAGGCTCCTCTGTCCATGGGATTCTCCAGGCAAAAATACTGGAGTGGGTTGCCATTTCCTTCTCCAGTGTGTATATATACACACATATATATATATCCCCTCCCTCTTGGACCTTCCTCCCGCCCCTCCAGGCCACCCGCCGAGCCTGAGCCGAGCTCCCGGTGCTGTACAGCAGCTTTCCACAGGCTATTTCACGCACGGCAGTGTGTATACACTGGTACTTCTCTCCCAATTCATCCTCCCTCTTTCCTCCAGCCCCCATGACCACCTGTGCACATTTTTTAACGATTGCAATTCTAACTTAGTACTGTATTTATATATCTTGATTTTTTTTCTCACTTCACATTGCGTTATCACAGCCGTCCGCGTTTTCTCACTGTACTTTAGGTCTGCCCCACCAGCACTGGTTACTAGGAATACCAAAGGGAACAGGAGAGTGAGGCCGAGTCCGCATGGAGCTTTCTGGCTGGTGGAAAATTGCGCGCATTTAAAGCTCAACATTCAGAAAACGAAGATCATGGCATCCGGTCCCATCACTCCATGGGAAATAGATGGAGAAACAGTGGAAACTGTGTCAGACTTTATTTTTTTGGGCTCCAAAATCACTGCAGATGGTGACTGCAGCCAGGAAATTAAAAGACGCTTACTCCTTGGAAGAAAAGTTATGACCAACCTAGATAGCATATTCAAAAGCAGAGACATTACTTTGCCAACAAAGGTCCATCTAGTCAAGGCTATGGTTTTATGGATGTGAGAGTTGGATTGTGAAGAAGCTGAGTGCCGAAGAATTGATGCTTTTGAACTGTGGTGTTGGAGAAGACTCTTGAGAGTCCCTTGGACTGCAAGGAGATCCAACCAGTCCATTCTGAAGATCAGCCCTGGGATTTCTTTGGAAGGAATGATGCTTAAGCTGAAACTCCAGTACTTTGGCCCCCTCATGCGAAGAGTTGATTCATTGGAAAAGACTGATGCTGGGAGGGATTGGGGGCAGGAGGAGAAGGGGACGACCAAGGATGAGATGGCTGGATGGCATCACGGACTCGATGGGCGTGAGTCTGAGTGAACTCCGGGAGTTGGTGATGGACAGGGAGGCCTGGCATACTGTGATTCATGGGGTCGCGAAGAGTCAGACACGACTGAGTGACTGAACTGAACTGAACTGCATTGAATAGTACAGAGACCTCATGAGAATTTGCCTTTCCTCGGTTTTTCCATCACTACCCCTGATGCAGTCACAAAGCTGCATTCTGCACCATGTAATGTTTGGATCACATTCTATTCTTACTTGTTTTCCATTATGTTTGCCAGTCCTTGAGTCATCTTTGTTCCTTTCTTGAACACTCCAGTCTCAATACATCTCTCAAACTTGCTTGCTTTTTTGCTTATATCATCATATGTCTTTGGAAAAAACTGTATTTTACATTACTTCATCACCCGTGTCTTTTGGCTTCCTTTGTCCACCATTAATCCATGTCTATTTTATAACTTTGCTATATAATAGTTTTATAATGATCATTATATAATACTAGGAAGGAAAGTACAGAATAGTTGTACCATGATATACACAATCCCCTATTACTGGGCACTTAGGTTGTGCCCCCTTTTCCCCACGACATATAATGTGGTAATGAACATCTTCCCAAGTGATGCTGATGGTAAAGAACCCGCCTGCCAATGCAGGAGGCATAAGAGACGTTGGTTCTATCCCTGGGTTGGGAAGATCCCCTGGATGAGGGCATGGTAACCCGCTCCAGTATTCTTGCCTGGAGAATCCCATGGACAGAGGAGCCTGGCAGGCTACAGTCCATAGGGTTGCAGAGAGTCGGGACTGAAGCAACTTGGCATGCATGCAATGAACATCTTCCATCTTGTTCTTTCCATTCACTGAAACCTCACTTACACCACTGGAAGGATCCTGCCCAGTGAGCTCTTGGTGGCTAAATCCAACAGACCCCGATCCATCTTTCAGTTACGTGATCATCACTGCGCTGGGTAACGTCTTCTCAGGATGCTTCTGCTACTTGGCTCCTGTGACACACTCTCTCCTGGCTCACCTGGAGCTGCTCTTTCTCTCTCTTCCTTTCCACAGATCCCACCAAGCAGTTCTTAGCATCGGTGCTGCCAGCGTTGGTGTCCTGCTCCTCTGTCTTCTCACTGTGCACATTTGCCTTGGGCGGTTCTGTCCTTTCCTGTGGCTTCACCTCCCATCTACATGGTGATTCCTGCCTCTAGATGCTTGGCCTTGACCTGCAGGCTTAGAAAATAATGATCTCGTTTTTTTAAAGTGTTTAATTAGAGGATAATTGCTTTACAAAGTTGTATTGGTTTCTGCTGTACAACAACGCAAATAGCCATATATATATATATATGTACCACCTCCCTCATAAGCCTCCCTCCAAACCATGATCTTATTATAAGTCAAAGTTGTTGTAGAACCTAATCTTTTATTTTTTTTTGATTGAAGTATGGTTGATTTACAGTAAAATGTTAATTTCTGATGTACAGCAAAGTGATTCGGTTATACATATATATGCATATATCTAGGTTTTTTTGGATCCTATTCCATTACAGTTAAGATATTGAATACAGGTCCCTGTGCTATACAGTAAATCCTTGTCATTCATTTTGTGCATAGCAGTGTGCATCTGTTTATCCCCTCCACCCTGCCGCTTCATAACCATAAGTTTGTTTTCTGTGTCTGGGAGTTTGTTTCTGTTTTGTGAATAAGCTCATTTGTACTATCATTTTTAGATTCCACATTTAGTGAATATTATATGATATTTGCCTTTCTCTGACTTCACTTAGTATGATAATCTCTAAGTCCTTTAATATTGCTGCAAATGGCATTATTTAATTCATTTTTATGTCTGAGTCGTATCCCGTTATATATACGTATATCCCATATTTTCTTCATCCATTCATCTATCGAAGGGCACTTAGGCTGCTGCCATCTCTTGGTGATAGTGAACACTTTCTTAGAACCTCGTCTTTAATGAGTTAGACAAAGTCAGACGCTTTTCCTCTTCTTTTGTAACATTTATTTTCTTTGGCGGCCTTGGGTCTTAGCTGCGGCCCGCAGGATCTTCACTGCCATGCACAGGCTCTCTAGCTGTGTCTCGTCGGCTTAGTTGCCCCATAACATGCGTGATCTTAGTTCCCGACCAGGGAGCAAACCTGGATCTCCTGCGTTGGAAGGCGGGTTCTTAACCACTGGGCCACCAGGGAGGTCCTCCAGATTGGCACATGTCATTCTACTTGTTCACAAACTCCCTTAGCAGCAGGTCCTGTGATGGTCATTGTCAGCTGAGGAAATTGGAGTCTGTTAGCTGTCCGAAGTGGAATGTCCTGTAGTCTTGAAATTCTATCAGTTCACCCTCATGCTATCTCCTGAGTTCTTCTTCTCTGCACCTCCTCACTCATCCCTCATGTGGCCTCAGCACCCCTCTCCTTGACAGTTGCAGCATCTTCCTAACATCCTGCAGCCTCAAGGTCTTGCCTGCTCTGCGTCTTCTCAATGCACAGAGTGATCTTCCTAAGATGAAACACTACTACGTCTGTCTGGCTTGGACAGAAGTTTGTGATGAAGACACTTTCTCTTGTCTTTGGCCTTTTATGCTGAACGCAGCCATGTTCCCCCTGTCCGCACCATTAATGCATTGCCTGCTTCCACTTAGTTGTGCCATGGTCTACCAGCCACTCCCTCTGGGGTTACCTCTAAAAAGTGGTGGGTGTTCCTGTCCCGAGAAGGTCTGGCTCCTCCCCAAGCCAGCGCTTTCCCTTGATGGCTGAGCCCTGGCTCAGTGTCTGAGCATGCCTGGAGCCCTTCTCTCCAGGTCTGCAGCAGACTCTTCTGAAGTGATTTGTACTTGCTTAGGATTAAAATCATCCTACCTCTTCCCTCCCACACCCCCAACTAAGCAGCGAGTCTAATTTTGAGAAAGACATTCCATATATCGTGTAGAAGGGACTGGAGAGGGCTGACGTGCCTATAGCCAGCTGAAACTCATGCAGCCCTTGGACAGGGGTCCATGGTCTGGGCCAAGGCATGCTCTTCATGCTCCTTCGATACCAGTTGGCTACCCTGCTTCATGGTCCTTGCACAAGGCTTGGGAGAGCCTTGCAGGGGAGGTGGCCGGGAACTTGGCTGGCCAGTCATTGTATTTCAGGAAAGACAGGCCCAGACCATAAGCTGGCTGGGCCCTGGGCCTGATGGGAAAGTTCTGGGGAGCAGGCCTTCACAAAAGCAGTCTCGGGCGTTATTAAAGCATCATGTTCCTTTGGAAGCGGGAGAGACTAGCCACTGTTCCCTGGTGTTTGCTCAGAGACCCAAGGACCCTCGAGGTTTTGTTCCATTTGGTTGACAGTGTGTGATGACAGCGTTGTGGAGCTGAGCGGCTCAGGCTGGTTATAAATCACAGGCTATGGGGAAGGAAAAAGGTTCAAATTTCCCTGAAGAAAGAGTCACTAAATGTCTTCCAGAAACTTTAGGCTCCAAAAAAATGTGGCCAAGTGTATTCCTTCCCAGTCGGCAAGAGAACCCGAAAAAACTCTCTCGGGAAACTTTGTCGTGAGCACCAACCATCTTGGACATACTGGAATCTTTTAATCCTTGGATCATTTCAGAAATTTGTCTTTTAAAAAAGAACACCCAAGATTTATACCCAAGCATGTTTGACACAAGGTTTTTATCATAGCAGAAACAAAACCAAATAGAAAACAAAACCCACACGCATGAAAATGGCTTAAATGTCTAATGGTAGGGATTAATTTAATTTAGGTACACCCACGTTGGACTCTCTTCAGCCATTTAACAAAGCATATTTTCCAGGAAATATGAGAGACCTAGACGAATGCTTAGGCTGCAAATTAATCAGATAAAGCAAATATGTATAAATAGAAGAAACATTGAACGGGAATATCCTCAAATATTAATAATCTCTCTGAGAAATGGGGTTATGGGTGATTTCTGTATTATTCTCTGTACTTTTATGGGTACTTGATACGTTGATGTTGTAATTCTTTAAAAAGATACTCAAAGAATAGCAAAAAACCTTAACAGGGTTTGTCTTTTCTTTCTTTTTTTAAAAGCAATTTTATTTATTTGCTTTTGGCTGTGTTGGGTCTTTGCAGCTGCACGGGCTTTTCTCTGCTTGCTGGGATCGGGGGCTGCTCTCCAGATGCAGGGCACAGGCCTCTTGCTGTGGTGGTTTCTCTTGTTTTGGAGCCTGGGCTCCAGGGCACTCTGGCCCCAGTAGTTGCAGTATGAGGGGTCTGTAGTTGGGCTCCTGGGCTCCAGAGCACAGTTGTAGCGCAAGGAATCGGCTGCCCCACAGCATGTGGGATCTTCCGGGATCAGGGATCGAACCTGTGTCTCCTGCATTGGCAGGCGGATTCTTCACCACTGAGTCACCAGGGAGCTCTAGGTTCGTCTTTTCTTGGCGTGGGGTTTGGGAGAGCAGGCTCTCCCCATTGGTCAGATGTACGTTCTGATCCTATTGGAAATGGGGGAACCAGAGGATCATGGGAATGAAGAGATTCGAGCATTTGACATGGAATCAGGCCTTGGGATGTCCCAAGAGCCGGGTGCGAGTTGCCTAACAAGAACCAGAGGGGACTTTTGTCTGCCCCTCCGTCAGGCCTGCTCCTGCTGCCACTGGCAGTCAGCTGAATGGACCCTCCCCAGCCAGCAATCTGGGATCATCCTTGACTGGTTTATCCGCCCCACCCAGTTGATCTTCAAATGGGCTTTGTAACTTTTTCCAAAGAAATGTCTTCCACATCTCCACGGCCCTACTTCAGCACCCCCTCATTTCCTGACCAGGCTTCTGGAAAGGCTCCCAGTGTGCCCTCTTTCAATATGCTCCTGTCCCTACAGCCAGACTGTTCTTGTTGTTTAGTTGCTATGTTGTGTCTGACTCTTTGCGACTCTATGGACTCTAGCCCATGGCTTATCTGCCCATGGGATTTTCCTGGCATGAATACTAGGAGTGGGTTGCCATTCCCTTCTCCAAGGGATCTTCCCAACTCAGAGACTGAACCTGTGTCTCCTGCTTGGCAGGCGGCTGCTCTACCATGGAGTTACCTGGGAAACCCAGAAATGCAAGTCTGCTTCTGCTGTGCCTTTGCCAAAAGCCCCTCTGCAGCTTTTCCTGGTGTTCAAGGAAAAACCCAAACTCTTCTTTCACAAAATCCTTCTGGGTCTAACTTCAGCCTGGTTTCACAGCCTCACCGTTCTGCTCCGTGCCTTTTCCTGCTCCCATCACGTCAGCCTCCTAACTGACCCTGAAAGTGCCTGGTCCTTTCATGGACCTGCTATCTACTTCATTATCCTTCGTTTCTCCCTGTGGGAAATCCTTTTCACCCCTCTGGAGTCAGCTCGCCATCATCCCCCACCAGGCAGAACACGTTTCTTTCTTCTCTGAGTTTTCTTAGAACTGGTGATACGTCTTTTCTCATCTGACACGTTGGCTTGTTTGGGAGGGTTCAGATCTTCTCCTTCTCCACTACAGCATAAAGTTCTTGAGACAATGACTGGTCTGTTTTTCTCTTCCATAGTCTTGAGCATAGTTCCTGGTGGGTGGTGGTAGGTACTATAGGTGTTTGTTGAATGGATGAATGAAGTTAAGGAAGGCAAGGCTGTTCCTTGTTGTAAGGAAGAGTCTTTTAACCAACTCTCGGATTATAGTGTTTAATTCCCAGCACCGACTTATATCAACCGGAAGTAGCTCCCTTATAAGTTTATTCTGAAGAAGTTTAAGGGTGGTTCTCAGATATGAAGGATAAGATGTTTCAGTTCTTTCAGGATGTTTCAGCTGTTTATTGCAGTTTAACTGATCACCTCTGGATTTAGAACCTGTGAACAATGATGATTATTTCATTTGGCTCATGAATTTGAAATTTGATTGGGACTTGGTAGAGATAGGTATGTCTACTTCATGTGGCATCAGCTGCATGGATGTACTGCAAGTTCAGTTCAGTCGCTCAGTCGTGTCTGACTCTTTGCGACCCCATGAATCGCAGCACGCCAGGCCTCCCTGTCCATCACCAACTCCCGGAGTTCACTCACACTCACATCCATTGAGTCCGTGATGCCATCCAGCCATCTCATCCTTGGTTGTCCCCTTCTCCTCCTGCCCCCAGTCCCTCCCAGCATCAGAGTCTTTTCCAATGAGTCAACTCTTCGCATGAGGTGGCCAAAGTACTGGAGCTTCAGTTTTAGCATCATTCCTTCCAAAGAAATCCCAGGGTTGATCTCCTTCAGAATGGACTGGTTGGATCTCCTTGCAGTCCAAGGGACTCTCAAGAGTCTTCTCCAACACCACAGTTCAAAAGCATCAATTCTTCGGTGCTCAGCCTTCTTCACAGTCCAACTCTCACATCCATACATGACCACAGGAAAAACCATAGCCTTGACTAGACGGACCTTAGTCGGCAAAGTAATGTCTCTGCTTTTGAATATCTATCTAGGTTGGTCATAACTTTTCTTCCAAGGAGTAAGCATCTTTTAATTTCCTGCCTGCACTCACCATCTGCAGTGATTTTGGAGCCCCAAAACATAAAGTCTGACACTGTTTCTACTCTTTCCCCATCTATTTCCCACGAAGTGATGGGACCAGATGCCATGATCTTCGTTTTCTGAATGTTGAGCTTTAAGTCAACTTTTTCACTCTCCTCTTTCACTTTCATCAAGAGGCTTTTTAGCTCTTCTTCACTTTCTGCCATAAGGGTGGTGTCATCTGCATATCTGAGGTGATTGATATTTCTCCCGGCAATCTTGATTCCAGCTTGTGTTTCTTCCAGTCCAGCGTTTCTCATGATGTATTCTGCATATAAGTTAAATAAGCAGGGTGACAATATACAGCCTTGACGTGCTCCTTTTCCTATTTGGAACCAGTCTGTTGTTTCATGTCCAGTTCTAACTGTTGCTTCCTGACCTGCATACAGATTTCTCAAGAGGCAGGTCAGGTGGTCTGGTATTCCCATCTCTTTCAGAATTTTCCACAGTTTCTTGGGATCCACACAGTCAAAGGCTTTGGCATAGTCAATAAAGCAGAAATAGATGTTTTTCTGGAACTCTCTTGCTTTTTCCATGATCCAGTGGATGTTGGCAATTTGATCTCTGGTTCCTCTGCCTTTTCTAAAACCAGCTTGAACATCAGGGAGTTGATGGTTCACGTATTGCTGAAGCCTGGCTTGGAGAATTTTGAGCATTACTTTACTAGCATGGATGTACTGCAAAGGGCAGCTAAAGATTCAGTTCCAAGATGGAGCCCTTATATGGCTGGGAAGCTGGTGCTGGCTGCCAGCTAGAGTTCAGCTGGTGCTATTGCTCAGGGGTCTCAGTTCTCCTCCACTGGGGCATCTCCAGGTGGCCACTTGGGCTTTCTCACAAGGTGATGGCTGGGTTCGAGAGACCTGGGTGGAAGTCACTTCTGTGATATTTTACTGATCAAGCCAGTTATTAAGCCCAGCCCAGATCCAAGGGGGGTTGGGTGGAATTAGGCTCCACCTCTCAATGGAAAGAGTATTAAAAAAGTTTGCCCTGGCATAAAAAAGGATCGAGGTGGGACAAATAATGGCCTGTTTTCTAGTGTTATTCTAACTAACAAAAGTAATTCCACAGTGGTAGAGCGTGGATGTTCTTAGAACCGCAGAAATATTAAAGCCCTAGAGTCAAGTTGTTGGATCTGGCAGCTGGATGAACTTCTGGGAAGGCAGTTAGTTCTCCGTTAGGGGAGGAATTCAAACATGCATTAGCAGTTGCTTTGGAGAGATGTCACAGAAGGCAATCAAGCTGCCAATGAGGAGTGGGATTGGACTGAGGTGAAGGAAATATATTTAGTTATATTTATCCGTTCAGTGTGATCAGCTGCTGTCATACTGTTAGCCTGGGGTTCCTGATGCCCTCATCAGGCTCTGGGACTGAGCAGACTTGGTGGTGATGATAGCACCGCTGAGGATGCTGGTGCTCATGATGGTGATGGTGATGATGGAGGTGGTGATGATGGTGACTGGAGGTGATGCTGAAGGTGATGGTAGTGATGGCGGTGATAATAATGGTGCTGCTGCTGTGGTGAGGATGGTGATGATGATAACAGCTAACACATGTAGAACATTTACTATCTTCAGGCACTGTCTTATGTACTCTCTATATATTAAAATATAATTTAATCCCCCTAAGAATCCCTACAAATTAGAGACTATTGTTATGCCCATTTTACACATGAAGAAACTGAGGTAGAGAGAGGTTACATAATGGACTCAAAGCTGACCAGTGGAGCTGATGGTGGAGCTGGCTGGCCATCGAGTGGGTATTCAAGGAAGACTTCCAGACCAGAATAGCATGTTGACTGCGTGGTCTTGGCTTTTCCTTCTTTCCCTTGTGAGAGCGCTCCTGTCTCCTGCAAGCAGTCCTGCTCAGCATGTGTCTGCTCTTCTGAAATCAGAAGTGCTTGGGGTGAGCCTGCAGGTGGCAGAGGACTAGCAGGAATGCAAATGCAAGTTCTGATGAGGAAGCGACTCTTTAAATTCCTTCCTGGGCAGAAGACAGTAGGATTATAGCTGGTCTGAGCCCTCATTCTGGGGAATGATTCTGAACACCCTGAAACCCCTCTTCCACGTAAAATGACACCCTTTGTTGGGCCTGGAGGGTCATTTTAAAGCAACCGAACTTACCACATATTTCTCAGTGCTCCCTGGGGTCATCAGGTCCTTTTTCCGCTTCTCAGTTTTCCTTACTTAGCAGGCAATTCTCACTTCTTCCGTGACAACTCCTGCTCTTTCAAGGCTGAGTTCAAGGGTTTTCTCCCCTGTGGATACTTCTTGTGTTGTCCTAGCCAGAGCCAGGCCTCCCTCTCTGCTGGCTCCATGGTTCTACCCACATCTCTGAGCACTTATGACTTCTAACTATCCTTAGGATGCTCTTGTTCTCTCACGAAACTGGATGCCCTTGCAGGAGGGGATCGCTACTCATTCTGCCCCAAATTCCCACTTCCTGGCAAAGTGTGGGACCTTCCTCCGTGTTTTTATTTTTATATTTAAAAAAATATTTCTTTATTTGGCTGCTCTGGGTCTTAGCTGCTGCACGTGGGATCTTCAACCTTTGTTGTAGCGTGTGGGATCTGGTGCCCTGACCGGGGATTGAACTCAGGCCACCTGCATTGGTAACACAGAGTCTTAGCCGCTGAGCCACCAGGAAGCCCATTCATCCATACTGTTAGATGAATAACCCTCCCAAAGCACAATATGGTTAGAATTTTCCTGCTATCACCTTGCTTGGGGGCTTTGCTTCTCTTCAGAGACTGAGTATATATACATAAAAAAATCTCAATTCTATATGCTTTCTTTAAGCAATAATTTACTGCCACTCTTTAAAGAGTCCCAATCTCTAGGACTCTTTGGTTCTCCAACTTAAACGTTCATCAGAATCACCTGGAGGGCTGGTAAAACTATAAATCCCAGTGTTTCTGAGTCAGGAGGTACAGAGAGGGTTTGAGAATGTTCATTTCCCACAAGTTCCCAGGTGTGTAGCTGGCGTTGGTCTGGGAGCTGCCTGAGAACCTTTGCCTGAGACTTCATGTACGAGGAGGCCAGGCCACACTCAGGCTTTGAGAGTCTGCACCGTTTCTTTTGTTTTTAGAATCCACAAAGTGTATGTGCTGCAGTTTGAGTCCATCAACGCATGGCTCAATTTCTGTTTTTAATAATAACCTGAGGAAAGAGAAATGTATCTTGCTGTGGAAAATGGTATCTCCATCAAATAAATTCCTAATACCAAGCATTTGAATTGCACTCTGATCTTTCCATTTATTAAAAACAGCATTAAATTATTTGATGTATTAGCAGCAGCCCTGGAGAAGAAGAGGACACTCTGATATTCAGAAAACCAGCGAGCATGCAAACAAGGGGCTTTCCAATGTGCTTAGAATATGTGGAGAGAGTTCTTTGGGGGAATGTATTTCATCCAAAATGCAGAAGGTACGTGAAATGTGAATAAATATGATTGCTGTTAAAAAATTCCGTCATGAGCTGCACCGTAGATACATTGGAGATTTAAATGCGGGGGACCTCTGGCTCTAGGCAGCTGGAGATAGAAGAAGACGGGAAAAGGGAAATGATTTTTCAATACTCTTGACCAGTGGCCTCTCTGTGTGTAGGTGTTAACTGTAGATTACAGCCTGGCAATAGTTGTTCTTCTCTATCATACTGCTTCTCTCCCAGCCAAAGATGGCAGGGACAAGAGACAAGATGGTGAGATGTATACAGATGAGTTTGCTTAAAAGCGATGGGCAGCTCATACAGGATTTACATAACCCCAGGTATGGGATCCCCCAGCCACTCGGCACTGAGTCACAATCCCTGATGTGGCGAAACTCGGCTCCGCCCCCAAACTAGTTTCCCATTTGTCTGATGAGGGTCTCAGGGCACTGTCTTTCGTGATCTTGTTCTTAGAAGCCTGTAGTGCCAAGACGCTGCAATCATATAGAAGGGACAGACCATGAAAATAAATTCCACTAAAGAAGAGGACGACAGTCCCCCGAGAGTAGCGGTGGTGTGCACTTGTGTTTCAGGTCCTCAAACCTTTAGGTCCAGCGTCTCTGGATGAACGATGCTCCTTGGAGACGTGCAGCATAGTCTGAAGACCTTGGAGTCCTGCTAGTCGCTCTTTCTCTTTTCATACAGCGTCTACTCTCTCAGCGTGGCCTGGCCACCCCGATGTACCCTGAATCTGGCCACTTCCCATGCCCCTGCTGCTACCACCTTGTTCCAGTCCGCGTTCTTCTTTGCTCAGATCATTGCAGTAGCCTCCCAACTACTCCATCTCCTCCTCCTCTTGTTCCCCTTCCTTTCATCCTCAGTAAGCAGCCAGAATGGGCTCAGAGGTCACATCCTCAAGCCCTGCAAGGACCCCTCCTCTCATCAAAGCGAAAGCTAAGGGCTGCACAGTGGCCTTCAGGTTGCTATAGAATTTGGGCCCTGTGACCCTCCCTTCCCCACCGTTTCTTCCCCATCTGTGCTTCTCTTCACTTGCTTTCTTCCTGCCATATCGACTCCTTAATGTCCTTAAACATGGCAAGCATACTCTTATCGCAAGGCTTTAGTGTTTGCTGTTCCCTCTGCCTGGAATCCCCTTTCTCCAGAAGCCGGTGGTTTATTTCCTCTCCGTCTTTAGGTCTTTCCTCTGTATCACCTTCAGGCCTTCCTGGAACCCCTTTTGGCAATGGCATTGCCCCCACCACTCCTTATCACCTTTCACGGTTGTCGTCATCTCCCAATACACTATGCATTTATTTACATATTTTATTTGTCTCTTTGTAGTTGTTTAGTCACTAAGTTGTGGCCAACTCTTTGCGGCCCCATGGACTGTAGCCTGCCAGGCTCCTCTGTCCATGGGATTTCCCAGGCAAGAATACTGGAGTGGGTTGCCATTTCCTTCTCGAGGGGATCTTCCCAACCCAGGGATCAAACCCGAGACTCCTGCATTGCAGGCAGGTTCTTTACATGGTTGCTGCCACCTTCCTCAGCATCTTCTAACACACTATGCATTTTATTTACGTATTTTATTTGTCGTCTTTTGTATGAAAGCAAACTCCTGGAGAAGGCAATGGCACCCCACTCCAGCTCTCTTGCCTGGAAAATCCCATGGACAGAGGAGCCTGGTAGACTGCAGTCCATGTGGTCGCTAAGAGTCGGGCCCGACTGAGCGACTTCACTTTCGCTTTTCACTTTCATGCATTGGAGAAGGAAATGGCAACCCACTCCAGTGTTCTTGCCTGGAGAATCTCAGAGACAGTGGGCCCCCATCTATGGGGTGGCACGGAGTTGGACACAACTGAAGCAACTTAGCAGCGGCAGCAAACTCCTGGAAGGCAGGAATGTTTGTGGATTTTCTATTCTTAGCACCTCGGTCAGTGCCTGGCACTATAAAAAGTGCATTGAATGAACAAATGAGTGAACCTAGAAAAATGAATAAATGAATTGAGAAACTCATTACTCTCATATTCTAACACAGTAACTTTCACTTGTTGAGAAAACACCAGGCACAAACATATGTGACTTATATAGGTAAACAGCTGTCAGCCTCTTAATTTTTTCCTCAGCAGGAAGCTTGAGTGCAGACTGTTGGCTTCCAATCTGGAGCCCTGGTTACACTACCTGGCACCCTTCCAAGTATGGCTCCCATGCCAGTGAACCAGGTCTCGGGAGAGAAAGTCCAGCCCACATCACTTTTACCCACAGGGATGTTTCCTCCTGACCCAAAGGGTGGCCTCAGAGTTTAATTCCCTTACCCAGGAATTCATTTTCCTTGTTTTGCTTTGAGTCACCCAATTTTCCTGGTGACTTGCTCTCCATTTCCAGAATTCTCCTTGCAGAACTCCGTGCTTGCTCAGTTGTATGTGAGACTCTTTGCAACCTCATGAACTATAGATTGCCGGGCTCCTCTGTCCATGGGATTTTTCAGGCAGGAGTACTGGAGTGGCTTTTCTTTTCCTTCTCCAGGGGACCTTCTTGACCCAGGGATAGAATCTGCATCTCCTGTCTCCTGCATTGGCAGGCGTACCACTAGCGCCACCTGGGAAGACCCCAGGAAGCAGGGGTGTCCTTCAGATAGAGCCCAGGAGTGCTGTGAAAGCCATCCTCCAACCATAAATGGGAAGCCTGCTGCAAGCGGAATCCAGACTTTGGCCAGAGGATGGCAGTGTGGTTGTTTCCAAGAGAGAGCTGAACAATATGGGAAAAAAACCCCCCCAATTTCCAAATGGCAACAACAGCTGTGCTTTCAAACCCTGCGGGGAACATCAGAAAATGTTAACCCCCAAATGGTGGGGAAACCTGGGCTGGAGGCAGACATGGGGATCTTGACCATGGAGGCCAGGCCTGGAGGAAGGCAGGGGCTGGAGAGGGGCCAGAACGGAATGAGGAAGGGGAACTGCAAGAAAGCCAAGCCCAGAAAGGAAAGTGATTTCAGGTTATCTCCAGCTTCTCTTGGATTTTTGCCACCATTACTGCTGCCACCAAAGTATCAGCCCGTGGTGGTTTTGCAAAGAGATTTTGCTCATGTTATCTGTGTCTGTCACCTGCCTGTCCATCCCTTGCTTCCTCCTGCTTCCCCTAGCTCCTTTCTGCCTCCTTTCTAACACTTGATCACATTCACCCTTCAGTAAGAACCACTGAGGAATGTGCCCTGCCTCTCAGCTGGACCAAGGGGATTTGAGAGCATCCTCTGGTGTCTAGGACAAGGCAGGTGCTTAGCTAACATTTGTGGGAAGCATGGGCACACTTGGGGTACTTTCTCCCCACAATCTTCACAACCTTCAAGGCGTTTAACCCTGGCGTCACCTCTTTAAGTGAGATATTAGCGTGTTTTACAAGGATGGCTGCAACAACTAAAAGGGATTCTGCCTGCAACCCCAGTGTGTGGAGGAGGAGGGTTCCCACCACATCACCAAGCAAGATGTGTCTTGGGAAACTCTGAGCTGACGTGGAAGAAATCCATTTACCCTGGGACCTCCAGGCAGAACAGCGCAGACCTCAGAGAGACAGAGAGAGAGGCCGAAGGAGAGAGGCACCTCAGCTGATCAAGTTCCAGCTGTTTGAATCTCCCAGTTGAGGCCTCGTGCACACTGGGGCAGAGATGAGGCGTCCTGTGGTGCTCTGTCCTAATTCCTGACCCAGAGAATCCGTGAACATAACAAGTGGGTGTGCCACGCTGCAATGTTTTGGACTGATTCATTACACAACCAGAGCACTGGAACATTCTTCTGCCTTCCTCCCTTTTTTATTTTTAATTTTTTTTCTAGCTTTTAGCATTTTTTTCCATCTAATTTTTCCAAAAAGTTTCCATGTTTTCCATCCTTAAAAAAAGATTTATTTAAGTAAGTTTATTATCCTGTTTATATTTGACTGTGCAGGGTCTTCATTGCTGTGCAGACTTGTCTCTACTTGCAGAGAGTGGGGTCTACTCTCTACTTGGGGAGCACCGGCTCTAGGGTGCTCGGGCTTCGGGCAGCACGTGGCTCAGTAGTTTCAGCTCCTGGGCTCCAAGCACAGACTCAGTAGCTCTGTGGCATGTGGGAATCTTCCTGGATCAGGGCTTTAACCTATGTCTCCTGTATTAGCAGGCAGATTCTTCACCACTGAGCCACCGGGGAAAGCCCTTCTTTCCTCTTTTTAAAGAAGACTGAAGCCTAACAAGCAGATGAGCTGGCCCTTGGACCCCGCGCTCCGGGCCCCAGGGCATCTCTCCTGATGTTAGCTTTCATGGCCAGGCAGGAGCTGAAGAAGGGGCATGGACTTGGTTCAAGGTCACTCGAAGCTGGGAGAAGCCTTTGGTTTTGTTCACAGGTCAGCAAAGTGGAAATGCAGGGATTTTGACCTGTCTGGGGTCTAGTGGGTGGAAGTGAAGCTTGCAGTTTTGGGGTTTCTGGTCTGAGACTAGTGGCCCCAGGAACATTAGCCGGTGGTGGGACTCCTTAAAAGTTGCTACCTGTACAGCCCTGCAAACCTGCCAGCAGATGGCTTGTGACATCACAGCTCTAATGCAAGCATTAGTTGATGTGATTGTCACAATGGGCCATATTTGAGGGTGCAGTCAAGAGGCCATGGAAGCGGGAAAAATCCAGCAAACCTCAACACTGCTATGAAGACATAATTGTTCCCGTTCATCTTGACACCCCTTTCAGGAATCTTCCTTAGACCAATTAATAATCTTGTGGGAAGCAACCTTGAGATGGTCTTGTCAGTGGAAGTTCTCAGCAGGGCTGAATTTGGGGATGAACAGCTCTTCCTGATAGGAGGGCCGCAGTCTCTCAGTGAGCCTAGAGGACAGGCTGGTGGGCTCCTTTCTCTGAGATGAGCAGTGAAGCCTCAGTCTGGGCTTGGGGTTTGTTGATAAGGAGCCTTTCCATGGCAACACGGGAAGCCTGACACTGAAGGTGAATTTCAGCATCACTGGGAATCAGACACCACAGACAGGCTTGGCAAACCTCATGGCCACTGAGAACTTTGTGGCAGTAAGTCCTGAAAGGTCTCTGCCTCTCCTAGTTTTCTGGAGGAGCCCCCTCCCTGCTTCCCAAGTCCAATTTGGAACCCCAGTTACTGGGGAGCTGACAATTGGATACTCTGATGTGGAGGGCAATATTGTAACGTCTGGCAACTGTGATGGTGTGCTGTATGTAGCCAGGACCTTGTTTGTAGGGTAACGGTACGTGGTTGTCATGTATGGAGGCCATGATGCCTGTGGCATGTCAATTGCAATTGAGTTGTTAGGAAGGCATTGTGTTGTTGGGGTGTGCAGTCACGGGCACGCTGGGTTCACGGAGGCTGTAAATATTACCCTGTCCTAACACTGGTGGGCTCTGTGCTGTTGTTCTTGGCAGGGTTCATCAGTCACCCAGTTCTTCTGTTTTGGATGGTTCAACCCAGTGCTTCTCAGATTCTAAGGTGCTTTCCAATTACGCAGGGAACTTAGGGAGATGCAGGTTCTGAACCAGCAGATCTGGGATAGGGTGAGAGCGTCTCCGTCTAACATGCTTCCAGCGAGGCCAGTGCTGCTGGTCTACACTTGGAGAAGCATGATCCGGTGGAACTTCTGCAGTGATGGAGATGCTTTATTTTTGCCCTGTCCAATCTGTCCAACCCCACTAGTTACAGGGCTGTTGAGATCTTGATATGTGTGAGGGGGGATTTGACTCTCAAGTTTTATTTAGTTTTTACCAATTTAATTTGAAATAGCATATAGTTAGTGGCTCTCATGTTGGATGGTACAACTCTAGAATGTTCTGTAGTGTGTATCAGAGTTCTCTAGAAGGCTTGTCAAAACACAAATTGCTGCCCCCACCCCTGCCCTTGGTCTGGGTTAGGGGCTCAGGATTTGTATCTCTAATGGGTCCCCAGATAATGCTGATACCATGGGCCTGGGGACAGCACTCTGAGAACCATGCCACCTGCTAATCTCCCATCCCTGGGCTCCTCTGGGTGCATCCTGCATCAGGAGTAAAAACTGTATGCCAGGGCTTCCCTGATGGTCCAGTGGTTAAGAATCCGCCTGCCAGTGCAGGAGACTCAGGTTCAATCCCTGGTCTGGGAAGATACCACATACCAAGGGGCATCTAAGCCCCTGAATTGCAACTATTGAGTCCAAGCTCTAGAGTCTGGGAACTGCAGCTACTGAGGGTAACCTCATGGGAGGTTTAGGCAGGAGCATTATTTTGAAACAGAGGGATCCCTAGTGAAGGCTAGCTTCTACAAATTCAAAGGCTCCTACCTGGGAGGGACTTCAGAGATCATCTGAGCTGCATTTCCAGTTCACAGATGGGAAAACTGAGGCTTAACCAAGCACTGTTGGCTGGGGAAAAGGCCTCATGACACCCAGCAGAGAACCCAGGTTTCCACCCACCCAGAGTGGGAGCCTCTGATCTGCGTGCCCCTGAGCTTGAGCTGGAGGAGGAAAGTGGCCGGAACACAGACTTCAATGACACGGGGACCCACAGGCTCTGTTCTATAGCTGGTACAGCTCGAGAAGCCATCCCTGGGTCCAGGAAGTCACCACTCAGAGGCTACAGCTGTGTATTTCTCCCCTTCTTTCATATCCCTCTGGGAGATTTGGTTGGTATTTAGCAGCTCTGGTTAAAAAAGAGAGGAAAAAGAAAGACATGGGAGAAGGTTGAAACCATTGGTGGCAATGCTATTATGAGGGCCTTCTTATGTATTTCAATAATCGATGCCATTTTTACTCCCAGGGCTGAACATGCAAGGACAGATACACCACGGTGACATGAAATTGCTGCTGTTTATCAAACTCCCACAGTGAGCCAGACATGGGATCAAGTCCTTTATATTCCTGATCTCATTAAAACTTCACAAAAAGCCTATGAGGTAGATGTTATTGTTACCATTTTTTAAGATGGAAAAATGAAGCCTTAGCATGATTAGATAACTAACCTGGGTCATGCAGCTGGCAAATGCAGGGATGGAGATTTGAATACAGTCTGCCTGATGCCAAATTTCTGGCACTGTTTCCATTGTGCCAAGTGGGTGTAAGTAACTAAGAGGTGCCATGAGCTCCCCTGCTGGCTTTTGCCTGCCTCAACCTTGCTTAGCATCCAGGAATGAAGACAAGACACATGAAGAATGAATCAGCCTGGCCCTGAGCCAAGGAGCCAGGTGTATAAGTCAGAATGATTTTAGTTACAAGTAATAGAAACCTGAATTAAAAGAAAAAGGAGAGTTACTGGCTTGTGTCCAGGGAAGATGTGTTCAAGGGAGATGAATATGGTCTTAAGGTACGATTGGACCTGAGGTTTTAACCCATTAATCACTGAGAGTCTCTTTTTCATTTCCTCTTGGGTTCTTTCTCTCTTGGGCACATTTTATTCTCAGGCAGGCTTTCCCCATTGTTTGCAAGGGCAGCCTCCAGCAACTGTAGATCCACGTGTCCTTAAAGCTGGGGAATTGAATCCCAGTGAAAAGAAAGTAGTGCCTTCTTCTGCCTAACCCCAGCTCCAGCCAAAGTCCCAGGGATGACTCCTATTGGTTCAGCTCTGGCCATGTGACCCTTCACTGACCAATCACTGCAGTGAGGGGGATTCAATACTCTAATTATACCGAACTGAGTACTCATAGCTACACGGAGATGGGGTCAGTCTTATCTGTGTCTGTCTTTGAAAGTAGGATATATTCTGTTACCAGAAAGAAGCATTAAAAAAAAAAAACTTGCCACTACGCCACCTGTTAAAGTGGTCAACACAGTATATTGAAGGCACCTTCTCTGCTGATGGAGTGGCCTGGAATTAGGCTGCTCCACGTGTTATTCCAATTTGGAGTGATTTTTGAACATCAGCTCCCTGTTTAACCTACTATCTGCATCATACATCCTCTGTGCCAGCACCTGCCTCACGCATGGAATCTGAGCTCACCATACACGGTGGAGCTGATCACATGGACTGCTGGCTTCTGGTGAGAAGTGTGTGTCTTAACCTCCTAGCATTCTGGATTCTTCTCCAGGTACCTTTAGTGGCTCTTCTTTTCACCCTGCAGCCCTCTCTAGACCCCATTATTCCCTGTGAGACCACCTCCAGCCATACATTCTTAGGGAGAAGGTCATTATAGGAACTTGGTTTTATATTCCCAGATACCTGAGTAATATCTTGTTGGTTGGATATATCTCTGGATTGTTCAGAAGTAAGAAGTGGCTACTCTGATCTGGACTTCGGCAGTCCATTTCTTTGTTCATTCATTTATTTTTTAAAAAAAATGTTTATTTACTTATTTGGCTGCACCAGGGCTAGGTTGCAGCAGGCAGGATCTTCCATCTTTGTTACCACATGTGAACTCTTAGTTGTGGCATGTGGGATCTAGTTCCCTGACTGGGGATTGAACCTGGGCCCCCTGCATTGCGAGTTGGGAGTCTTAGCCACTGGACCACCAGGGAAGTCCCCATTCATTCATTTATTTTCCCAGGTGATTATCCATGGGCCCTACCCGTCTGCCAGAAGCATGTTCCCACTGGTGATAAGCTAGACTTCATGATGATCTTTCGGATCCTAGTTCTCGGGCTGCTCCGTCACTGGCTGCTCCAGGCTCTGTGACGTGGGTCCTGAACCTGGGGCCCGCCTGAATGGCCCCTCGCACCCTAACATTCCTCTTCCTCTCCTCTATCTGTGTGGCCTCAGTCCTATGCATGCTGGTGCCAAACTGCCCTGTTGTAGGGCAGGGATTACTAGCACGTGTTGGGGGTGCAAAGCAAGGAGTGAAGACTTAGCAAAGGAAGGGCTGCTTAGCAAGCACGACCAAACTTCAAGTTGGCGGTCTTATTAGGAAGGAAGACGGTGGAGACAAATGGCAGGTGAGTTAGGACAGGCTGCTTAGAGGAAAGCATTGCTTGTGAGTCTTAAAATCACACACATTCTATGCACGGAAGCATCTTCACTGCAAAGAAGAGCTGACAAATGTCATATAATACTTCCACGCCTCTCTCCACATGGGTGGATGGAAGTGTTTGGGTGTCTTCACCCAGATATGGTAAAGAGCTTCTTCTGTGCCAGGTGTGGTTATGTTTTTTGAGGGGGGATCTGTGTTGGTGCGTGGGCTTTCCCTAGTTGTGGCGAGTAGGGGCTACTCTCTGGTTGCGGTGCATGGGCTTATTATTGCAGTGACCTCTTTTGCTGCAGAGCATGGGCTCTAGCACATGAAAGCTCAGTAGTTGTGACACATGAGCTTATTTCCTCTGTGGCATGTGGAATCCTCCCAGACCAGGGGTCAAACTCATGTCCCCTGCATTGGCAGGTGGATTCACAACAATTGATCCACCAGGGAAGTCCATCTTCCTCGTTTTAATCCTCATAATCTTGACCAGAAGATGTGACCTGTCTTTAAGTGGTAGAGGATTTGAACTCGGGTCTGCCTGACTCACGGGCCAATGGCATCATTTGGATAAACACAGCAGGGGAGGAAACCCTCGAAGGCCAGAGGCTGGGTGGGCTGGGGATTCAGTAACAGGGCAGATGACAGAGGACTGGGGCTGCTTAGGCAAACAGGCAGGGGCCACGTGGAAAGGGAGCATTGGCAGGTGGATTCACAACAATTGATCCACCAGGGAAGTCCATCTTCCTCGTTTTAATCCTCATAATCTTGACCAGAAGATGTGACCTGTCTTTAAGTGGTAGAGGATTTGAACTCGGGTCTGCCTGACTCACGGGCCAATGGCATCATTTGGATAAACACAGCAGGGGAGGAAACCCTCGAAGGCCAGAGGCTGGGTGGGCTGGGGATTCAGTAACAGGGCAGATGACAGAGGACTGGGGCTGCTTAGGCAAACAGGCAGGGGCCACGTGGAAAGGGACCTTCTCAGCTGCTACTGTGGGTGACAAGCAACCAGATGCTTGGGCTTGGGCTCAGAGGGTTTTGTGTTGACGCAGAGGTCCATAGCGAGCCTTGGAGGTTTCATGAAAAGGGATCGTGGGGTCAGACATGGTATTTGAAAAAGGTTGTTGGTGTAATTGAGGGCAAGGCAGTATTTCAAGGAAAGCAGGGGTTAGGGGGACATGTTAAGAGGAATTCTGTATGTTGTCCTGATTCTCTGATGAATCTAGACTTCATCCTCAGCCTCTTTCTTATCTCCAAGAGAGGCCTGGAGGCTCCAGTAGACAGCCAGTGTTTCCTTGTTCCCCTGACAAAGGGGCCGTGGTAGCTGGGTCACATGGCTAGAGGCTTTAAAAAAAAAAAATTTCTCCTGGAAAATAGGAAAAAAGCCTTACAGGCCTGGCTACCGCTTCTGCATAAGTCTTTATGAGCTGCGAGAGCTAAGATCATAAGGCTCCCATATTTTGCTTTTGTGGAAAAGCCAATAACTTAAGAAAATGTTTTCTCCATCAGAGAAACTTCAAAGATTCACGAGAATAATGCTCTAAAAATTATTGAAAGGCGGCCTCGCACACATCTTAAAGATCGGCACAAAAGAACGTGCCGAAGCCAGGCAGGCCTTGCCACGGTTTAAGAATTCCTTTGTTTTTCTTCATCGCTTGCAATCAAATGCAGGACTGAAGCTGTTAGGCATTTGGCTCTGGCCATCTGCAGGGCAGGCTCGCCAACCGGATTCTTTTTCATCCAGAAGAGAAGGACTTTTGTGGAAAAGCCAATAACTTAAGAAAATGTTTTCTCCATCAGAGAAACTTCAAAGATTCACGAGAATAATGCTCTAAAAATTATTGAAAGGCGGCCTCGCACACATCTTAAAGATCGGCACAAAAGAACGTGCCGAAGCCAGGCAGGCCTTGCCACGGTTTAAGAATTCCTTTGTTTTTCTTCATCGCTTGCAATCAAATGCAGGACTGAAGCTGTTAGGCATTTGGCTCTGGCCATCTGCAGGGCAGGCTCGCCAACCGGATTCTTTTTCATCCAGAAGAGAAGGCTTACAGAGGCAGGAACTATTGAAAACCCTCTCTGGCACTTTCAAAAAATGAAAATTTAAAACCTCCATGCTGCTGTTGAAGGGGAAAGGTGGACTCTTGATCCTCCCTGTGAGCATCTGGGAGTTATTTAGGGCAATTGTGCAGAGAGGCAGAGAGTGGATGGCCCCAGAGCCCAGGGCCGAGTTTATTAGTGGGGTTGAGTCTGGCTAGGTTGTTTAAACTTGCTGCAGCTCAGTTTGATCATCTATTAATTGAGATAATAATATTTGCCCAGACAGTTTCACAGGCCTGTTGAGATCAAATGAGGTTGTGTTTAAATGTGTGTATATGTGTGTGTGTGTGCGCGCACACACCCACATTCCTGCTTAAGAGACAGAGAGAGGATTTCTGCTTTTCCTGTGTTTTGACTCCTTTCTGTGGGAGGAGAGAGGCTTGTCTCATGAGTTAGAGCCTAGAATCCACCGGCCTATGTTTATTGAGCCTGCAAGTTCTCGGCAAGTGCTTTCTCCTCTGGCCCTATGCGCCTATGGGTGCTGGCTGGCCTCAGTGGACCTCATCACTCAGCTGACTGTGGGAAAAATTGGCTGTGGGGTCTTCAGGCCACAGCGCATCCATGGACAAGCCTTCCTGTGATGGTGGGAGGTTCCACTGTGCCCTCTTTTGTAGGTGCCTGGGCACATTCTCGGCATAAGTCCAGCAGCTGTTTTGGCTCCCAGTGGCTAGTGATCTCTGGGTGGAAAGGGGTGAGTTTAAGGTTGGGAAAACCCTACAGGGACAGAACATCTTATTCAGGAATTGTTATTGGACCAATATGGGAGACTGACTTCCAGCCAAATTGTGAATGTGCAAAATTTTGAATGTTGGAAAATTGTGAATGTCATTAGGCAATGACCTCGTCTTTCTGCACTTGAGTGTTCTCACTTCCTCCACTGATTTGCCAAGAACTCGGTGTGCTGAAACCCTGCTTTTCAGAAAGACCCCGATGCCAGTCATCCATACTTTAAAGAGAGCAGAGGTTCATGTGCCTTCTGTCCCCAGTGGATTTGCATTTGAGAATCAATGCTCATTATGAAGGAAACCTTCCATCCTCTGTTAGAAAGATTTCATCCAGAGAGGTCAGGGGCAGGGTTCTCTGATTCTCTGATATTCTGCCCCCTAGTTTTCCCTCTCTGCTTCCTAAACGGAAAACTAGCCCAGTCCACTGTCCCTAAGAACACGGGTGCTTGATCTTGACACTTCTCCCGGGACACACTCAAAGCCCTTCTAAAGCTCTGCCTCTGCTCTTTATATTAAGGAAGAGGCAACAGCTGACAACTCCAGTCTCTCTCTAGGTGAGTCTTCAGAGACTCACTTAAATGACCCACTGGCCTCCGAACATGAATATCATGGCAGCTCAAATGCCCCTGAGTGGTTAAAAAGTAAAAGAAAGAAAAAAGGTATAATTAGCTTATTCATAATTGTCCCTTCAAGGAAAATGGAGCATTGACCTCTTGGAAAGAACCAGTCTAGCTGAAATAACCCACATTTGCTGAGGACTCCCTCTGTACCAGGCCCTGAGCTACGTGTTTTGTATTCAAGTCACTCTTTGAAGTGGGCACTGTTATCCTATTCATTCTTTAGAGAAGAAACTACAGGTTGGAGAGATAAGTAACTTGCCCAAGTCCACCCGGCTTATAGAGTCAGAGGTGGGACGCAGATTCAGGGCTGTCAGATCTAACTCTAAAGTGCGTGCTCTTGACCAGCCACCAGTGGGTATCTCCTCTAGCTTTGTGGATATGCCAGGTGTTTTACCCACAGTTTGCCTGTGTGTAAGAGAAAATCAATTATCCTGACTTAACCAAGCAGGAGTTTATTTTCCCCACATAATCAGAACCTCACAGGAGAGCAGTTCTGGGCTGGTTCAGGCCCTTCTGTTTTTTCTGTCTCATCACCCTGAGTGTGTCTCTTCCACCCTCATGGTTACAAAGCTGCTGTGCTTTGCACCCACATTCCAGGCAGAAGGAAGTAGGAAGAGACAAAGGGATTTCTCCTCATTGGGCTTCATCTTCTATTTTAACTTGGAGGGGGTGGTTTTCTTAGGAAATTTCATTTTATATCTCCATGTCCAAAGCTGTGTCACTGTGTGATCCCTAGCTGAAAAGGAGACTAAACATGGGCTATGCTAGCTTTCTCGCCTCGAAAAAAGAGGAAGGCAAGAAACACAGGACTGAGAGTAGTTAAAAGGAGCCGGTCCATAGTTTCTGCTCAGTTTGCACCTTGAATGCTTTGCTCCAAAGGTTATGGGTGGGCATGGCAGGGGCAGAGCCAATGTGTTCCTTAGAGAGAGGATTTCTTTACGTTAACTTACTGTGTCAAGTCAGCCCTTGCTTTCGTCGGTCCTTCCTGGGTAGCAGCATGCCTGCCTCTGCTTGTAGGCTCAGCCCCGCAGTTGCCCGAGTCGGCACTGGAGCGTGGGGTCTGGCGCTGGTCTTCAGGGAGCCAAAGGTTTTACATCATTTCTCAAGTTTAGTCTTTCCTGACCTCCGCTCCACGTCAGTCCAATTAGAACCACTGACTTGAACTCCAGTTTTCCTGCCCCAAACCCCAGCTTGTTTGACTGTTGGGGGTTGGAACTTCCTCCCTAAGGCTTGCCAGCTGTTGTGGGTCATCCCATCAAGGTGGGATCAACCCCTGCTCCAGAAACATGTGGATCAGATGTTGAGGCTGGTGCTTCTATAGAGGCAATTAAGAGGATAGGAGGGGATTTATTACTTGCGTAAGGAGCTTTCTGGGAAGAGGAGAGTGGGCCCCCTGGCTGTTCTCACCATGGCATGAGAACACAGGGAAAGATTGGCTGGGGGTTTGACGGTGGTGTCTTAGTCAGCTTGGGCAGCCCTAACAGAATTCCATAGATGGAGAAGCAAATGGCAACCTACTCCAGTTTTCTTGCCTGGAAAATTCCATGGACAGAGGAGACTGGTGGATTACAGTTCACGGGGCAAAGAGTTGGCCATGACTGAGCACAGCACAGTGAACAGCAGGAATCTGTTCTTGAGGTTTTGGAGGCTGGAAAGTCCCAGGGCATGGTGGCGGCACATTCAGTGTCTGCTGAGAACCTGCTTCCTGCTTCACGGATGGTCCTCTTTTGGCTGTGCCCTTGCGTGGCAGAAGGGACAAGGGAGCTCTCTGGGGTCCCTTTTTAAGGGCACTGATTTCATTCCTGGGGGCTTCACCCTCATGACCTAATCACCCCCGAAGACCTCACTCCCAGTACCATCATGTTAGGAGTTAGGGCTTAAACACGTGAATTTGGGGAAGGGGGAACACAACATTTCAGTCCATAGTAAGTGGTCGGGCCAATCTGAGTGTTTCATGGGGTTTGATCTTCCAACCTATGCCTTGGCTTGCTTGCTTTCTTTTTCTAACGTTGTTTATTTGGCTGTGCCAGGTCTGAGTTGCATCACGAGGGACCTTTGATCTTCTTTGAGGCACGAGGGTTCTTTTAGTTGGGGCGTGTGGGATCTAGTTCCCGACCAGGGATTGAACTTGGGCCCCCTGCATTGGTGGGGTGGAGTCTTAGCCACTGGACCACCAGGGAAGTCCCTGCCTTGACTTTCTTATCACCTTGCCCAGATGTGGGGCAGGTGGGGAAGGAGAAGTGGTGAGATTTGGAAGCGGACAGCAGTCAAACATCCAAAATGGAGTCAGATTCGCAGATTCTTTATTACATTAACTCCCTTGGGCTTTCCTCATGGACAGGGTCCCTGTGCGGTGACCTGATGCCTGGGGCAGGTGAGATGCTCCCTCCTGACTGTGGGCCTCGCTTGCTGCCTGGTCTTCCCCAGCAGCGTCCTGTTCCCTTGAATCTCCATGTACCTTGAACCACACTTTAGGTTACCACAGCCCTGGACTTCATCTACTGGGCCCTGGTTAACCCTCCCGGAGCCGACTGGCCTGCAGCTGACTGGTTTGACTCTTCTCTTTTTCTGCCAGCTGGGTTGCTAAGACCCCAGCATCAAGCAGAACCATGTGGTCACAGTGTTGAGGGTGAGTCCCTGTGTGTGCTAAGTAGCTTCAGTTGCCACTCCACAAACTACAGTCCGCCAGGCTCCTCTGTCCATAGGATTCTCCAGGCA
This sequence comes from Aepyceros melampus, assembly GCA_006408695.1. Taxonomy (NCBI): domain Eukaryota; kingdom Metazoa; phylum Chordata; class Mammalia; order Artiodactyla; family Bovidae; genus Aepyceros; species Aepyceros melampus. The sequence continues at coordinate 316,466 of SJXQ01001444.1, read as the reverse complement.
AGAATACTGGAGTGGTTTACCATTTCCTCCTCAAGGGGATCTTCTGGACCCAGGGATCAAACCCACGTCTCTTACGTCTCCTGAATTGGCAGGTAGGTTCTTTTCCACTAGTGCCACCTGGGAAACCCGTGCGTACCTGTGTACTGTACTAAAATCATGCCGTGAAGTCTGCTGAATTTGTGACTTTTAGTTCTGTCTTCTCCTCTAGACCCACAACTATTTGCATCCAGTGAGGGATGAACATTCTTCATCCTCCCTCTCTCCTTTAAAAATATATTTATTTATTTGACTGTGCTGGGTCTTAGTTGGGGCACGCAGGATCTTCAGTCTTCACTGAGGCACATAGGATCTTTAGTTGTGGTACATGGGATCTGGTTTCCTGACCAGGAATTAAACTCTGACCCCCTGCATTGGGAATGTGGAGTCTCAGCCACCAGACCACCAGGGGAGTCCCTCATTTTCAGTTAAACTCTGTAGCGGATGCGAGACTTGGTCCTCAGCATTCCTAGGATGCGGCATCTTCATCTGTGGGACGCTGAGGTCTTCTGCCCGCCTGAGGGGTTTGGCACGGCCTTTGGAGGTTGATATGTTTTTGGATAAACACACACACATATGCGCGCGCATGCACACACACACACACACACACACACGGCCCTTTTCTCTTCCTGTTATTGCCATACTGGCCTTCAAGTCCTACTTGGTTGCATAGCAGGGTGAGCTGGAACTCTTGATAAAGGACTTCTGTACAGTGATGACAAGAATTGATTTCCAATTTCCTGCAGAATGACTCTATCATCGCTAGTGACTCAGGCAATTTAGCTCATATTCCAGGCCTGCCTGGGGGCTGTAGATCACGCCGACAGCTTCCCAGTCACGCAGGAGGGGGATTTTGACAAGATGAGAGAGGAGACATGTTCAGAGAGTTTTGTGTTGGGGGTGGCCAGAAGGGAACGGCTGCCCAGGAGTCAGGGCCCTGCAGTGTCCCCTTGAGAGCAGCCTCGTCTCGACCATGACGGCTTATGTTTCTTGGGGGAGGGTAGCTACCTAGGACAGCCCCCTTCCCCTTCTCCACACACTTTTGGGCCCTGCTCAGCATGAGGACATCCAAAACCCCAGCTGAAATATAGAGGGGATCAATACACTCCAGTTTTCTTGCCTGGAAAATTCCATGGACAGAGGAGACTGGTGGATTACAGTTCATGGGGCAAAGAGTTGGCTATGACTGAGCACAGCACAGTGAACAGCAGGAATCTGTTCTTGAGGTTTTGGAGGCTGGAAAGTCCCAGGGCACGGTGGCGGCACATTCAGTGTCTGCTGAGAACCTGCTTCCTGCTTCACGGATGGTCCTCTTTTGGCTGTGCCCTTGCATGGCAGAAGGGACAAGGGAGCTCTCTGGGGTCCCTTTTATAAGGGCATTGATTTCATTCCTGAGGGCTTCACCCTCATGACCTAATCACCCCCGAAGACCTCACTCCCAGTACCATCATGTTAGGAGTTAGGGCTTTAACATGTGAATTTGGGGAAGGGGGAACACAACATTTCAGTCCATAGTAAGTGGTCGGGCCAATCTGAGTGTTCCATGGGGTTTGATCTTCCAACCTATGCCTTGGCTTGCTTGCTTTCTTTTTCTAACGTTGTTTATTTGGCTGTGCCAGGACTGAGTTGCATCACGAGGGAACTTTGATCTTCTTTGAGGCATGAGGGTTCTTTTAGTTGGGGCATGTGGGATCTAGTTCCCGACCAGGAATCGAACTTGGGCCCCCTGCATTGGTGGGGTGGAGTCTTAGCCACTGGACCACCAGGGAAGTCCCTGCCTTGACTTTCTTATCACCTTGCCCAGATGTGGGGCAGGTGGGGAAGGAGAAGTGGTGAGATTTGGAAGCAGACAGCAGTCAAACATCCAAAATGGAGTCAGATTCGCAGATTCTTTATTACATTAACTCCCTTGGGCTTTCCTCATGGACAGGGTCCCTGTGCGGTGACCTGATGCCTGGAAGTTCCCGACCAGGAATCGAACTTGGGCCCCCTGCATTGGTGGGGTGGAGTCTTAGCCACTGGACCACCAGGGAAGTCCCTGCCTTGACTTTCTTATCACCTTGCCCAGATGTGGGGCAGGTGGGGAAGGAGAAGTGGTGAGATTTGGAAGCAGACAGCAGTCAAACATCCAAAATGGAGTCAGATTCGCAGATTCTTTATTACATTAACTCCCTTGGGCTTTCCTCATGGACAGGGTCCCTGTGCGGTGACCTGATGCCTGGGGCAGGTGAGATGCTCCCTCCTGACTGTGGCCTCGCTTGCTGCCTGGTCTTCCCCAGCAGCGTCCTGTTCCCTTGAATCTCCATGTACTCTTGAACCACACTTTAGGTTACCACAGCCCTGGACTTCATCTACTGGGCCCTGGTTAACCCTCCCGGAGCCGACTGGCCTGCAGCTGACTGGTTTGACTCTTCTCTTTTTCTGCCAGCTGGGTTGCTAAGACCCCAGCATCAAGCAGAACCATGTGGTCACAGTGTTGAGGGTGAGTCCCTGTGTGTGCTAAGTAGCTTCAGTTGCCACTCCACAAACTACAGTCCGCCAGGCTCCTCTGTCCATAGGATTCTCCAGGCAAGAATACTGGAGTGGTTTACCATTTCCTCCTCAAGGGGATCTTCTGGACCCAGGGATCAAACCCACATCTCTTATGTCTCCTGAATTGGCAGGTAGGTTCTTTTCCACTAGTGCCACCTGGGAAACTCGTGCGTACCTGTGTACTGTACTAAAATCATGCCGTGAAGTCTGCTGAATTTGTGACTTTTACCTCTGTCTTCTCCTCTAGACCCACAACTATTTGCATCCAGTGAGGAATGAACATTCTTCATCCTCCCTCTCTCCTTTAAAAAAATATTTATTTGTTTGACTGTGCTGGGTCTTAGTTGGGGCACGCAGGATCTTCAGTCTTCACTGAGGCACATGGGATCTTTAGTTGTGGTACATGGGATCTGGTTTCCTGACCAGGAATTGAACTCTGACCCCCTGCATTGGGAATGTGGAGTCTCAGCCACCGGACCACCAGGGGAGTCCCTCATTTTCAGTTAAACTCTGTAGCGGATGCGAGACTTGGTCCTCAGCACTCCTAGGATGCGGCATCTTCATCTGTGGGACGCTGAGGTCTTCTGCCCGCCTGAGCGGTTTGGCACGGCCTTTGGAGGTTGATATGTTTTTGGATAAACACACACATATGCGCGCACGTGCACACACACACACACGGCCCTTTTCTCTTCCTGTTATTGCCATACTGGCCTTCAAGTCCTACTTGGTTGCATAGCAGGGATCTTTAGTTGTGGTACATGGGATCTGGTTTCCTGACCAGGAATTAAACTCTGACCCCCTGCATTGGGAATGTGGAGTCTCAGCCACCAGACCACCAGGGGAGTCCCTCATTTTCAGTTAAACTCTGTAGCGGATGCGAGACTTGGTCCTCAGCATTCCTAGGATGCGGCATCTTCATCTGTGGGACGCTGAGGTCTTCTGCCCGCCTGAGGGGTTTGGCACGGCCTTTGGAGGTTGATATGTTTTTGGATAAACACACACACATATGCGCGCGCATGCACACACACACACACACACACACACGGCCCTTTTCTCTTCCTGTTATTGCCATACTGGCCTTCAAGTCCTACTTGGTTGCATAGCAGGGTGAGCTGGAACTCTTGATAAAGGACTTCTGTACAGTGATGACAAGAATTGATTTCCAATTTCCTGCAGAATGACTCTATCATCGCTAGTGACTCAGGCAATTTAGCTCATATTCCAGGCCTGCCTGGGGGCTGTAGATCACGCCGACAGCTTCCCAGTCACGCAGGAGGGGGATTTTGACAAGATGAGAGAGGAGACATGTTCAGAGAATTTTGTGTTGGGGGTGGCCAGAAGGGAACGGCTGCCCAGGAGTCAGGGCCCTGCAGTGTCCCCTTGAGAGCAGCCTCGTCTCGACCATGACGGCTTATGTTTCTTGGGGGAGGGTAGCTACCTAGGACAGCCCCCTTCCCCTTCTCCACACACTTTTGGGCCCTGCTCAGCATGAGGACATCCAAAACCCCAGCTGAAATATAGAGGGGATCAATTTCCAGTAGTTTCCTCCATGCCAAATGCTTTTTCTTTAAGGTTATTTATTTTTGGCTGCACTGGGTCTTCATCGCGGTGCGGGCTCTCTCTTTGCAGCGAGCGGGGACCATTCTGCCCTGCGGCCTGTGGCGTTATTGCGGTGGCTTCTCCTGTGGAGCACAGGCTCCAGGTGCGTGGTCTTCAGCACCTGTGGCGCGTGGGCTCAGTTCTATACTCTTAGATAGCGTCTGCCTTTTAAGAGATTGAACACACAGCTTGCGCTTTTTCTTTCTCATTGGACTCTACTATAGCAGGTATGATTCTTTGTGTTTACTCATGAATTCATTTCCATCTGCCAGACTTGCATTGATTGTGCGCTGGGTGCCTGATGAACTTGCTCGCCAGGAATGTATGTTGAAAGGACAGACGGGGTTCTACCTCCCAGAGTCACCCAAGCAAAGCAGAACACGGCTGCCCCAGGACCAGGAGGCCTCTGGTGGGTTGTGACTCTAAAGCCCGATTCATTTAATCCTCAGGACAACCCTGTCAGGTGGGCCCAAGACTATTTCTGGTTTGCAGATGCAGAAGTGAAGGCACAGCAGATATGAAACTAGCTCAAGGTCATATGAGGAGAGGGGCAGAGCAGAGACTTGAACTTGGGCCCTTGGGAAGCAGTCTGTGCTTCTTGCATTGCCCTATGTGCCTCATGGCTGAGATGGTAAAGAATCTGCCTGCAGTGCAGGAGACCCGGGTTTGATCCCTGGGTTGGGAAGATCCTCTGGAGAAGGGAGTGGCTACTGACTCCAGTATTCTTGCCTGGGAAATCCCACAGACAGAGGAGCCTGGCGGGCTACAGTCCATGGAGTCACAAAGAGTCGGACATGACTGAGCGACTGACCCTTTCAGTATATCCCTCATGGGCGGTGGGTGAATATAGATGACTTTCCACCCAGTGGACTGAATGGAGCCGCTGGAAACTGATTATCAATTGCCCTGCTTTCATTAGGACTTCGTCAAATTCTGGCAGCATGAGCAATCATTGGAGGCCCAGGAATAGAGCCCGTCCAGGCATATGTGTAGGTGTGAGTGTACACAGTCAGACACACATGCAGACAGGCACATACATGTACACACACACACACACACACACACAACCAGGGCATAGCTCAAAAAACTACAGAAGCAACGGTTCATGACACAGCTCTGCAGAACAGCCACACTGATTTCTCCTGAGTCGTTCAGCCAAAAAATTAGTTTTCAGAAATTGTTGTCAAGCTACTTCCCAAGCCGAGGCTAAGCTTGAGTCCTGTAATAGGAAGCTGATGATCAAACGCATTCTGAGAATGGCCTGGGAGCTGGGCTTTAGTGTACATAGTCAGACACACATGCAGACAGGCACATACATGTACACACACACACACACACACACACACACAACCAGGGCATAGCTCAAAAAACTACAGAAGCAACGGTTCATGACACAGCTCTGCAGAACAGACACACTGATTTCTCCTGAGTCGTTCAGCCAAAAAATTAGTTTTCAGAAATTGTTGTCAAGCTACTTCCCAAGCCGAGGCTAAGCTTGAGTCCTGTAATAGGAAGCTGATGATCAAATGCATTCTGAGAATGGCCTGGGAGCTGGGCTTTTCGAGAGATATTATAATATGCCAAGGGCTTCCCAGGTGGCTCAGTGGTAAAGAATCTGCCTGTCAGTACAGGATTCAAAGGTTCAATCCCTGGGTTGGGAAGATGCCTTGGAGAAAGAAATGGCAACCCACTCTATTCTTGCCTGGAGAATCCCATGGACAGAAGAGTCTAGTGGGCTACAGTCCCTGAGATCACAAAGGTTGGGACATGACCGTGCAAGTAAACAGTAACAGCAGTAATATGCCAGTGTCCACACACTTGACTCTGGGAGGACTGTTGCCCCATCTGACAGCCAGAGGGACCGAGACTCTGGAAGATCCCTCCAGATCACAGAGCTAGCAAGGGACAAGCCAGTGTCCACACACATGCCCGCCAGTGCGCCCGCCTGTGAGCCTGCCCTCCGGCGTGCCAGCCAGTGCGCCCGCCAGTGCGCCTGCCATCCGGCGTGCCAGGCAGTGTTCCTGCCAGTTCGCCTGCCATCCGGCATGTCAGCCCGTGTGCCCGCCAGTGCGCCTGCCTTACGGCGTGCCAGGCAGTGTGCCCGCCAGTGCGTCTGCCAGTCGGATGCCATCCAGCGTGCCCGCAAGTGCGCTTGCCAGTGTGCCTGCCATCCATCATGCCAGGCAGTGTGCCCGCAAGTGCGCCTGTCAGTCGGGTGCCAGCCAGCTTGCCAGCCAATGCGCCCGGCAGTGCNCTTCTAGAAAGTCCCAAGCCTGGGGCCAGGAGAAAAATAAATGTATAAGCAATGATACTAGAAGTCTGAGAGATGCTGGATTACTCATCTGAGGGATATTTATGGATACATGTAGGGAAGAGAGCTTCCAAAATGGCTCTAAGGATGGCTGTGCCATGCTGTGCTTAGTCACTCAGTCATGTCCATTTCCTTGCGACCCCATGGACTGTAGCTCGCCAGGCTCCTCTGTCCATGAGGATTCTCCAGGCAAGAGTACTGGAGTGGGTTGCTACTTTCTGACGTCTGGGCTCATGTATAATTCCTTCCTGGTGGGTGTGAGATGGACCTGGAGACTTACTTCTACTAAAGAGGCTCTGGCAAAATGATGGGATGTCATGTCTAAGATGAGGTTGCCGTGATGGGTTGAGTCATGTCCTCCCCCAAAAGATACATGGACATCATTTAAAACAATTCCATTTATTTATTTTTGGCTGCACTGGGTCTTTGTTGCTGCTTGCGGGCTTTCTCTAGATGTGGGTGAGCAGGGGCTACTCTTTCCATTGCAGTTCACGGGTTCCTCATTGCGGTGACTTCTCTTGTTGAGGAGCACGGGCTCTACGATTGTGGGCTCAGTGGTTGTGACACACGGGCTTGGGTGATTCCATGGCATGTGGAATCTTCCCACACCAGGGAGAGAACCCATGTCCCCTGGACTGGTAGGCGGATTCTTTACCACTGAGCCACCAGGGAAGTCTGATACACTGACATCTTAACCCCCGAAACCGCTGAATGTGACTGTCTTTGGAAATAGGGTTTTTGCACATGCAGTCAAGTGAAGATGAGGTCATTCAAGTGGGCTCTAGTTTGGTGTGATTGGTGTCCTTGTAAACAGGGGACGTATGGACACAGAGACACACATACATGGGGAGATTGCCAAAGGAAAAGCAGAAATAGGGTTGGTGCTTCCCTGAGCTGAGGGATACCAAAGATCTCCAGCACACCACTGGAATCTTGGGGAGAGGCATGGAGCAGAGCCTCCCTACTTGCTCTCAGAAGAAACCAACCCTGCTGACACCTTGAACTTGGCCTTCCAGCTTCCAGAACTGTGAGACAGCCGTCTGTTGTCTCTCCCAAGTCTGCGGTATTTGTTACAGCAACCCTACCAGACTAATCTAGTTACAAAAAGACTGCGATTTCTGCCTCACTTCCACTCTCGCTGGGTCCTCTCACTTGCTCTGAGGAAGCCAGCTGCCACGTCGTGAGCTGTGCCATGGTGGGGCCCACGTGACAAGGGCCTGCAGGGGGCCTCTGGGCCAACAGCCAGAGAGAGACTGAGGCCCTCTGCCCAACAGCCTTTGAGGAACGGAATTCTGCCAATAACCACAAGAGTGAGCTTGGAAGCAAATTCCTTCCCAGCTGGCAGCTTGGCCACAGTCTTCTAAGAGACCCTGAGCCAGAGGAACCAGCCTGGATTCTTAAGCCACAGAAACTGAGATGATAAATATTGTTTTAAGCGGATACCCTGTGGGGCATTTTTGTTACGCAGCCATAGCTAGCTGATACCATCTGTAAATTAGACTGGATAGTATCCTAAGCACCAGGATAGTGCAGCTGACGTGGTCCTGGCCTTGAGAAGAGGCAATTTGATTAAGGAAGCTTAAGCTCTGGCCTCTGGCTGTCCTGGGTTCAAATCCCAGCTATGTCCTTCACATGTGGTGCTGTGGCTGCAATTCACCTTACTTTGGTTCCTTCCTTTATAATGAAAGGCACAGTTATATAAAGTAAATTAGAAAGAGAAAAACATCGTATATTAACGCATAGGTATGGAATCTAGAAAATGGTACTGATGAACCTATTTGCAGGGCAGGAGTAGAGACACAGACGTAGAGGATAAACATGCAGGCACAGTGGGGGAAGAAGGTGGGACAAATTGGGAGAGTAGCACTGACATGTATACTTTACCATGTGTAAAATGGGTAGCTAGTGGGAAGGTGCTGAATAACACAGGGAGCTCAGCCTGGTGCTCCGTGATGACCTAAAGGGGTGGGACATGAGGGTGGAAGGGAGGCTCAAGGGAAAGAGATATATGTATGTTTATGGCTGATTCATATTGTTGTATGGCAGAAATCAATACAACATTGTAAAGCAGTTATCCTCCAGTAAAAAAGGGGGGAGCAGTAACGGGGATCCTGTGTGGGTCAAGTTAATTTTTGTAACGACTTTAAAGTGATTATTTCACATTCGGTGACTATGTACTGGGTGTCTATGACGGGGCAGCCCGGGGATGCTGGGGTGACAGAGATGCTTTGCCTACAGTGGGTCCCTGCCCTCATGTGGTTTACCTCATAGAGAAGGAGCTGGAAGCTAGATGAATAAACAAAGGGATTTGTTGCAACCTCAGTGAATGTTATTTCCTGTGTAGAAAGAAGAAGCAATTTCATTTTACAAGGTTCTTTTGGGACAAGAAGTTGGGGAAGGCTTCTCTGAGATGTTGTTTTCCAGAGATGGGAACGAACTAACCCAGCGGAGGTCATGGGGTAGGATGTGCCGAGTGCGGGCCGGCTGAAGGATGCTGAGTGTGGTCCAGGACGCATGGATCTGGGCTGCATTGCCAGGATGGGACTGATGATGTGCTGAGGCTGGGCTGGAGGGCAGGGGAGGAGCCAAACAGGACTGGTAGGTTTGAGGCTTGAGCAAGTGGGTAGACGGGGTTGCCATTGACCAAAGTGGGAAGCTTGGGGGCTTAGCAGGTTTGGAGAGGGACTCAGGAGTTTTGAGTTGGGGTTTGGGAGTGGGTAGGAAGAATGTTCTGGAGAGGGGAAAGGAGGGACAAAGGTACAAGGGTATGACAAAGTGTGGGTTTAGGAGGCTGGCAGTTCTCTGGTCAATCAGAGCTCAGTACTATAGATTCCCTGGTGGCTCAGATGGTGAAGACAGAGGGGATGGTAACCCATTCCAGTGCTCTTGCCTGGAGAATCCCCTTGGACAGAGGAGCCTGGCGGGCTACAGTCCATGGGGTTGCAAAGAGTCAGACACGACTGAACGACTAAGCATAGCAGTGTAGATTCTAAGGGCTGCCAGGGGATGTGGTGAGGAGGTGATGATGAGGCTGTGATTGCTGGTCTTTACCCCACTGTCCATAGGATGATGGGATGTATATGTGTGTGTGTGAGTCATGGGGGCTGGTTTATGATTTGAAAAAGATTACTGGGATGCTTGTTACAACCCAGACTCCCGAATTTGGAGGATAAAGTGAAAGTGTTAGTCCCTCAGTCATGTCTGACTCTTTGAGACCCCATGGACTGTAGCCCTCCAGGCTCCTCAGTTTATGGAATTCTCTAAGCAAGAATACTGGAGTGGGTTGCCATTTCCTTATCTAGGGGATATTTCCAAGCCAGGGATCGAATCCAGGTTCAATCTGCAGGCAGAGGAACTAAGGGTCAAAGGATTTTGGGAGACTCAGGCTGTCTTTTCTCCAGATGATTGGGTACCTTCTACCTATCTTCCCAAATCTGTGACGGCAACCAACCAGAATCAATCAATCCGAATGATGCATGTGCCTTAGAAGCCTGCACATTGACTCATCATCTTATTTATTTATTTAATTCAGTTTTATTTTATTTCTGAGAATGGACTTTTATAAATTTTTTTCCTGTCTGTTGAGTTTGAGTTGCATTTCAGGGTCACTTTGCAGCACTGTAATTCATCTTCCTGTTTTCTTTTTTTTTAAAAAATATATATTTTCATTTATCTTCTTATTTAATTGATCAGATACATTTATAATTACAGATCAGTAAAAATTCATGTATTGCATCGTGAAGTAGTAAGTAGCTGCTGCTGCTAAGTCGCTTCAGTCGTGCCTGACTCTGTGCGACCCCATAGACGGCAGCCCACCAGGCTCCGCTGTCCCTGGGATTCTCCAGGCAAGAACACTGGAGTGGGTTGCCATTTCCTTCTCCAGTGAATGAAAGTGAAAAGTGAAAGTGAAGTTGCTCAGTCGTGTAGCTACCAAAGTTTTAAAAAGTATCACTGGTCATTCAGAGGGGGTAGCTCTCTACATTTCATCATAATAAGTGTGATCTGTGCTCTGGGGCACCCAGAATTTGGGTCTGGAACGTCTCTTTCAGAATAGGTTTTTCTTTTTTTTTCTGAAATCAATCGAAACCTGAAAAAGGTGGCAGGCTGCAAAGCTTCTTAATTTAACCATTTGTTTTTCATTCATTCCCTGATCTAATGATTCTACTGAGAACAAGAGGGAGCACAATGAAACAGACTCTTGTGACCCCATCCTGTGGGTCTCTCAGGACGGTGGACTGCACAAGTATGTCGCATTTGCCCTTCTCCATGTATCTCAGCAGCTCCACGTCCTCCCCTCTCTCCCCACAGGAACGTACACCAACGCCCACGGTGAGATGCCTCCCGTCACTGTGCATTCATGCCCCTCCCTGTACAGACCCGCTGTGATGTCCTGCCTTGGCTGCTTTCAGGTCTCTGCCAGAGAGCTGCACGGATGGGCAGTGGGCACTGCTCTGGGTCAGGCCCACTTGCTATCTGTGCTGTGCCTGGCAAGGGACTCATACATTCTGAACCTCATTGACAAAATGGGTGTATTAACACTCACCTCACAGGGTTATTGTGTTTAAATGGAATAATGTGTGTCAAGCAGAGTCGTGATTGTGGCTTACCTATGCATTGTCCCAATCTCTTCTGCTTCCTTAGTAACAGAACCCTATATTTTAATTTTTTTGTAAGCTTTAAGAAATATTTATCTATTTGTTTGGTTGTGCCCCATCTTAGCTATGGCATGAGGGATCTTTAGTTTTGGAATATGGGATCTAGTTTCCTGATCAGGGATTGAACCCAGGACCCTGCATTGGGAGCACAGAGTCTTATTAACCACTGGACCACTAGGAAAGTCCTCAGAACTCTATATTATTAAAGGTAGTTCTTGCTTGGCTGAAAGCTTTTTTTTTTCTCAATCTCTTTTGCAATGGGGCGGCCAATGAGATTGAAGCAGAAGTCATTGGGTGGGAACTTCAGAAAATCTTCTTGAAGGGTCCTTTTGCCTTCTCCCCAACTCTACATTCTCTTTCTTTCTGTCTGAAATATGGATGTGATGGCTGGAGCTCCTGCCATCACAGAAATGGAGTCAGCNGGGGAGTTTCTCTTTTGGTATCCTATCATTTTGCCTTTTCTTACTGTTCATGGGGTTCTCAAGGCAAGAATACTGAAGTGGCTTGCCATTCCCTTCTCTAGTGGACCACATTCTGTCAGACCTCTCCACCATGACCCTCCCATCTTGGGTTGCCCCGCAGGCATGGCTTGGTTTCATTAAGTTACATAAGGGTGTGGTCCTAGTGTGATTAGATTGACTAGTTTTGTGTGAGTATGGTTTCAGTGTGTCTGGCCTCCGATTCCCTCTTGCAACACCTACCATCTTACTTGGGTTTCTCTTACTTTGGGTGTGGGGTATCTGTTCATGACTGCTCCAGCAAAGCACAGCCACTGCACCTTACCTTGGAAGAGGGGTATCTCCTTACCGCCACCGTTCCTGACCTTCAACATAGGATAGCTCCTCTAGGCCCTCCTGTGCCTGCCCAGCCACCAGTCCTCGGGTTGTTCCTCCCCGCCGCCAGCCCTGGCCTCGGGCGTGGGTGGTTCTTCTCAGCTGCCGCTCCTGGCCTCAGGGGCGAGGTGGCTTCTCCCGGCCGCCCCAGACCTCAAAACTACTATATTCCTATTTCTATATCCTAATTACATTGATTAATATCCTTCAGGTACCTAAAAGATAAAGAATATGGAGGCCTGGCAGCAGTCATTGAGTCAACAGTGAAATCCGTCACCAATATAATTTTTAATTCTTAGAAAAGGCTCTGTATCTTTAAGATGCTTTAAGCTTTGTGCCTCTCATGGTTGGGGAGCTGTAAGCAATTCACAAGTTGTAAAAAGTCCAGGGGAACCTGTCAGGCAAGTTAGAGAGCCATCAGAGGGGTTTGAGCTGAAACATTTCTTTCATATGCAGGAGACTGAAGCCCTGAATTAACTTTTTTCCAGAGAACATCAGAAGAGTGGAAAAGCACAGTACAATAAGGCAGGCAGACTCTGGTTTTTGGGGGTAGATGTTCAGGAATACCCAGGGGGAGCCCCTGAAGCCTGACTCGCCTTGCCCATAAGGCCTCTCCACATGACCTTGTCATGGGTGGGATCTCCCGTGCTGGTTCCCAGCACTTGAAGATATTTTTATTTGATATCTTCTTATGGAATTCTTGTCTGCAAACTTAAGCTGAAAAGTCACTAGAAATCTGTTTAGAAATGAATTAAAAATCACATGGCTTATTATTATTATTATTTTGTTATGTGCACTAAGAATTGCTGTAAAATTGTCCATAAAGTCTGTGTACTGATTCTCAAAACAACTGATAAAATATTGATTGTGGGAAAAAAAAAAAGATCTGAACAGGCATGTCATGGAAGAAGACATACAGATGGCACATAAACTCAGGAAATGATTCTTAACACCATTTGTCACTGCTGCTGCTGCTGCTGCTAATAAGTCACTCAGTCGTGTCCGACTCTGTGCGACCCCATAGATGGCAGCCTACCAGCCTCCCCCGTCCCTGGGATTCTCCATGCAAGAATCCTGGAGTGGGTTGCCATTTCCTTATCCAATGCATGAAAGTGAAAAGTGAAAGTGAAGTCGCTCAGTTGTGTCCGACTAGTAGAGACCCCATGTACTACAGCCCACCAGGCTCTTCTGTCCATGGGATTTTCCATTTGTCACTAGGGTACTGCAAATTAAAAAATGATGAGATACTACTTCACGCCTATTACAAGGACTAAAAATCCAGAAAATTGACAACACTGGCAAGGTTGCAGAGAAACTTTCATCCACTGCTAATGGGAAGACAAAATGGTACAACCTTTAGATGACAGCTTTGTAGTTTCCTATAAAACTAAACATAATTTTACCATATAATTTATCAATCTCACTCCCAAACTGAGCTGAAATTTTATGTTACACAAAAACCTGTACCTGAATGTTTATAGCATCTTTATCTATAATTGTTAAAAACTAGAAGCAATCAAGATGTCTTTCAAGACAAATGTATGAATAAACTGTTACACCCTAAAATGGAATATTATTCAAAGATAAAAAGAAATGAGTTATCAAGCCGATGAGTAGACAGAGGAGACAAATCACTAACTGAAAGAAGTCAATCTGAAAAGCCTAGGTACTGTATGATTCCAACTATAGGACATCTGGAAAAGACAAAGCTGTGGAGATGGTAAAAAGATCAGGGTTGTCACGGGTATAGTATAGGAATTATAGCAAATGCCCCACACTAAAGTCAGAGGTTAGTACTAGGGGCAACTGTGGGGTTCTCTTTCATATACTGTAAGCAATTTAGTGGATGTCAGTGCAAATGACTGTTGGCCGCAGACACGAGAAGGATTTTTTTCCCAATGGGAGTATAATTGATTTCCTTTTCACCACAAAAGAAGCCAATTTTGCATCTATGAAACAAATTCGTGTTAACACTCTATATGTTGCCTCTATATATATCTGCTATCAGACTTTTTCTTGTAATCAGCTGAAACCAATTTATGTTTCTCAGATAGTAAGCAAAATTAGCTCTCTCATATTTGTTCACTTTATATTAACATGCAGTCATGATTTAATATTGTTAAATGAACCCATTAAGAATTCTATAATAATTTGATATAGAAAAAATTGGCTTAATATAACTAAAACATGACGTTTACTCATGAAAACCTTTGTATGTTAAGCTGTAGGGCTTAGATGTCATTATGTATGTGATAAAAAAAATTATTAAGAATTTGGGGGGCGGTCCTAAGATGGAGGAGGAATAGGACAGGGAGACCACTTTCTCTGCCACAAATTCATCAAAAGAACATTTGAACGCTAAGTAAATTCCACAAAACAACTTCTGAATGCCAGCAGAGGACATCAGGCAACCAGAAAAGCAGCCCATTGTCTTCAAAAGGAGATGAAGAAGTCTTGTTCAGTTGAGTCGCTCAGTTGTGTCTGACTCTTTGTGACCCCATGAATCACAGCATGCCAGGCCTCCCTGTCCATCACCAACACCCAGAGTTCACTCAGGCTCATGTCCATTGAGTCAGTGATGCCATCCAGCCATCTCATCCTCTGTCGTCCCCTTCTCCTCCTGCCCCCAATCCCTCCCAGCAGCAGAGTCTTTTCCAGTGAGTCAACTCTTTGCATGAGGTAGCCAAAGTACTGGAGTTTCAGCTTTAGCATCATTCCTTCTAAAGAAATCCCAGGGCTGATCCCTTCAGAATGGCTGGTTGGATCTCCTTGCAGTAGGGACTCTCAAGAGTCTTCTCTAACACCACAGTGCAAAAGCATCAATTCTTCAGCGCTCAACCTTCTTCAGAGTCCAACTCTCACATCCATACATGACCACAGGAAAAACCATAGCCTTGAATAGACGGACCTTAGTCAGAAAAGTAATGCCTATGCTTTTGAATATGCTCTCTAGGTTGGTCATAACTTTTCTTCCAAAGAGTAAGCGTTTTTTAATTTCATGGCTGCAGTCACCATCTGCAGTAATTTTGGAGCCCCCCCAAAATAAAGTCTGACACTGTTTCCACTGTTTCCCCATCTATTTCCCATGTAGTAAGGGGACCGGATGCCATGATCTTCATATTCTGAATGTTGAGCTCTAAGCCAACTTTTTCACTCTCCACTTTCCCTTTCATCAAGAGTCTTTTTAGTTCATCTTCACTTTCTGCCATAAGGGTGGTGTCATCTGCATATCTGAGGTTATTGATATTTCTCCCGGCAATCTTGATTCTAGCTTGTGTTTCTTCCAGCCCAGTGTTTCTCATGATGCATGTAAGTTAAATAAGCAGGATGACAATATACAGCCTTGAGACACTGCTTTTCCTATTTGGAACCAGTCTATTGTTCCATGTCCAGTTCTAACTGTTGCTTCCTGACCTGCATATAAGTTCCTCAAGAGGCAGATCAGGTGGTCTGGTATTCTCATCTCTTTCAGAATTTTCCACAGTTTATTGTGATCCACACAGTCAAAGGCTTTAGTCAATAAAGCAGAAATAGATGTTTTTCTGGATGTCTGGCTCTAGATATTTCCTCTCTTCCTCTTTTGATGATCCAGCGGATGTTGGCAATTTGATCTCTGGTTCCTCTGCCTTTTCTAAAACCAGCTTGAACATCAGGAAGTTCACGGTTCACGTATTGCTGAAGCCTGGCTTGAAGAATTTTGAGCATTATTTTACTAGCATGTGAGGTGAGTGCAATTGTGCACTAGTTTGAGCATTCTTTGGCATTGCCTTTCTTTGGGTTGGAATGAAAACTGAGCTTTTCCAGTCCTGTGGCCACTGCTGAGTTTTCCAGATTTGCTGGCATATTGAGTGCAGCACTTTCACAGCATCATCTTTCAGGATTTGAAACAGCTCAACTGGAATTCCATCACCTCCACTAGCTTTGTTCATAGTGATGCTTTCTAAGGCCCACTTGACTTCACATTCCAAGATGTCTGGCTCTAGGTGAGTGATCACACCATCGTGATTATCTGGGTCATGAAGATCTTTTTTGTACAGTTCTGTGTATTCTTGCCACCTCTTCTTCATATCTTCTGCTTCTGTTAGGTCCATACCATTTCTGTCCTTTATCGAGCCCATCTTTGCATGAAATGTTCCCTTGGTGTCTCTAATTTTCTTGAAGAGATCTCTAGTCTTTCCCATTCTGTTGTTTTCCTCGATTTCTTTGCATTGATCGCTGAAGAAGGCTTTCTTATCTCTTCTTGCTATTCTTTGGAACTCTGCATTCAGATGCTTATATCTTTCCTTTTCTCCGTTGCTTTTCACCTCTCTTCCTTTTACAGCTATTTGTAAGGCCTTCCCAGACAGCCATTTTGCTTTTTTTTTTTTTTTTTTTTATTGCTTAAAACCATTTTGCTTTTTTGCATTTCTTTTCCATGGGGATGGTCTTGATCCCTCTCTCCTATACAATGTCACGAACCTCATTCCATAGTTAATCAGGCACTCTATCAGATCTAAGCCCTTAAATCTATTTCTCATTTCCACTGTATAATCACCTACACTGAAACCAAGCACCACCCAAAGGCCAACAAGTTCCAGTGCAAGACATACCATGCAACTTCTCCAGCAACACAGGAACATAGCCCTGAGGTTCAATATACATACTGCCCAAAGTCACTCCAAACCCATTGACATCTCATAACTCATTACTGGATACTTCATTGCACTCCAGAGAGAAGAAATCCAGCTCCACCCACCAGAACACCGACACAAGCTTCTCCAACCAGGAAACCTTGACAAGCCACCCGTACAACCCCACCCCAGCAAGGAAACTCCACAATAAAGAGAACTCCACAAACTGCCAGAATACAGAAAGGTCACCACAAACACAGCAATGTAAACAAGATGAAGAGACAGAGGAATACCCAGCAGGTAAAGAAACAGGATAAATGCCCACCAAACAAAAGAAGAAGAGATAGGGAATCTACCTGATAAAGAATTCCAAATAATGATAGTGTAAATGATCCAAAATCTTGAAGTCAAAATGAAATCAAGATAAATAGCCTGGAGACAAGGATTGAGAAGATGCAAGAAAGGTTTAACAAGGACCTAGAAGAAATAAAAAAGAGCCAATATATAATGAATAATGCAATAAATGACATAAAAAACATTCTGGAGGGAACAAATAGTAGAATAATGGAAGCAGAAGATAGGATTAGTGAGGTAGACAATAGAATGGTAGAAATAAATGAATCAGAGAGGAGAAAAGAAAAACAAAATAAAAGAAATGAGGACAAGCTCAGAGACCTCTGGGACAATGTTAAATGCCCCAATATTCAAATCATAGGAGTCCCAGAAGAAGAAGACAAAACAAAAGACCATGAGAAAATACTTGAGGAGATAACAGTTGAAAACTTCCCTAAAATGGGGAAGGAAATAGCCACCAAAGTCCGAGAATCTGAGAGAGTCCTAAACAGGATAAACCCAAGGCAAAACACCCCCAAGACACACATTAATCAAATTAACAAAGATCAAACACAAAGAACAAATAATAAAAGCAGCAATGGAAAAACAACAAATAACACACAACAGGATTCCCATAAGGATAACAGCTGATCTTTCAATAGAAACTCTTCAAGCCAGAAGGGAATGGCAGAACATACTTAAAGTGATGAAAGAAAATATCCTACACCCCAGATTATTGTACCCAGCAAGGATCTCATTCAAATATGAAGGAGAAATCAAAAGCTTTACAGACAAGCAAAAGCTGAGAGAATTTAGCACCGGCAAACCAGCTCTCCAACAAATGCTAAAGGATCTTTCTAGACAGGAAACACAGAAAGGTGTATAAACTCGAATTCAGAACAACAAAGTAAATGGCAACGGGATCATACTTATCAATAATTACCTTAAATGTAAATGGGTTGAATGTCCCAACCAAAAGATGAAGATTGGATGAATGGATACAAAAACAAAACCCCTATATATGTTGTCTACAAGCGACCCACTTCAAAACAAGGCACACATACAGACTGAGAGTGAAGGGAAGGAAAAAGATATTCCACACAAATAAGAGATCAAAAGAAAGCAGGAGTGGCAATACTCATATCTGATAAAATAGACTTTAAAACAAAGGCTGGGGTAGAGACAAAGGACACTACACAATAATCAAAGGATCAATCCAAGAAGATATAACAATGATAAATGTATATGCACCCAACATAGTAGCACTGCAAATGCCTTACAAGTATGAAAGGGGAAATTAGTAATAACACAATAATAGTGGGAGACTTTAATACCCCACTCACACCTATGGATAGGGCAACTAAACAGAAAATTAACAAAGAAACACAAACTTTAAATAATGCAATACAGCAACTGGACCTAATTGATATCTACAGGAAATTTCACCTCAAAACAATGAATTTCACCTTTTTCTCAAGTGCACATAGAAACTTCTCCAGGATAGATCGCATGCTGGGCCATGAATCTAGCCTTAGTAAATTCAAAAAAATTTTAAATCATTCCAAGCATATTTTCTGACCACAGTGCAGTAAGATTAGATCTCAATTACAGGAGAAAAACTATTAAAAATTCCAACATATAGAGGCTGAACAACACGCTGCTGAGTAACCAACAAATCACAGAAGAAATAAAAAAAAGAAATCAAAATATGCATAGAAATGAATGAAAATGAAAACACAACAACCCAAAACCTGTGGGACACTGTAAAAGCAGTGCAAAGTTCATAGCAATACAGGCATACCTCAAGAAACAAGAAAGAGGTCAAATAAATAAACTACTTCTACACCTAAAGTAACTAGAAAAGGAAGAAATGAAGAACCTCAGGGTTAGTAGAAGGAAAAAGTCTTAAAAATTAGGGCAGAAATAAATACAAAAGAAAAGAGACCATAGCAAAAATCAACAAGGTCAAAAGCTGGTTCTTTGAAAGGATAAATAAAATTGACAAACCATTAGCCAGACTCATCAAGAAACAAAGGGAGAAAAATCAAATCAATAAAATTAGAAATGAAAAGGGAGAGATCACAACGGACAACACAGAAATACAAAGGATAAGAGACTACTATCAGCAATTATATGCCAATAAATGGACAACTTGGAAGAAGTGGACAAATTCTTAGAAAAGTACAACTTTCCAAAACTGAACCAGGAAGAAATAGAAAATCTTTATGGACCCACCACAAGCACAGAAATTGAAACTGTGATCAGAAATCTTCCAGCAAACAAAAGCCCAGGTCCAGAGGGCTTCACAGCTGAATTCTACCAAAAAAATTAGGGAAGAGCTAATGCCTATCCTACTCAAACTCTTCCAGAAAATTTCAGAGGAAGGTAAACTTCCAAACTAATTCTATGAGGCCACCATCACCCTAATACCAAAACCTGACAAAGATGTCACAAAAAAGAAAACTACAGACCAATATCAGTGATGAACATAGATGCAAAAATCCTTAACAAAATTCTATCAATCAGAATCCAACAACACATTAAAAAGATCATATACCATGACCAAGTGGGCTTTATCCCAGGGATGCAAGGATTCTTCAATATCCACAAATCAATCAATGTAATACACCACATTAACAAATTGAAAAATAAAAACCATATGATTATCTCAATAGATGCAGAGAANCTGATGAACCTATTTGCAGGGCAGGAGTAGAGACACAGACGTAGAGGATAAACATGCAGGCACAGTGGGGGAAGAAGGTGGGACAAATTGGGAGAGTAGCACTGACATGTATACTTTACCATGTGTAAAATGGGTAGCTGGTGGGAAGGTGCTGAATAACACAGGGAGCTCAGCCTGGTGCTCCGTGATGACCTAAAGGGGTGGGACATGAGGGTGGAAGGGAGGCTCAAGGGAAAGAGATATATGTATGTTTATGGCTGATTCATATTGTTGTATGGCAGAAATCAATACAACATTGTAAAGCAGTTATCCTCCAGTAAAAAAGGGGGGAGCAGTAACGGGGATCCTGTGTGGGTCAAGTTAATTTTTGTAACGACTTTAAAGTGATTATTTCACATTCGGTGACTATGTACTGGGTGTCTATGACGGGGCAGCCCGGGGATGCTGGGGTGACAGAGATGCTTTGCCTACAGTGGGTCCCTGCCCTCATGTGGTTTACCTCATAGAGAAGGAGCTGGAAGCTAGATGAATAAACAAAGGGATTTGTTGCAACCTCAGTGAATGTTATTTCCTGTGTAGAAAGAAGAAGCAATTTCATTTTACAAGGTTCTTTTGGGACAAGAGGTTGGGGAAGGCTTCTCTGAGATGTTGTTTTCCAGAGATGGGAACGAACTAACCCAGCGGAGGTCATGGGGTAGGATGTGCCGAGTGCGGGCCGGCTGAAGGATGCTGGGTGTGGTCCAGGACGCATGGATCTGGGCTGCATTGCCAGGATGGGACTGATGATGTGCTGAGGCTGGGCTGGAGGGCAGGGGAGGAGCCAAACAGGACTGGTAGGTTTGAGGCTTGAGCAAGTGGGTAGACGGGGTTGCCATTGACCAAAGTGGGAAGCTTGGGGGCTTAGCAGGTTTGGAGAGGGACTCAGGAGTTTTGAGTTGGGGTTTGGAGTGGGTAGGAAGAATGTTCTGGAGAGGGGAAAGGAGGGACAAAGGTACAAGGGTATGACAAAGTGTGGGTTTAGGAGGCTGGCAGTTCTCTGGTCAATCAGAGCTCAGTACTATAGATTCCCTGGTGGCTCAGATGGTGAAGACAGAGGGGATGGTAACCCACTCCAGTGCTCTTGCCTGGAGAATCCCCTTGGACAGAGGAGCCTGGCGGGCTACAGTCCATGGGGTTGCAAAGAGTCAGACACGACTGAACGACTAAGCATAGCAGTGTAGATTCTAAGGGCTGCCAGGGGATGTGGTGAGGAGGTGATGATGAGGCTGTGATTGCTGGTCTTTACCCCACTGTCCATAGGATGATGGGATGTATATGTGTGTGTGTGAGTCATGGGGGCTGGTTTATGATTTGAAAAAGATTACTGGGATGCTTGTTACAACCCAGACTCCCGAATTTGGAGGATAAAGTGAAAGTGTTAGTCCCTCAGTCATGTCTGACTCTTTGAGACCCCATGGACTGTAGCCCTCCAGGCTCCTCAGTTCATGGAATTCTCTAAGCAAGAATACTGGAGTGGGTTGCCATTTCCTTATCTAGGGGATATTTCCAAGCCAGGGATCGAATCCAGGTTCAATCTGCAGGCAGAGGAACTAAGGGTCAAAGGATTTTGGGAGACTCAGGCTGTCTTTTCTCCAGATGATTGGGTACCTTCTACCTATCTTCCCAAATCTGTGACGGCAACCGACCAGAATCAATCAATCCAAATGATGCATGTGCCTTAGAAGCCTGCACATTGACTCATCATCTTATTTATTTATTTAATTCAGTTTTATTTTATTTCTGAGAATGGACTTTTATAAATTTTTTTCCTGTCTGTTGAGTTTGAGTTGCATTTCAGGGTCACTTTGCAGCACTGTAATTCATCTTCCTGTTTTCTTTTTTTTAAAAAATATATATTTTCATTTATCTTCTTATTTAATTGATCAGATACATTTATAATTACAGATCAGTAAAAATTCATGTATTGATCGTGAAGTAGTAAGTAGCTGCTGCTGCTAAGTCGCTTCAGTCGTGCCTGACTCTGTGCGACCCCATAGACGGCAGCCCACCAGGCTCCGCTGTCCCTGGGATTCTCCAGGCAAGAACACTGGAGTGGGTTGCCATTTCCTTCTCCAGTGAATGAAAGTGAAAAGTGAAAGTGAAGTTGCTCAGTCGTGTAGCTACCAAAGTTTTAAAAAGTATCACTGGTCATTCAGAGGGGGTAGCTCTCTACATTTCATCATAATAAGTGTGATCTGTGCTCTGGGGCACCCAGAATTTGGGTCTGGAACGTCTCTTTCAGAATAGGTTTTTCTTTTTTTTTCTGAAATCAATCGAAACCTGAAAAAGGTGGCAGGCTGCAAAGCTTCTTAATTTAACCATTTGTTTTTCATTCATTCCCTGATCTAATGATTCTACTGAGAACAAGAGGGAGCACAATGAAACAGACTCTTGTGACCCCATCCTGTGGGTCTCTCAGGACGGTGGACTGCACAAGTATGTCGCATTTGCCCTTCTCCATGTATCTCAGCAGCTCCACGTCCTCCCCTCTCTCCCCACAGGAACGTACACCAACGCCCACGGTGAGACGCCTCCCGTCACTGTGCATTCATGCCCCTCCCTGTACAGACCCGCTGTGATGTCCTGCCTTGGCTGCTTTCAGGTTTCTGCCAGAGAGCTGCACGGATGGGCAGTGGGCACTGCTCTGGGTCAGGCCCACCTGCTATCTGTGCTGTGCCTGGCAAGGGACTCATACATTCTGAACCTCATTGACAAAATGGGTGTATTAACACTCACCTCACAGGGTTATTGTGTTTAAATGGAATAATGTGTGTCAAGCAGAGTCGTGATTGTGGCTTACCTATGCATTGTCCCAATCTCTTCTGCTTCCTTAGTAACAGAACCCTATATTTTAATTTTTTTGTAAGCTTTAAGAAATATTTATCTATTTGTTTGGTTGTGCCCCATCTTAGCTATGGCATGAGGGATCTTTAGTTTTGGAATATGGGACTAGTTTCCTGATCAGGGATTGAACCCAGGACCCTGCATTGGGAGCACAGAGTCTTATTAACCACTGGACCACTAGGAAAGTCCTCAGAACTCTATATTATTAAAGGTAGTTCTTGCTTGGCTGAAAGCTTTTTTTTTCCTCAATCTCTTTTGCAATGGGGCGGCCAATGAGATTGAAGCAGAAGTCATTGGGTGGGAACTTCAGAAAATCTTCTTGAAGGGTCCTTTTGCCTTCTCCCCAACTCTACATTCTCTTTCTTTCTGTCTGAAATATGGATGTGATGGCTGGAGCTCCTGCCATCACAGAAATGGAGTCAGCCATTTCTGACTATGGGATGACCTTGAGGATAAAAGCCACCTCATTAAGGATACTGGGATAGAAACACTGGAGAAGGGCACTGATTTTTTTGAGCCTCAGTTTCTTATCTGTAAAACAGGAGCAGTAAATATGGCATGTAATACTAGATACTAGGAGTGAAGTGCCTAGTAGAGCAGCTGACTTGGAGTAGGTCCTCAACTAAATGCAGTCTGTGCTTTTTTTCCTCCTTTTCCATCAGGGTTTATGGGAACTGCAGACAGTTTTCCTTCTTGGATATATTAACTGCAGAAGGGGTGACCTTCACATGGCCACAGCCTGTCATACCAAACTGGTGAGTAGAGCCAGAATTGGCTCAGAGATTCCCTTCTCTATCTAGTGTGGCCAGAAATCCTTAGAGGCAGCTGTCTGAGTATGCTTTCTCTGTAGGCTGGTTGCTAATCTCTTTTCCTTGAGAACTCTGCCTTAGTATCTTGCCTTCCTGTGGGGAGGTGTCATTTGAAGGAGCAGTCAGTTTGACAATAGACGTGCTAAGAACGGCATCTCTAAATTCCTTGAGTACAGCTTGGGTCCTCCTCACTCAGGCCCCCAGGAGTTTCTTCTCATTCCTTAAGCCAAATGGATGGCACCAGGGAGAGAGAGGAATCTTTGATGTAGAAGGCACTTGGACTAATGACATAATTACTCTGCAGAACCATTTGCAAAGAATTATGGGCTATTGTTGGGATGCTCCAGCTTTTTTTTTTTTTTTTTGAAGTAATGAGACTCTGCTTAGAGTAAGTGATGATGGGGGGAGAAAAAACAATAATATGTATGTGCATTTGAAGAGGCAAGAAACATTTTTTATGCCCATCCCCCTCCAAAGCAATCTGCCCCCTTTGCCATCTCCCTAATGCGAAACCAGAAATGCACCCAGAACCCACCACGGACCCCAAGTGTGCAGCGCTGTGTTCTCTGCCCTGTTTGCAATGTTTCTGATATTAAAATGCAATTTAGAGAAGTGCTGGCTGTAGAATAATTTGCTGAGAAATGCGTTTCTTCTAAGGGTGGAAGGACCTTGAGGCCATGTAGTTAGTGTAATGAAGCCCAGAGGTCTTCTGAGTGGGAAAGTTCTCGAGTAGCTCTCCTCAGCACTTCGTGCTGGAGCCAGGCTTCATTCTGCTCCTGGCCCACCTCCCAGGATGTCCGCCAGGTCCCGTCCCTTGGCAGAGCCTCTGCTCCAGAGGGGCTGCACAAAGCTAATTGAGATACATATTACAATATTAACTTTTAAAATATCGTATTAGCTTTCCATTAGGATAAATGAAGTACGTGAAAAGATTGTAACAGAGCATTAGTCTCTGCCTGCACTTAGCACACTGGTTCTGTCCAGATGCGATCCTCAGTGCCCACCCCAGAGATGAATGGGAGGCGTAGGTTGAAGCTGAGAGCATTCTTTCTAGGTAGAAATCCAGTCTGTGGGTGCGAGCAGTGAAGGAGAGGGCAGCGTGGAAGGGCTAAGTCTTGGGGGGAAGGAACTGGATCAATGTCCATCCTCCTGATGTCGGTTCCCTGGATCCCAGAGGAAACTGAAGGAATTTTCCAGGCAGCCTGACTCTTAACTGATAACATCCGTTGTAAACAGTCACAGTGCTGTTGGCTGTGGTTCTAGAAAGGGCAAGTGCTCTGTGGACATTCTCTCTTAATCCTCATTCCAGTGACAGAGGAACAGGGGCCAGAGAAGGAAGGATTGTCCCAAGGTCTCCCAGCCTCTCAAAACAGCAATTTTGTCTGAGGAGAGACGTCAAATCTAGGCCTGCACGACTGGAATCTGCTGCCTTAGTGTCTGGCCCTGATGTCTTGTTGGGCCAGGGAGGTGCAAATTTGCAGGGGCAGCCTGCAAATTCCTAGCCAGGATTATCTTAGCCTGTTTTGGCTTCCCTGGTGCCTCAGACAGTAAAGAATCTTCCTGCAGTGCAGGAGACTCAGATTTGATCCCTGGGTCAAGAAGATCCCCTTTCTCCAGGGGATCTCCAGTTTTCTTGCCTAGAGAATTCCACGGACAGAGGAGCCTGATGGGCTACAGTCCATGGGGTGGCAAAGAGTTGGACACGACTGCGCGACCGACACACTTGGGCTGCTTTAACAAAATATCATGGACTAGGTGAACTTGGGTGAACTTTGGGAGATGGTGAGGGACAGGGAGGCCTGGTGTGCTGCACTCTGTGCGGTCACAAAGAGTTGGACATGACTTAGTGACTGAACAACAGTAATAAGTTGTCATAGAAAACAGACATCTATGGCTCACAGTCCTGGAGGCTGAGAGTCTGAGGTCAAGTTGGAGTGCGGTCAGGTGAGGGCCCGCTTCCAGGCTTCAGCCTTTTCCTTGTGTCCCCTCATGGTGGGTGGGGCAGGGGAGCTCTCTGGAGCCCCTTTTATAAGGGCACTAATCCCATTCATGAGGGCTCCACCCTCCTGAGTTAACCACATCCCAGAGACCCCACCTCCGAATGCCTTCACACTGGCCACTGGTTTTCCATAATACCTTCCACGCTGGCATTTTGAGGGGACAGACAGACATTCAGCCCATAGCATAGGGCTCTGTGGACAATCATCCTTTTTTTCTTTTTTTCAACTTTTAACTTTGTATTGGAGTATAGGCAATTAGGTGCTTCCCGGGTGGTGCAGTGGTAAAGACTCTGCCTGCCAATGCAGGAGTCGAGGGTGTAATCTCTGGGTGAGGAAGATCCCCTGGAGGAGGAAATGGCAACCCACTCCAGTATTCTTGCCTGGAAAATTCCATGGACAGAGGAGCCTGGCGGGCTACAGTCCAGGGGGTTGCAAGGAGTCAGACATGACTGCAATCCCAGAGACCCCACCTCCGAATGCCTTCACACTGGCCACTGGTTTTCCATAATACCTTCCACGCTGGCATTTTGAGGGGACAGACAGACATTCAGCCCATAGCATAGGGCTCTGTGGACAATCATCCTTTTTTTCTTTTTTTCAACTTTTAACTTTGTATTGGAGTATAGGCAATTAGGTGCTTCCCGGGTGGTGCAGTGGTAAAGACTCTGCCTGCCAATGCAGGAGTCGAGGGTGTAATCTCTGGGTGAGGAAGATCCCCTGGAGGAGGAAATGGCAACCCACTCCAGTATTCTTGCCTGGAAAATTCCATGGACAGAGGAGCCTGGCGGGCTACAGTCCAGGGGGTTGCAAGGAGTCAGACATGACTGCACACATACACACAGAGCCGATTAACAATGTTGTGATAGTTTCAGGTGGACAGTGAAGGGACTCAGCCATACATATATACACGTACCCATTCTCCCCAGACTCCCCTGCCATCCAGGCTGTCACATAACATAGAGCGCAGTTCTCTGTGCTGTACACTAGGTCCTTGTTGTGGACAGCCATCCTTTGGCTCTGTCCGGGGCTGTGTAGCCAGCTGGCCCACCCACCAGAGATAGGGACTGTCATCAGAGCAAGGGGGTCATTTTCTTCATGAACATGGAAGGTGCATGTGGACAGAGCTGGAAGCCAGTTCAGACCCAGCCACTGTCATGGCCTTGGGTCACTGGCGATTTGGCTAAAGGAGGTAAGCTATGCCAGCATCTGATTCTTAGATGGCTAAGACCTTGAGACACTTAACCTCTCTAAGACTCAATTTCTCTTCTGCAAAATGGGTTTAGTAACCCTATCTCATACAGTTTTGGGAAATTAATGAAATAATCCAGATAACATACTTGGCTCAGTGTTTGCATATATTATGCTTAGAAACATTCGTGCTCACGCTCATTTGCTCAGTCATGTCTGACTCTTTGCAACCCTATGGACTGTAGCCCAGCAGGCTCCTCTGCCCATGGTATTTTCCAGGCAAGAATACTGAAGCGGGTTGCCATGACTCTTCCAGGGGATCTTCCCCACCCAGGGATTGAACCCACAACACCTGTATCTACCTGCATTGTAGATGGATTCTTTACCCACTGAACCACCTTCCTTATCTATAAGATGAGAATAATAGATGTACCTAGTTCAGAGAATTGAGAAAATTATGAGTCCTAATACTGGACTGGCCCGTAGTGTATTTATTATTTATCTCTGTGTTCAGCTGTGAGTTTACCCAGAGGTGGAGGAGGTGCCTGCCTTTTGGTGTCCAGACCTATGCAAGGCCTGCTGGACAGTGAGTGGTTTGAGGCTGCAGGCATACAGGCACAGGGGTAGCCTAGATGGGCTGGGCTCTCCAGCTGAGTCATTAACTCTCCAGACTACCTCTCGGGCCAGGCATTGGGGGGTCTCTTTCGAAGAGAGGGGCAGCTTGCTTGGGAGCGTGACTGTGGGGTGCATGTGATTCCAACGCCAGCGCCTTCAGAGCAGAGGAGTGGCTTAGTTCCTCTTTGCCTCTCCTGTTCAGCTCAAACCCTGGAACATGATAACGCCCTTGGGAGTTGCTCTGAGTTGTCTGTAACACAACAAACAAAGGTGAGCATCCAAGATGGAGCGTCACGAAGTCTCCTGGTGTATTGTGCTAGAATTTGAACAGAAAGGGTCCAGAGGACAGGTGAAGCTTTCTGGAGATGGTGACCTGGACCTGCTCTGAAGAAGTTGTTGGGAAACAAGAATAGGGTCTGAGGTTGGGGGAGCAGGGGGGCATCGTGTCAGGGACCTGAGTGCTCCCTCAGGGGAGCAGAGGGAGCGTGTGGGGTGGGGAGCAGTTTCTTTGGAGCAGAATATATGGAATATATGGGTTAGAAGTTAGAAGTTGATGGAGGTTCTTGAGAAAGGAGTTGGAGTTTGATCTCAATGTAGGGGACTACAGCGAGATGCAGAAAGTTTCAGAGGTGGATCCGACCTCCTGGGAGTATTTTAAGAGGGTGACCTGGTGGCTGTGTCGGATGAATGGAGGGTGTGGGATGGCAAGCCTGGCTGCAGACAGCTAGGCTTATTGGAGCACAGGGTTGGGGTGAGGCTGAGCCGTCAGTCCTGCTGGGAGAAGCTGCCTTGTGTCCCCAAGAGGTGCAGTCACTTAACCATGACCTGCCAATTAAGTCACCTATTGTGTCGAGTAATGAGTCATTCTCTGACTCTTTTGTGCAAGCAAATAGAATATTTATCCAGGTCCCAGGGAACTCGGGGACACCTTGGAAAGCAGGCAATGGCTTTGAAGTCAGGTCAATGAAAGCCTTAAGCTTCTGTGTCTCCGGACCTGTTCACAAGTCAGAGCCTGTTGATTTTGAGGGCAGAATATTTTCAGCATAAAGCTTTGAATTGGAGGCCAACCTGGAGCACACAGAGCTTTTTATTTTTCAGTCTCATTAGCAAGGGCATTGTTCGTGGTGCAATGGCAGAATAGAGGGGGAAAGGGACTGGCAGGCCAGGGAGCTGGAATGAGAAAATATGTGACCGTGGGGAAGCTGGAATCCACAGGTAATGACCCCTGTGTTAGACTTTCTTGGACAGGGAGCTCCATCTTGGAGCCTGCTTCTTGGGAAACTCAACCTGTGACAAGTGGTGATGAAAATGCTGAAGCCTGGAGTCAGTTATTCTCTCTCCAGGCCCCAGTTTCTCCATCTGCAAAATGAAAATGGCATATCATATCAGAGGTTCTCAAAGCATGGTTCATGGAACTGTGAGGGCACCTGAGATACTCTCAGAACAGCTTATTTTCACAGGACAAAACTTTTTTTCACAAAATACCACTTTTCCTTGAAAGAACAATGGACAGAGAAGCCAGAGCACACATGTTCTCAAAAATGAACAGTCTGTCATTTCAAGGAAAATAATTCACGTAATTTGTTGCCAGTGATAACAGTCAAGCACTGAAGTAGATACATGATCATTAGATATTAGCACATCGATCCATTAGTAATGTCTGCTGTGGCCCTGAAGTGGCAAGTGTGTCATCCATAAAAGCCCCTTGAGCTTTGCTGTCTCTGACTAAGTGGACACCTGAGAATGTTCTGAATGACTTCAGCCCTTTCTGGAAGAACTAGGTAATAGCACAAGAAGAAGCAACAACGGCCTAACTAGGATCCTGGCCCGGCAGGCAAAGCTAGCCCTGGGGAAAAAGATGAGAGAGTTCCTTTTTTTTTTTTTTTTGCTATTTTTCCAATTTCTCTTTTCAGAAATATCTCTTCCACCCACAATCTCAGGGTCCTATCTTTTTTTTTTTTTTTTTGCCCTTACTTAAATTTCATTTTATAAAGTGAACGTGAAAGTCGCTTAATTGTGTCCTACCCTTTGTGACCCCATGGACTATATAGTTCTCCAGACCAGAATACTGGAGTGGGTAGCTAGCTGTTCCCTTCTCCAGGGGATCTTCCCCACCCAGGGATCAAATCCAGGTCTCCCACACTGCAGGCGGATTCTTTACCAGCCTAGCCACCAGGGAATTTTATAAAGGGAAGCAGCAAATTCATTGTCACTGAAGAGAGAAGGAAATAGCAATCCACTCCAACATTCTTGTGTGGGAAACCTCATGGACAGAGGAGGCTGGCAGGCTATAGTCCATGGAGTCACAAAGAATCGGATGCAACTGAGCAACTGAACAACAACAGCTGTAACTGGTTAGGCATCACTAACCTTCTTGGGAGATTCAGCTTTTATTGCTAGACAAAGGCTTCAGCCAGTAGATTTCGAACTTTTAAAAGTTGTGGTCTTTCTTTTTTAAATGTGAAGTCTCACATCTTCCATTTTGATATGGTTCACTGGGAGACTTAGTATTATCTATAGATTCCTATCAGTCAAGGAGATTTTGTTAATCTTTATCTTCCTTTTTTAAAAAAAAAATGTATTTATTTGGCTGTGCTAGTCTTAGTTATTTTAGTTACAGCTTGTGGTTTCTCGTGATTGAACCTGGGGTCCCCTGCATTGGGAGTGTGGAGTCTTAGCCGCTGAGCCACCAGGGAAGTCTTAAACTTTATTTTCTGAAGTTTGTGCTGTGGAAACATTTTTGCATTTTCCAAATATGATTATAACATCAGCTTATGCTCTTTCAACCCTCCCCCCGACCCTGCCTTGACCCCTGTAATCTCAAAGTAGTCTAAAAAGGTGCAAGTTTCTCTCCCCACTCTACCTTCAAGTTGAGCAGAATATATCTTCCAAGATGGCATCAATAAAATCTCCCCTACCATGTGTTCTTTGAACACTGTGACAATGTAACATAACTCCTCTCACTGAGAGGCGAGGTCTACGTCCCGTCCACTGAAATCTGGGTCATCCGTGACTGTGGAAGAAGTGGCATTATGTGACTTTTGCTGCTAGGTCATAAAAAGCCATGCAATGTCCATGGGGTCCTGTTTATTCTTGGAGCCCACAGCCATGCAGTTAGGAAGCTGAGGCCAGAAGGGGAAACCATGTGTTGGCTTCAGCCAATAGCTCCAGCTGAGGTCCCAGCTGACGGTCAGCGTCAGCCAGACTAGTCCTCCCGAACGTGCCTTCAGAGCCCCAGAGGTCGAGGTTGTGCCCCAGACATCACGGATGAATTGTCCCCAAATTGCAGGAACAAAAGAAAACAAGGGATTGTTGTCATGTCTCCACATTTTAAGGTGTATTTGTACGTAGCAACAGTAACTGGAACCAAAGTCAAAAGAGGGTGCTGGTGGGTACAGGGAGAGATGTGTGTTGGCGTAAAGTGTCACCCTTTGACTGTTGTATCCCACCACTGTGGTCCACAGTGCAGTTGGGAAGAGTTGGAAAGAGACAACCCCTGAGATTGAACTTTGGTTGATTTCCCCATTTCCCTTTCCTCAGTGTCTGTTATCTTTACATATCCATGTAAAGTCCTTTTCTATTTTTTTAAGGACTTGGGTTAAGTCAAGCTACTTATTTCGGGTTTAGCATCCTCATCCGTCAAAGGAGGAGTTGAACTAAATCTCTCAGCTCTTTTCCATCTCTGACATGCCAGTTTCCTCTCTTCATTTTATTTTCCCCACGTTTCTCCTTTTTTCCCCAAATTTAACAATGAAAATTGTAAGCTCAACAAAATCTCCAGTCTCTGCTAGTATCTAATCCACTTGGGGCAGATAAACTGCAGGAAAAG
Source organism: Aepyceros melampus (assembly GCA_006408695.1). NCBI lineage: Eukaryota > Metazoa > Chordata > Mammalia > Artiodactyla > Bovidae > Aepyceros > Aepyceros melampus. The sequence goes on along the minus strand of SJXQ01001444.1, from coordinate 285,547 downwards.
CTTTTTCTGGCTCTGTGAATTTGACAAGTGTGCTTGCATACCGCCTGGCGTTTTGTCTGCATTTTCTCACTTGTGGATGCCAGGAGTCCTACTGACAACACAGCATTCCAAGGACAGCAACCATTTGTTCTCTTAATTCTTTCATTTTTTTTTCAAACCTCCATACTGAAATATTTATGAGTCTTTGTTTTTCTTAGAAAGTTCAATCTAGACATAGTATAATTTTTCTTTTCGGGGAATCTCTGATTGGAATAGATTCAGGCCGGTGGGTTAGCATTTAATTTAAGAGCTGTATTCAAGGTTTGTACACTGGGAAACTGGCCAATGACACAGTAACCAAGGAAAACTCAGGTGGGGACTGATTAGCCAAAATTTGGAGAAGGAAGGCTCCTGCTGTGTGTCTCTACCTGCACTGTGGCCTGATCATTTTACCCCTAGTCATGAATGGGTCAGAATCACAAAATTAGAATGTTGTTGTTGTTCAGTTGCTCATCGTGTCTGATTGTGATCCCATGGACTGCAGCACGCCAGGCTTCCCTGTCCTTCACTGTCTTCTGGAGTTCACTCAAACTCATGTCCACTGAGTTGATGATGCCATCCAACCATCTTATCATCTGTCGCCCCCTTCTCCTGCCCTCACTCTTTTCCAGCATCAGTGTCTTTTCCAATGAGACATTAGAATAGTCCTTCCAATTTCCAGACTTTAGGAGGAAGAGCCCTGCGGATCCTGGACAGTTAGAGTGACCTGGAATATAAAACCACTTTTCTGTCAAGCTGGTGAGCACTTGGAGAAAGACCTTGAAGGTTGGGGACTAGCAAAATACTCAGCAGCCATAAAGCTAAGTTGACTAGAAAACCGCAGGGTATTTAGGATGAATTTTGTTTATGTAGATTTCATACAAGCTGCCCCTGCTTTCTATTTATTCATTTATTTGATTATTTTTGAGATATAGTTGACATACAATATTGTATCGTTTCAGGTGTACTACATAATGAGCTGACATTTGCATACATTGGAGATGTCCCTGTTTTCTTTTTGATAGCTAAATATTTGTATGTTTATTAATAAACATTGGTGATGCATATATATTTTTAATGTGGTCATGCTTACCTGGACATTGAATGATCTTCGTCTTTAAAAGTGACCCATCATAACTTATCTACAAAACAGAAATAGAGTTACAGAAGTAGAAAATGAACTTGTGGTTGCCGGGGGTTAAGCGGCAGAGAGATAAATTGGGAGATTGGTGTTGACATATACAGACTGCTGCTGTTGCTGCTGCTAAGTTGCTTCAGTTGTGTCCGACTATATGCGACCCCATAGACAGCAGTTCACCAGGCTCCCCCATCCCTGGGATTCTCCAGGCAAGGATACTGGAGTGGGTTGCCATTTCCTTCTCCAGTGCATGAAAGTGAAAAGTCAAAGTGAAGTCACTCAGTTGTGTCCGACTCTTAGCAACCCCATGGACTGCAGCCCACCAGGCTCCTCCGCCCATGGGATTTTCCAGGCAAGAGTACTGGAGAGGGGTGCCATCGCCTTCTCCACATATACATACTACTATCTATAAAATAGATAACCAATGAGGACCAACTACACAGCACAGGGAGCTCTCCTTAATACTCTGTAATGGCCTACGTGGGCTTCTTAGGTTGCGCCAGTGGTGCCAGAACCTGGGTGCCAATACAAGAGACCCAAGAGAAGTGGGTTCGATCCCTGGGTCCAGACAGTCCCCTGGAGGAGGGCGTGGCAAGCCACTCCAGTATCCTTGCCTGGGGAATCCCATGGACAGAGGAGCCTGGTGGGCCACAGTCCACAGGCTGCAAAGAGTCAGACATGACCGAAGCGACTTAGCACACACGTGCGAAGGGCCTATATGGGAAAAGAGAGGGTATATGTATATATATGTATAGATTAACTTTGCTGTACACCTGAAACTAACACAGAATTGTAAGTCAACTATGTCCCAATAAAAATTTTAAAAGGTGACCCATCATTATATTTTATATATGCATCTATATTTTTGATATCTAAGTACCAAAATAAATAGATAATTATAAAAATTGATATAATTTAGACATATATATTCTGGTCTGTAATATAATGTGGAAAGAAAATGTGTATTGGAAGTTTGTTGAGGCACATATTCTTGGGGACTGTCAGCATAATGCTAATTAAATTGGATTTGAACTTTTTCATTGGCTTATTGAACCCGTTTTGCTTATTATCATAGCCTACTATGTTTGGTTTTATTTATCATATTATTCATGCATTCATTCACATTCCATTATTTTGCCTTATGCATCCTTTTGTTCTTTGCTTTTATTTTCTCTTGTGATAGTTGATGGAATGTGGCCAATATTTAGTTTTAATAAGTGGTTGATTTTATACTTTTCAAAAACAACTTTGCTTGTACATTTCCTATAATTATTAAATGCAAGAATAATATAAGAATCTTGGACTCTTTTAGAAATGAGTCAATGATATTTTATAGCTCTTCCTGCTCAACTCCTTAGATATGTCAATATCACCTGGGGTACATTGTAGAATGCAGCTGTTATTCATATTAACTCCCCCCCCCCCATATATAATTTGTCTTTCAAGCATCCCTATAGACTTGGACATTCATTTAGGTACCATATTTGTGTCAATTATTTAAATAATCTCTGGTTAATGGTGGTAATGCTTCATTTTATAACTTCAGATGAGTCCTTATTTTTGATTCCTTTGGTAGGTTTAGGGATTACAACTTTGGTTAAGGTTTTCAGGAGAAATGAATTAACAACAGAATTTTCAATGGCATTACCTCTCTCAGACTGTCTTTCCCTTGTCGTGAGGCATAAGCAGCATCTGGGCTAGGCAAAGGACTCTTGGCTCACAGAGTTCCCCCTTATCTACAGACATTGTTTTACTTTTTTTATATTTGTGTTGGTAGGATCTGGGATCAGCCTTATTTTGGTTCTCTGTAAGTGACCTGTCATTATATTTAGTTTTTTGCTTAGATTAGTGGCATTTTCCCTCAACCTTGATACTGAAAAATGCCACTAAAACATGCTTGCTTTGTCTCTTTTCATATCTTTCCTTAAAGCAGTGGGTCCTTTTTATTTACATGCTCAGATTTTTTTTTTCAAGTGCAGGAAAATTGTCTCCTACTAAATCATTGATTTTTGCTTTTCTTCCACTTATTCTGCTTTTTTCTTTAGGAATACAGCTAATCCAGAGATGAGATAGTCGATTTCTAGCCTACATGTGCATTAGCTTCTTCCTTATTATACTCAGCTCTCTGTGCTTCTTTTCACCCCCTCAATCTTATTGCATTTACCTAGTCAATCAGCTCCACTATCAATCTATTTTTCCCCCCATTGTTGATGTTTGCTTTTCAGTGCCTCCAATGTATATTTTAATGTTATTACTGTTTTTAGCTTCCTGGCACTCTTCCTCTCTGCCAGCCTCTTTTTTTTTTTTTTTTTAGCCTACATTTCTGATTTTTCATTTCATCCTTCTAAACATGCTTTATGAAGTTTCTTAATTTTTACAAAATTTACATAAAATAGGTACATTCTAAACATTTCTTCTATTTCCTATAATCAATTGATTTCTCAGGTAAACTTTTCCTCTGTACACCTAGGGCAAAGTTTTCATGTGTGTATTATACAATCTGTTTATAAATCCAATTTTTACCCTCTGTGTGTGTATCCTTCTATTTCATATATATATATGAAATAGATATTTATATCTTTATCTATGTATCTATCTATATCTATTTCCTGGTGGCTCAGATGGTAACAAATCTGCCTGCAATGTGGGAGACCCAAGTTTGATCCCTGGGTCAGGAAGATCCGCTAGAGCAGGGAATGGCTACCCATTCGAATATTCTTGCCTAGAGAATTCCATGGACAGAGGAGCCTGGCTGTATAAGGTCCAGGGGATCGCAGAGTCAGAGATGACTGAGCAGCTCACACACACACACACACACACACACACACACACGTATATAAATACACATGTACATATGTCTATGGACACATATATGTATGTGTGGTATATACATATATACACAAATATATGCATATACATACGTGTATATATATCCCTGAGCAAAGAATTTTTTTCCAGGTCATTGTTGTAAACTGATAGGGTGTATATATTCTATCTCATCCCCTTCACAGTCTCTCTGCTTTCCTTCTGCCAGAATTTCCTTTTTGGATCTCAGTCCAGAGGCAAAGTAATGTGCTCAGACCACAGACACATTTCTGGTTAATGGAAAGCATTTATCTAGTGCAGCTCTTCACGACTCACAGAATTTTTTCTTGTTCCCACTCTCTGGTCCTTTAAGTGAGAGAAAGTGATTGTATTTCCAGATAACTGAAATAGTCAATAGTTCTCCTGCCACAAGTAACATCTGAAAAAAACTATAGTTCACAAAGTCTGTTGTTCCCAATTCACACTCGTGAGATAAACTTTCACAGACACATCTCACTTTTGCCAGTGTTGTGTTTTGGGGAGTTTTCTCTGCAAGATAGCATTACTCAAAGGGTGTTTCATGAAAATAGCTAGAAGCTTTAAGGGAAGATGATAGAGGAGAATATTCAATTAACTTAAAAAAGGGCTCAGTGGTCATATATATTTGGGAATATTGTGTTCAGTTCAGTTCAGTTGCTCAGTCATGTCCGACTCTTTGTGATCCCATGGATTGCAGCACTCCAGGCTTCCCTGTCCATCACCAACTCCCAGCGTTTACTCAAACTCAAGTCCATGGAGTCAGTGATGCCATCCAACCATCTTATCTTCTGTTGCCCCCTTCTCCTCCTGCCTTTAATCTTTCCCAGCATCAAGGTCTTTTCAAATGAGTCAGCTCTTCACATCACATGGCCAAAGGATTGGAGTTTCAGCTTTAATATCAGTCCTTCCAATGAATATTCAGGACTGATTTCCTTTAGGATGGACTGGTTGGATATCCTTTCAGTCCAAGGGACTCTCAAGAGTCTTCTCCAACACAACTGTTCAAAAGCCAATGCTAAATGGGCTTCTTTACTGCAGTAAATTGTTCTGAACCCCTTTGGCCAAGTGGAGAAACCACATTTGTGAAAGCAAAAGTCATCACATGGACTTAGGGTATCTCACAGCACTCAGGATGGCCATACAATGGGCTTCCAAATCTATTTACCTTGGACTCAAACGCTTCCAGATCTTGTCCCCATCTCTGCTCCTTCCTGGGTTTCTGTTTCATTCTTTTCCCTCTTCCTCTCACAGCCTAGCCTTCTTCCCCTCTCTAGTCATCATGATGGAAAACACAGTCGTGAGAGGTTTTAAAATTTTGTATCTTACAGCTTCTAGTACTAGAAAAAAACTGACATCTGTTTCCTTCCAGAATTCTGAAGGAGTAAAACTGGCCTAACTTGAATCAATTATCCCTCCTGGGGCCAGTCAAATGTAGCTAGTAGTTAGGGTCTGGGAAAGACACACTATGATTGGCTAAGATTAGGTCAGGTGCTTACTTTTGGACCAATCAGCTGCAGCCTAGAGTGCAGCTGCTCACACTGAACAAATGGCTGCTCCCTAAATAGCTCAGCGTAGGGGAAAATGGTGGAGAAGGAAATGGCAACCCACGCCAGTGTTCTTGCCTGGAGAATCCCAGGGACGGGGGAGCCTGGTGGGCTGCTGTCTCTGGGGTCGCACAGAGTCGGACACGACTGAAGCGACTTAGCAGCAGCAGCGGCGGCGGCAGCCCGGGAAAATGGAGAAAGAAGGGCACTTTCCAGAAGATCCGAGGGGACTGGAGAGACAAAGCAGGGCGGCCACTGTCCAGAGAAAACGGTGACATAGGTTTCCAAAAGGGGACATATTACATGTGGCTTTTACCCAGGTATTTCCAAGGAAGAGAATCTTGGTGATGGGCCTTGTGAAAAATGCCTTTTGGGGGTGATGTTGTAAAGGACACGGAATAAGAGGTGGGGGAGGCAGCAGGGGTGGGCACGGGGAAGTGGAGGCTAGCTAAGGTAGCAGATCTTCACTAGACAGGGTCTCCCTGCCTTGGTTTCTGGCTGGCGACTTCGGCTGTGGGTTTCTGAAGGAGGGGTTCACATAGTGGTGGTGGTTGTAGGTGGGGACTTCTGCCGCCTCTACCTGCCTTGCCATAGTGTTGTGGGTAGCAACAGTTCTACCCTGCAAGGACCTATTTGTGTTTCTAAAATTCCAGTTTCTCTAGAGGATCCCTTCCATTTGCAGAAAAGATTCCTGAACCTTCCTTCCAGGATCCATACATCTGGTTGCAACTTTTGGCTGTGAATTATGTCTTCTTCATTGGCCCACTGTATAGGAGAAACAGTTTTTAATCATCAGATTTGCGTGCAGATATATGACTGCCATTTGTTAATGATGAGATTTATTGCAATAAAATTTATACACTCTGGTGTCCTTTCCAATAAGGCAAAGTAGATAGTGCAACTATCTAGTTCAGTGTGTTTTGTGTGAGTTAAGAAAGGGATTTCTGCTGAACTGTATCTGGCTGGTGTCTGTGGTCAGCTCATGGAAAATCAGGCTTTCTTCTATTTTCAGCAAAGCCCTTAATGGTGAACTTGATCATTTGAAAGAGCTAAGGACAGCTTGCTGAGAGAAGATACTCAGGAAGCCCAAAGATTAGGGAGTTTCAAGGTTCTTTCCAGTTAAATACATTTTCCAGGTTGAAATCTCCTTGGGAGCGGCAAGGAACTGAGATCTTCTAGTTAAAAAGTCCTTCCAGTGACCTTGGCTGATCTGTTGGCAATGTGGCTCTGGGCAGGGCTCCCAAGAATCTTCCTGGATTTGGCCAAGCATGGTTTGAAAGCCACCAGTGGTTATGAAAGATCTTAGGGTGGGACCTGGCTCAGATTGTGCTCAGAAGATACTCAGTCAAAAGGAGCTCACCATTTCTTGCTCTGACACTAAATTCTGTACTTAGAACTGTTACAGTTTTTTGTGGTTTTTTGCTGAAACTCTTATTACCCTTTACTTGTGTCAGATAATAATTCGGGTATATGACTTAACTCCTTATATTTGCTTACTAATCTGTAATGTACTTAAAGGAAAGAGTCATTAAATCCCCAGATATCCAGTAAGCATCCACATTCCATGATTAAGTCTGTGTGTATTTGTGTTTGCGTTTTATTTTGCTTGAATCAGGATGTAATCAAAGCCCACCCATTCCATTTGGTATTGTGGTCTATAGTTTCTCCCACTGTCTTTTTGTTTTTCTTGCAATTTTGTTCATTCACCCTTTATAATTTCTCATCTTGTGGTTTTTGCAGTTTGCATGGTTTAGCACAACACATTTTAACAGAATTTAATAAGGATTTTCAACAGATATACACATCCGTTTCCCTGGAGTGTATCATCCAGACTCCCAGGTCTGTGGCGTCAAGTCCTTTCACCAGTTTTCTCTCCAGTGGGCTGCATACATCTCTTTGCTTGAGGGTCCTTTCCTCTAGCCACGCCAGCCCACGTGTTGTCTGGTATAGCACCACCTCCTTCACAAAATCACAGACAGTTATGGCGCAAATGACCTAGAGTCAATCTCATCCCCATGATTCCCATCCGCCTGGCGTGTCCTTCCTTTCACTGCCCCTCATGCATATTTACCATCTTCTTAAAGGTCAGACTCAGATCCCCCTGGAAACTCAGTATGATAGAGTGGGAAGAAAGCGTAGACTCTGAAGCTAGAAATATTAGAGTCAGACTCTTGGGTTGGCTGCTCCTCAAGATCCTCTGATCTTGTACAAGTTATTGAACCTCTTTGACCTTTAGTGTTTTCATATGTATGATGCGAATGTTGCAAGGATTGAATGAAGCAAAACAAAGCATGCTTCCCATTGTGTAGGCGGAAAGCATTGAGTTACTGTTTACTTCTCTGTCACACATCCTGTACCAGAAAAAGGTCATAAAGAGAAGCTCAGTGTTGCATGGTTTGGGAAAATCCTCTTTGAGCTTTTTAATTATTTTTTTATTATTATTTTTAAAATTTAATGTAATTTTATTTTAATATGTTTATTTATTTTAATTGGAGGTTAATTACTTTACAGTATTGTATTGGTTTTGCCATACATCAACATGAGTCTGCCACAGGTGTACACATGTTCCCCATCTTGACCCCCCTCCTCCCTCCCTCCCTGTACCATCCCTGTGGGTCATCCCAGTGCACTAGCCCCAAGCATCCTGTATCATGTATCGAAACTGGGCTGCTGATTCATTTCTTATATGATATTATACATGTTTCAATGCCATTCTCCCAAATCATCCCACCCTCTCCCTCTCCCACAGAGTCCAATAGACTGTTCTATACATCTGTGTCTCTTTTGCTGTCTCGCATACAGGGTTATTGTTACCATCTTTCTAAATTCCATACATATGTGTTAGTATACTGTATTGGTGTTTTTCTTTCTGGCTTACTTCACTCTGTATAATAGGCTCCAGTTTCATCCACCTCATTAGAACTGATTCAAATGTATTCTTTTTAATGGCTGAGTAATACTCCATTGTGTATATGTACCACAGCTTTCTCATTCATCTGCTGATGGACATCTAGGTTGCTTCCATGTCCTGGCTATTATGCTTTTTTAAATATAGGAAATCCTTAAATACAAGGGATGTATGTATGTATGGTTACCACATTCTAAGTCATGTCCGACTCTTTGTGACCCTTTGGACTATAGCTGGCTGGGCTCCTCTGTCCATGGGATTTTTCAGGCAAGAATACTGGAGTGGGTTGCCATTTCCTCCTCCAGGGGATCTTCCTCACCCAGGGATTGAACCCATGTCTCTGGTGACTCCTGAATTGCAGGTGGATTCTTTACCACTGAACCATTGGAAAAGTACCTAACATCTATTGATCAGGTCCCCTCCATCAGGTAATGTACAAGGACCTTATATCTAACAATTAACTTTACCTTGAAACAACCCTAGGAGGTATTATTATCATCATTCCCATTTTTACAGATGAGGAAACTAAGGTCCCGAAAAATTAAATAACTTACCCAAGGTTACACAGTTGATAAGTGATAGCACCTGGATTTGAACCCAGATAGTCAGGTTCTAGGGGCTTCTTAACTCTGGCTATATAATCAAATTCTCTGGGAGCTATTATGGTATTGAAAGCCAGACCTCATCCCACATCAATGAATCAGAGTGTCTGGCGGTTGGATCCAGGTGTGGCTCTTAGAGGATTCTAGTGGGCAAATAGGATTGGGAATGGCTGACTAGTTATGTGTTATATGTCTGTTGACATAATGTAACTGCAAGTGAGACCCACTTCTTTGATTATGATTAATTAAATCTGTGCACGACTCTTGAGTGTCCTTGGGTGTTACGTCCCCTCTGTGGAGCTGGGTTGGGTTTCTGAGTCCCCTCAGACCTAACATCCCAGGCATCTGTAAGTAAGGGAAACTCACAATCTCATCAAGTGACCTGGGAGCCAGAGGCGAGGATTAGGGGGGTGGGGGGTGGCAACCAGGCTGGCCACTTTGTTGGTGGCAGCAGGAAGACTCTTCAAAAGCCTCGGTAGGGCTTGTCACAGCCCAGGTGAGATTCATACCCGTGTCAGTCATGTTTACCTGCTGCTCAGGCCAGTGGAGGTGAAAAATATGTAGGCTTTGAAGCATCGGAGGAATGCATCATCGGCTGTCAGCCGCCGAACACAGTCACGATCACATTCACAGTGACCCTTAGGTTGTTGCCAGTCACTGCGGCCCCTCGCCCAGCTGGGAGATTGACAGCGCTGTCTCGTCACTTTGTCACATCGAATGACAGCTTCTCCAGATTTGCTTCTGCGTGGACAAGAGAAGCTGTCACCGAAACCTTGTCGACTCAACGAGCCAGCGGCGCCTCACCAGTCATGCAGTGTGAATAAAGAGGACAGGGCAATTAGTGTGCTCTTCAGCATTAATATGAGAAGGTTGACAAATTAAAGCTTGTCAGTTTTCTAAAAGCCAGTCAACGATCGCACGATTTGGGATGCAGACACACAAAGGTGGAATCTGAAGCATTCGTTGTGGCTCTTGCTTTCCAGGCTCTCCTTTCAGTTCATCAAATGTATCTTAGCCTAGCAGGGCCGCTGGGAGAAGCACCAGGGTTCCTGCAGCCTCACACAGCTTCCGCCAGTTGTCAGCTGCACCAGGTGGAAAGAGAAAAGATGTTGAATTTGATGCCAGGGTTTGTCTTAATGAGGCCTCCTCCAGCTTATTTCATTGCATGAAAATGAAATAGAATGAAAAGGAATATATCAGAGTCCGTTACACTGAGTGGAATTAAGTTTTGTTTGTGAAAAAAATTTTTTTTTCAGAGAAGTAAATGTATAAATATTTGGGTGTCCTGGGTCAGGAGATAAAGTGTATTTTTTTTTACTGGGAGTAATGGCCAAGAAAATTTGAAAACCACTGTCTTAAGGAATCCAGGGGTAAAGGAAAGAGTCCTACCTATTTTTGTCCAGATGGGCAGATAAAAATAGACACACAGTCATGTGCCAGGCACTGTTCTAAGCACTTTAGAGGTTTTAAGTCATTTAATTTTTACAGCAAACTGATAAAGTAGATACCATATTACTAAACTCATAGGACAGCTAAGTTTCAAGGTTCTTGAAATATTTCTTGAGGAAATAGAGGCATGGTAGATTAAGAACTGTGGGAGGGGGACTTCCCTGGTGATTCAGTTTTTAAGAATCCATCTTACAATGCAGGAGATGCCGGTTTGATCCCTGGTCAGGGAACTAAGATCCCACATGTTGCAGAGCAACTAAGCCACGTGCTCCAAGCCTGTGTGCTGCAGCTAGAGAGTTCATTCTACACAACAAAGATCCCACATGATGCAAAAAAGATCCTATGTGCCAACTAAGACCTGTCAGCCAAAAAAAAAAAAAAAATGCAGGAGGTAGAATCATAGCTTCCCAAAGATATCCACGTCCTGATGTCCCAAACCTGGAGAAGTTACCTTCCATGACAAAACAGCTCCAGATGTGGTTACAGTAGGGCTCTTAAAATGGGGGAGATCATTTTGGATTATATAGGTGAGTGCAGTGAAATTCTGAGGTTCCTTAGAAGATGGAAGAGGGAGGCAGAAGGTCAGAGTCAGAGAGGGTTCTGAAGCTCCTGCAGTACTGATTTTGAAAATGGGGGAAGGGGCCATGAGCCAAGGAGTGTAGCGATCTCCCTTTGGTCTCTGCTTCTCTCATTTTGACCTTTTGTACTCCACCTCTCTGCCAAGCCTTCTTTGAGTCCTGGCTCAAAGCCCACTGCTTCCAACAGGTCGTCTTTGATTAATTTTATTTCAGTAGTAGTATGAAGTGGATATGTCAGTTTGGATTTCCATTAGCCTGTGAGCGTGTCTGCTTAACTATACTCTGAACAACACAGTGTATTCTTATTTAAAAAATTTTTGTAATACTTTTTAAAATGAAGTTGATGTACATCTGCTGAAATAAATCAACATTCTTGTCTTCATTAACTTAAGCAAGTCCATGCGTCTATGTTTGAACATACACACGACCCCTCTGATGAAGATTTTGTGTGTATATGAGCTAAGAAACACTGAGCATTGATCAGCTTTCTTTTTTCTCTTCTTCCTTGTCATGGTGAGATCAGGTAAATTTCAACAGGTATTCTATCTAATACACAGGAACCAAAAGTTGCAAGACCAGAATGAAAAGGAACAGTTTATTAAGATACAAAGACACAAGTTTTTGTGAATTGAGTTCAGTTCAGTTCAGTCGCTCAGTTGTGTCTGACTCTTTGCGACCCCATGAATCGCAGCATGCCAGGCCTCCCTGTCCATCACCAACTCCCGGAGTTCACTCAGATTTGTGTCCATCGAGTCAGTGATGCCATCCAGCCATCCCATCCTTTGTCTTCCCCTTCTTCTCCTGCCCCCAATCCCTCCCAGCATCAAAGTCTTTTCCAATAAGTCAATTTTGTGAATTGAAAATACATATAAGTTGTTTATTTTTGTTATGTATTCCGGGTAACTAAGACTTTGTAAAAAATTAATTATCTTAGGTTCCATCAATATGTGTTTTGTAAAAATTAATTATTATGTGGCTTCATAGTTATGTGATTCCACCCTTGGGGTATTTCATAAATTCCTGAGAATAGAGTCATGGCTGTCTATCTTGTGATTTGGGTATCTATTTGGCAACTCCGTGTTTGCATTCTATTATGATAATTGCACCAAATCAAACCCTGATCTAGCAGCAAGGTTCAGCTTTCCCTGTCCTGTTTTCTAAAATGATACAAGACCAGAAGTCAGAGGGATTGGGATCCTCTCCCAAAGACTTTAGGAAAATAACAAGACCTCTCTGGACCTCCATTTCTTCATCTGCAGAAATCAAGGTATTGCATTCTATGGCTTCTAAAATTCCATGTTCCCGTGATTCTGATCACAGTGCTGATCCAGTCATGCATGTAAACTGCCGAATATTTAAATAATTGCTCACAGGTTGAACATTTCATCACTGTCAAGAGCCCAGAATTGCATAGAAGGGCAGCACTTTCTTCTCTAGTTGCATACTGAATGCCATTATACTTGAAATGACTTAATAAAGGAGATGGGTGACCTCCTTTGCTAGAGCTCGTCCTTGTGCTGTGCATGCTTGTAAGGGATGCTTACCTATCTCACCCAAATCCAGACACTACTTGTCCATGACCCGGTGTTAGTCATATGGTCTACTTGGTCTGAACCAATCAGATTTATGCTCTGTCTCACTTGAGGCACAGCTGTGTCTCATTTGCAGATTATAAAGAAGCAACTACAGGGGTTATTTGTGATGAACTGTGATCTATAACCAATCCCACATACCACCTATACACACACTCACTCAAATATATATGTATATTTCATCTTTTCTTTTTTAAAAGAGCTGTGAGAAATGTAGACTTTGCTGTCAGACACAGTTTAGCTCCAGTTTTGGTTTCTACATATTCATTTGTGTGACTGTGGACAAGTCCTTTAGCCTTGCTCTGCCTTGCTGACTTTATGTGTACAATGGAGGTGATGAAAGATGATGCTTGCTAAGCTGTTGTAGGGACACCAGGAGAGGATGTGGGAGGCTTGGTGCTCACATCGAGTGGGCGTTCGGTAAAAACTAGCTCTTACTGTGTCTGGATAAACTATGAAACGCTGTACATCTCTCCCCTTTCTGAGCAGCCTCTGTGTGTTTTCATTTAATTTTCTCCAGCTATAAAAATTCAGACTGAAGGCTGGTAGGTGATTCTTCTCCCTGACATCATTCAGCTCTCCTGATCTGCCAGCTGGTTAGGAGTTTGGGAGGTCCAGGCTCCAGCAAGGAATGTGTGTTGGTGGCCCATGGTGACTTCTAAGTTTGTTTTTCTGACCTTAGTGCTAGAATAAAATTATTGGTGTTTGCAGGTCAATTCCAGAAAAACCTCTTGGAGGCTCTGATGGACTGACCAGAGTTCCAGGGACCCTGCTTCTCTCTCTCCAGCTTGAATAGTCATGACTCCTCATTCACAGGCTGGAAAGGAACATAAAGACAGGCTTCTACCTCAATATAGACAAGTGTTTCTCACACATCAGAATGGCCTGGAGGGCTTGTTTAAACACTGATTCCTGGGCCCCAGCCCCAGAATTTCTGATTCAGTTGTTCTGGGTGGGACTCAAGAATTTGTATTTTTTTACATGTTCCCAGGTATTACTGACATTCAGAAAACTAAGATCATGGCATCTGGTCCCATCACTTCATGGCAGATAGATGGGGGGTGGGAATGGAAACAGGGGCAGATTTTATTTTCTTGGGTTCCAAAATCGCTGCAGACAGTGACTTCAGCCAGGAAATTAAAAAAACACTTGCTCCTTGGAAGAAAAGCTATGACAAAACTGCTGCTGCTGCTGCTAAGTCACTTCAGTCGTGTCCGACTCTGTGCAACTCCATAGACAGCAGCCCACCATGCTCCTCCATCCCTGGGATTCTCCAGGCAAGAACACTAGAGTGGGTTGCCATTTCCTTCTGTATGACAAGCCTATACAGTGTATTAAAAAGCAGAGATATCACTTTGCCGACAAAATCTGTATAGCTATGGTTTTTCCAGTTGTCATTTATGGATGTGAGAGATGGACCATAAAGAAGGCTAAATGCCCAAGACCTGATGCTTTTGAACTGTGGTGTTGGAGAGAAGACTCTTGAGAGTCCCTTAGACTGCAAGGGGATCCAACCAGTCAATCCTAAAGGAGATCAGTCCTGAATACTCATTCAAAGGACTGATGCTGAAGCTCCAATTCTTCAGCACCTGATGCGAACAGCTGACTCATTGGAAAAGACTGTGATGCTGGGAAAGATTGAATGCAGGAGGAGAAGGGGACGACAGAGGATGAGATGGTTGGATGGCATCACTGACTCATTGGACATGAGTTTGAGCAAGCTCCAGGAGATACTGAAGGACAGGAAAGCCTAGTGTGCTGCAATCCACGGGATCACAAAGAATCAGACACGACTTAGCAACTGAACAACAACAAGGTGATACCGATGCTGCTGTTCTGGGGAGCACTCTTTAAGAAACTCTGATCAACACCACGATGGTTTCACAGACAGATCTCTACTTTTGCAAGTGTATCCTTTCTGTGGACCAAGGCCTTGCTCATATGAATTAGTGGCCTCCAACACCCTGCAATCTATGCCTGCTGATGAGCTGCATGTGAGTGGAAACAAGCCTAGACACTGGTAGCCTCTGTCCCTGTGTCATTGTTACAGTGGGGGAGGTGACACGATCGATGGAAAGATGCCGACAGAAGACACGCTGTTTCTTCAATGGCAAAGATGATGAGAACTTACAGAGATGCTTACCTAAACCTGGACACAGCAGAGTGAGCTCCCAGATGGGGTCTTGAGCTTCCCAGCCTTGCAATCCCTCCTCCTGGCCTCCCCCACCTCCCCCACACGAAGACGTGCTGCTGCTGATGCCATCTGCATGGCCTGAAGATTTTATGAGACACAAGAAGCCTGCCTTTGCCAGACAGACTCAGGTTTCTGCTCCATTTTGGCACAGCTTCTCCATGTGCACATTTTGGTGAGTCTGGCCAAATGTCTGCCTGCTCGGTGCAAAAAAATGGACGAAGCAATGCCAGCACATCCCTGTGAGATGGGTGAATTGAAGGTCAGCTTCTCAACCAGGACATGCCTCCGTGAGTCCTCTCCCCTGGTCTGAAGTGGCTCCGGGCCCCTCCTGCCTCAGTGTTCATGTGGGTGGATGCTTTCTCCTGAAAAATCTGCTCTTAGATGATCAGACCTTCCATGGGGAAGAGCTAGAAGAGGTGGGGAGGGGGCCAGATGTGGCCCCTCAGTCAATGCATCCTTCTGCATAGATTATAAGTTAGGGCAGGAATTTTTATTTTCTGTATAGGCAGAGATAGATACAGGATAAGCAGAAGAGGAAAGCGAGTGAGAGAGAGAAAGATTCCCATTGTTGTGAGTGTCCTTTCCCAATGTAACTGCATCAAGAAGCCCCTGACTCTGCACCCCTGGGAGGAATGCCTCTTTCCAGCGGCAGCAGCCGTCTGGTCCCAGGAGGACTGACCCATCTCTGTCCTGCGGGCTTTCTTCTTTTGGAGGCCAGTTTGCGTTGTCATTAGTCAGGCACTGCAGGCCCTGTAGGCCCTGTTCATTTCACATAGTTCCTTTAACTCTTCCTTTATTTCCTCCACCCAGAGGCTGTGGCCTCTGCCTCTATCACCTGGACCAGTGCAAGAGCATCAGACATTGTGTTCCCATCTGAGTTGAAAAGGTTGTTTAAGCCTTGTGTCTAGATTTTGGGAAGATGCTTACCAGCTTGGCAGATAGTGAAGGGCAGTGTCAGAGTTGACCTTGGGTTATGCAGTGAGTTCTTAGATGCAATGATATTAGGACAATTTTTTAAGGAAAAAAAAAACTGCTGCATGAATTTCATTGAAATTAAAGACTTTTGGTCTTTCAAAAATACCATTAAAAGAATGAAGAGATAAGACACAGACTGGAGAAAATATATCTGATCATGAACCTGTGTCCAAAATAGACATTTGATCAAAGAAGAGGTGTGGATGGCAAATAAGCACATGAAGAGATGCTTCATCATTTGTCATTAAGGAAATTCAAATTATAACCTCGGTGAGATGCCCTGCATACCTGTTCAAATGGCTAAAATAATAAAAGTTTGACCACACCAAATACTGATGAGAAACTGATGGTCATGCCCAGCTGGTGGGGACATACATGATGTAGACGCTTTGGGAAATAGTTTGGTAGTTTCTTCAAAAGTTAGACATATGCCCACTATTAAAAAGTAGCAACTGAGGGGGAAAAAAATCCCCATACATTCATTGGGAAGGGGAAGTTCCTGAAGAGAGGAGAAATTTAGCAGATAAATGGAAGTTTATTTTCTCCTGATTCTGTAGGCTGGAAATATGAGATGGAGGTGTCCTTGGGGTTGGTTTCTTCTGAGGCCTCTCTCCTTGTATCCTCACATGGCCTGGACTCTACGTGGGTCTGTGTCCTAATCTCCTCTTCTTGTAAAGACACCAGTCATATTGGATTACGATCCACTCCAGTGACCTTGTTTTAACTTAATTACTTTAAAGTTTCTTTAAAGATTCTACTGCCAAATACAGTCTCATCTGAGGTACTATGGTCTTTCCTGATAGCTCAGCTGGTAAAGAATCTGCCTGCAGTGCAGGAGACCCTGGTTCGATTCCTGGTTTGGGAAAATCCCCTGGAGAAGGGGTAGGCTACCCACTCCAGTATTCTTGGACTTCCCTGCTGGCTCAGCTGGTAAAGAAATCTGTCTGCAATGCAGGAGACCTGGGTTCGATCCCTGGATTGGGAAGATCCCCTGGAGAAGGGAACAGCTGCCCACTCCAGTGTTCTGGCCTGCAGAATTCCATGGACTGTATGGGGCTGCAAAGAGTTTCTTCTGAGGTCTCTCTCCTTGGCTTGTAGATGGCCATCTTCTCCTTGTGTCCGCACATGGTCTGGCCTGTATGGGTTTGTGTGTCCTAATCTTCTCTTCTTATAAAGACACCAGTCATGTTGGATTAGGATCCACTCCAGTGACCTTATTTTCACTTAATTACCACTTTAAAGATTCTATTGCCAAATGTAGTCTCATCTCAGGTACTAGGGGTTGAACTTCAACATATGAATTTGGGGGGTGGGGTGGGGACACGATTCAGCCAATAACTTGGTGTAGACGATAAAGCAACAGCATCTTGCGTGGCAAGAAAACTAACCTTAAAACCAAGCAGATAGAGATCCCCACGTCTCTGCTCCTCCTTAGTGGTGGAGTATCTGCTGAGTCATTTATGTGACTTATGGACCCTCTAGCCCCCATCTGAGAGCGGCAGGCACTGTAGAGTGCTTGCTAGGCAGCTGCCTTATGGGAAAATAGGACAGGAGAGCCCTGTAATTAATGAGCAGTGCCAACCCTGGGAACATCTACCATCAGACTTCTGCTTAGTGAGAAACATGCACCCGTGATGACTGGTTCCATTTGCTGGTGAATTCTGTGCCTTGCTTCCCAGAGCATCCTATATAATGTGGCAACACGTGTATCTGCAGTGTTGCCATGAGGATATAGGACAGAAAGGAAGAATGCTTGGCACGTAATAGATGCCTGGTGCAGTGTTTCCTATCATCACTGAGACAGTCAGCCTTTGGACCTTTCAGGAAAGCACCCCCTGGTTTTCGAGAGCCCTGCTAATCCCTAAAACGGAACATTTCAATGCTGCTTCCAAATATCCTTGTGACAGGCAGGATGGTTATTTTTCTTCCCTAACTAGTAGCAGGTGTTTGGCTGTGTCCATTAAAAGCCATTCCGTGCTCCCCTGACAAACGAGTTTTTTATTTAGTGGTCGAGGATCAATAATGTGGTATCTCGTGTGTACTATTAAAATGGAAAATGTCTGCTGGGCTGACAATCGTATTATCGATATGTACTGAGCAATAAATTATGTGAAACAAAATGGAGCAACTGGCCTTACAAAAGCCTTATCTGGGGCCCGGCTGGCTTTGTTACAGTAGCGGCCGTAGCTTCCAAGGGCTGCATTTGGAAAAGCGCTCGATGCTGCCCGGGGAGCTTTCCATCTGAAGTGCCTGCTGGCTGTCTCGTCTCTTCGACACGAGTCAAGACCTGCTTGGAATAAGCTCTTTTCCTCCCCTTCTCAATTCAGCCCCAAATGAGTATTTTCTCATCTGTCTGCAGCATCTGTCCCAACTATGGACCCTTTGGCAAGGCTCTCGCCTTATCTTGTGTCTCGTTCCCGGTGAGATGGCGGTTTGGTCTCCCAGCTCTTTTCACATTAGGCATCCTGGACTCTATTCTTTGTTCTCGCCTTCACTTCTCAACCCACTTCGATCTGGTGCTCATCTAACTCCTAGCCTACAGGTTTTGTCTGCTATTTTTGCCTCCTGATGATTGATACCATTTTCCCAGGTTCTCACTTGGACCAGTTTATGTTCATTTCTGGTCTGCCGATGGCTGAGCTCTTTGAGTAATCACCCTGTGCCCATCCATGTCAGTCTTCCCCACAGTGGGAGTCGAGACATCTCAGCCACCAGACATCTCAACCAACTCCCGTTTTGGGATTTCTGTTTTAATCATTATTGTTCATCATTGTGGGCTTCCCAGGTGGCACACTGGGTAAAGGATGTGCCTGCAATGCAGGAGATGCAGGCAGACGTGGGTTCAATCCCTGGGTCGGGAAGATCCCCTGGAAGAGGGCATGGCAACCCACTCCAGTATCCTTGCCTGAGAAATTCCATGGACAGAGGAGCCTGGAGGGCTACAGTCCATGGATTTGCAAAGAGTCGGACATGACTGAGCAACCGAACATGCATGCAGGCATTTATCATTTTTATCCATAGATCCTAGCCCTTGGATGCCTTCAGTCCTGGGTGTTGAGCATCAAGTGTGCTGAGACCTCAATTTCTCAGAAGGAAATGAAGAGGAAGAAGCTTGGGGATCAGGCAGGTTAGAGACTGGGAAACTGACTTGCATGTGGGGCTTCAGAGGGAGTGGGCAGAAGTCTGAAGCACAATGTCTATGAGACTTGGTTGATACAACATGAGGGGGAAGCTGACAGCTGAAGTAGAATGTTACAGCCCCAGCCTCCCTAATGGGGATTCGGGTTGAAAACCCTCTCAGCAGGAGGGAATGGACATGCCACAGGAATCCCAGGCACCCCTTTGAGCTCAGATGTGCTTCTCCAGCCAACCACTTCCAGTCCACCTTGGCACACAGAATGAAGTCTATTGGTGTATTTGGAGGAATGAGTCTCCATCAGGAAAGTCAGTATATTGAGAACCGTGGCCAGGTTAAAGAGAACATCTGAGACAGGAGAACTACTTGAAAGTGTACATTAAATATTACATATAATTTTATGATTGGAAACAAAACGCCTGTGATATACTTAATAGAGACTAGAGAGTAAAGTCCTGCCAAAACGTCTTGGATGGGGATACAGGAAGAGCAAGATTCTTGAGGAAGAGACAGCCACTCTCTCCAGGAGTTGCAAGAGTGTCTTACTTAGAGGGAAGATCACAGGTGTGAATTCTGTGATTATTCAGAAAGGGCTGGATTTACCCTGTGAGTGCTAGTGGACCCCCTCCATGGCCAATATTTTATGATTCCTTTGAATCTAAACCTCTGAATTGGCAAAGGGGAGATGGAGGCCCAGAATAAAGCGTGCATTGCCAGCTTCCCTTTGTAGGTGGGTCTGACCATGTGACTAGGCTCTGGCCAGTGGGGTGTAAGCAGAGGTGCTGCATGGCGAAGTCCAGGAACTGGCTTTAAGAGAAACTGGCGTTAGCTCTTGGCTCCTTCTTTCCTTCTTCCCCACTTCCATCTTGCTGCTTGGCACAATGCCAGGCAGTCATGGACTTTTAGGTTAAGAACCAAGTCCTAAGGATGGCTGAGTGTTGAACTAGATGGATCCAGGGCCTTGGGGACTTTGTGGAGCCTAGCTGAGCCTATAAATAGTTTTATACCTTGGACAGATATACATGAGTAATCACAATTACTATTATTTTAAAGCCACTGTCATTTTGGGGGTTTCTGTGACTCAGAGGTGAGTCTAATTCTATCTAATAAAGGATTAAAATTGATTTGAGAAACTTTAGCCTAACAATGTGCCATTGGACTTTTCACTTGGTCCTCCATTGTCGCTGATTCTTCTTACTGATAGCTCTGAGGAAAGAAGGAGTTTATATCCGATTTTCAGGTGACGTAAAGCTGGGATTCTTGCTCATTTGGTAGGTAGTCTCTGAAGATGACCATCATCAGTTCTTTCCCTCCCTGTAAGTAAGTGGTGATTCTAACATCAAGAGCTGGAGTCTAGGAACTTCTCTGGGGGTCCAGTGGTTAGGACTCCACACTTCCCCTGCGTGGGGCACAGTTCAATCCCTGGTTGGGGAAAGATTCCACATGTCATGTGGTCAAAAAACAAGAGCTGGAGCCTAATTTTCCTCCTCTTGAATCTGGGCTGGCCTCAGTGACTCATTTGATCAATAGAATGTATTGAAGTGATGTTCTGAAGCTTTGAACACTAGGTCATTGGGTGCCGTGTGGCTTCTACCTGGGTCTTTTGGAACACTCATCCTTAGGATGTTCTTTTCTCTCAGAACTCAGCTGCCAGGCTGTGCTAAGGCCCAGGTAAATGACCAGATCACATGTAAGTACCTTGATTAATAGCCCCAACTAAACTCCTAAGCAACAGCCACGCCAGTGAATGAGCCACCTTAGACATTGGACTTCGGTGAGCTTTCAGATGACTGCACTCTCAGCTGCCATCCACGCGAGACACCTGCTCGATCCCAGTGCGTGTCCCTGTAGAACCATGAGAAACAATGATAAGTTGCTATCTGAAGTCACTAGGTTTTCGATGTTTTAATGGCATGGCAATAGATGACCACGGCAGCCAATATGATCACAGAAGATAAGTTTAGATTACAAATCATCTCTGTTAAGTAGATAAAAAAAGAACAAGAGGAAATTCAAGAAGTAAAGGTTATGTCTTGAATGCTGGTTCACTTGCTGCAGTGGCCAACAGTAAAATCCTGATTGATTGGAGTAGATGACGTCACGTATGACATCAGTGGGATGTGGATGCTGGAGAAGCTGGTGCACAAACGGCCTTAATTCTCCATCTCTTGTACATTTACATCATCTCCAAGTCCCTGTACCATGCTCTAGCCAAAGAGGAATGCTATTAGTCTCTGGATGGACTTAGTTCTGAAATGCTTGCCCCTATCTCTTCTTCTTAGCTTTAAAATTAGGCTGCCTTGACTAAACACCTTCGTCAGGCCTCCTCTCCTGTTTTGCAGGACCCCCATTTTGTGGTGTAACTCAGCCTGGAGAGACAGGATATGTACTCTGTTTTTCCCAGCCAAAAATTCATGACTAACTAATGTCTATTGACTGCTTGTCTCAGAAAGCTAACCCCCAGATATGCACTTCTTGGGTAATACACTCCTATAGACAGAAACTTTTGCACTAGGTCATTGATGTGCAGAGAATCTTAGTCAATAGCTATGGAGGCTCTGCTAACCCAATCCACATTCTGGAGGGTACAAGCAACCAGAAGAATCTGCAGGATTCTGAAAGAAATCCAATGCCGATAGGAATAATTCCAGTGAGGTGTCACCAGTATTCCCTGAGATTCATTGCCCATAGCAGCCTTACTTATTTCTCTCCCTGCTTCTGCCCCTTCCTACCTCTACCCCTACCTTCAATAACAAGGGATTCTGCTTCAAAATTGGGCTTAATGTCTCCTATTCATTCCCTAAGCGTTGAAAGCGATAATTGGGAAGTAATTGCATTACTGCACAGTTTGTAGTTAACCTTCTATTTTGGCTCTTAACATGCATATCTTTGCTCCAGGAGTACATTAAGGGTAATTATAGGCAATTCCCTGCCAGATCCAGAAAAGGGGTTTGCAATGAGCACAAGAACCCATCATGAAGGGAGAGTTAATATACCTAAGCTTGAAGCATATCCAAGAAGGTAGATGAATTAAGGTCAGCTTGACAAGAACTTTGGCCAGGCAGACCTGGGAAAATGAGTGTCAGATAAAAGTCCTTTCTTAGGCATTACTTGGAGAAAGAAATGGCAGCCCACTCCAGTATTCTTGCCTGGAGAATCCTATGGAAAATCCTATTGACAAAGGAGCCTGTGGGCTGCAGTCCATGGGGTCACAAAGAGTCAGACATAACTGAGTGACTAAACAGCAGGCATTTCAGCCTCCTAGCATAGCTCAGAAAAATTGTCCTACACTTGTTTATTCAGCCAAAAGCTTGAGTTCCTTCTCTCTGCTGCGTTTTGAGTAGGGGAGGGGGCCAGTGTTGAGAAGCTCCAATACTTTGGCCACCTGATGCAAAGAGCTGACTCATTGGGAAAGACTCTGATGCTGGGAAAGATTGAAGGCAAAAGGAGAAGAGGGGGCAAAGGATGAGATGGTTAGATAGCATCACTGACTCAATGAACATGACTTTGAGCAAACTCCAGGAGATAGTGAATGATGGGAGCCTGGTGTGCTGCAGTCCATGGGATTGCAAAGAGTTGGACACAAGTTAGCGGCTGACAACAATAAATGTCTAGAAGGCTTTCTGAGGCTTGGCATGGACTGAAATTTGTCCAGGCACTGTCAGGATAGGGCCTTCCCTTGTGGTCCAGTGGCTAAGACTCTGTGTTCCCAATGCAGGAGGCCCAGGTTTGATCCCTGGTTAAGGGACTAGATCCCACATGCCAAAACGAAGATTGAAGATCCTACACGCTGCAGTTAAGACCTATCACAGCCAAATAAATAAATAAAAGACACTGCTAAGGTAGGTCTTTGGGTTCAGATGTGATGTGCTTTAACCTTCAGTAGCATTTAAATAAATAAAATTCTCCTCTCCAGGGTGTTTAGGACAAGTCAGTTATCTTCTGTAATTCTGCACAAGCCCCTGGAAAAGTGAACACTGATGTGCAATATAATTTCCTTCCACTGCCAATGTGAAATAACTGAGGAAATCTTGAGTATGTAAGCTAAATCCAAACATTGGAGCTGCAGCGAGCTTCCAATTACCAGTCCCAACTCAGCCTTAATTTGCTTAGGATCTCAGGTCAGATTGCTTGACTGCTCTGTGCCTCAGTTTTTTCACTTGTCTCATAAGTGAGCTGCACCTGGTCACTTCTGTCACGAGTGTTTTTTGGTCTGATGAGTTCATCCTGCTTAACATTAGGGCAACACATCTTAAAAGAATACTATTCAGATTTTGTTGAGACACTTGTCCTACTGTTCTGTCTACCTGTGACTATTCAAAAAAGAATCTGGCAACTGTTAATTTTCTGACTGTCCAGACATGAAGGAAGAATGGATATATCTTTACAGACCAACAAGATTCACTTGTGTTGCTTTCTATTCCCATCATGGCTCAAGCTGAGAGGGCTTTCCTTATCCTATCCTTGACCCCCTCCCCTCCCAAAAGGAAAGCTTGGTGAGCAGGGCAGATTTTTGAGTGCTGAGTTTCATTGACTGTATGGTTTTCTTTGTAGAAACAGCCCTGGTAGTTGCTCAAGGATTTCAGACAATATTGATGAGGATTAATGATCCTGTAAATAGGTGTTTAAAATAAATAAAAGGCTAAAAACAAGGATTAGGGAGAAACTACCGTGGGTTAATAAATTAGGTGTTCAACTGTAAGTCCTTACTAGATTATTTTGGCAATTAGCGGGAAACATTTTGTCACAAACAAAATAAATCTGCAATCAGAAAATAATTTGCAATCAGCTTTGCAAGTAAAATAGCGTACTTTCCCGTCAGTCGAAGATGTTGCGAGAATTAAACGATCGAGTCAAGAGTGAGGCTTTCAGAAGGTAAATGGTTAGAAGCGATTATGCTGGCAATTAGTCAACTTGGAAGCATCAACTGGGGAGGCATTTCACAGGAAAACGTTTGCTTTGAAGAAGCTGTCCAACTGCACGAGGACCAGAAATACCTCGGTGTGGTATTTCATGGTCCCTTCCTGGGAAGCAGCGATTGTGTTCCTATAAAATGCTCTACACAGTCACAGAAGCAGCTGTCACCTCGTTGTGACTCAGCCCTCAGCCACACCACACGAATGGCTCTCAGTGGACCAGTAATGAGCTCCTCAAATAAATAAGTCTCAAGGTCTTTGTGCTCATTGAAGTTTCTTTGGAGACCAAGATGAGGGGTGAAAGTGGTTGCTATAGATGATCAGTCATGGAAGCAATTGGAGGTCCACCTAGGAGAGATCATTAATAGGCAAGTCATCAATATGTTGCCTAATTTTTATGGTTGACTGTAAAGCCTCAATTTAGTCTTAATGAACAAATTTCAAGCAGTGACTTTCCCTCTTTACTCTGGCAGTAAAATGGAAAAATACAAATTGGGGACAAACAGACTCTCAGTGTACTCACAGGGACTGCAAATCTTTCCACAAAGGGAAAAGACTGTCCAGATTTGCAGAATTTACTAAAGGAGGAAGATTCCTCTGCAAGTTCTCAGCTGGTTGCTATTCATGCATTATCCAGCATTTTCCCGCCTAATTTTTCTCTTAAATATTTATAAAACCTGCCCAGGCTGCTAAGATCCAAGAAATAAAATAGAATTATCTTAATAAAGGAAAGGTTGGGATGTGTCATTCTGATTTAGAAAGCCCATTTCATGGTGTGTGTTGGAACAAGAAATAATTAATTTGAAAAGTCCTTGATCTCTCACTGCGGTTGCATTAATGATATTATAGTATTAAATATAATAGTATTTCACCTTCATTATCCTTGTGTTCTTTCCGAGCCCTTGTCCTCATGGTAAGAACTGTGTCCATGACTGGAGATGATTAAAGTATAAAAGATTAAAACTGAAAGGGGTAATTTTGTGAAGCTGACTATTTACTCTGGATCTTAGCCACTTCTGAACTCAGATATCTCTTTGTCTCTCTCTCTCTGCCTTTTCATTTTGAAAGAGTTGGGCTAATTCATTTTCATTATTCAACAGCTTGCTTGCTTTCTTAGTTCTGAGTTTTCATATTCTACCCAGAGTCAAAGCAGTGTTGTGAAATGAATGTTTACTCACCCCCCCCCCCCCACCCAGATTCATATGTTGCAATCCTTAGTGTGATGGTATTTGGAGGCGGGGCCTTTGAGGGTGATTAGATCATGAGGGTGGAGCTCTCATGAATGGGACTATTGCCCTTATGGAAGGGGCCTCAGAGATCTCAGTCTACCGTGTGAAGGCAAAGGAAGTTGGCAGTCTGTAGCCCAGAAGAGAGATCTCATCAGAACATGGCAGTGCTGGCATCCTGATCTTGGACTTCCAGTCACTAGAAGTATGGGAAATAGCTTTCTGTTATTGATAAGCCACCCAGTCATGGCAGCCTGACCTAAGCTGGTGGATTGGTCAGTTGCTGGTGGGCTGTATTTCTTTCCCTGCCCAATTTGTTGAAATACAAGAGGATGGGACAGACTAGTGCCAACTGGAGAAGCCCAGACCACTGTGGACTTGCCTGTGATCATGGAAGGGGGCAGGTGTTGACTTCCCTGAACAACTTTGTGTGTCCTGTGAATCTGCGGATAAACTCTGCCTCCTTTGCTGTGGGACCATTCTTCCAGAAATTACTGCTGCTGCTAAGTCGCTTCAGTCGTGTCCGACTCTGTGCGACCCCAGAGACGGCAGCCCACCAGGCTCCCCCGTCCCTGGGATTCTCCAGGCAAGAACACCGGAGTGGGTTGCCATTTCCTTCTCCAATACATGAAAGTGAAAAGGGAAAGTGAAGTCACTCAGTCGTGTCCGACTCTTCGCGACCCTATGGACTGCAGCCTTCCAGGCTCCTCCATCCATGGGATTTTCCAGGCAAGAGTTCTGGAGCGGGGTGCCATTGCCTTCTCTGCCAGAAATTACTAAGACCCTCTAATCGCTCTCTGGCTCTCTTTCATGATAGGAGACACCCCTATTACCACTTAGGAACACCGCTCCAGACCTCTGGCCAATTTCTGGGCCCTTCCTTTCCACCCCTCACACTCTGTTCTTGGACTGGACCTCCTCACTGTTCCCTGGGGTTGCCATGAGTTCGGTTCCAGACCACCATAATAAATCGAATATCCCAATAAAGCAAATTTATATGATATTGTAGTCCATTAAGTGTGCAATAGCATTATGTCTAAAAAACCAATGTAATACCTTAATTAGAAAATGCTTTACTGCTAAAAATGCTGCTGCTGCTGCTAAGTCGCTTCAGTCATGTCTGACTCTGTGTGACCCCAGAGATGGCAGCCCACCAGGCTCCCCAGTCCCTGGGATTCTCCAGGCAAGAACACTGGAGTGGGTTGCCATTTCCTTCTCCAATGCATGAAAGTGAAAAGGGAAAGTGAAGTCATTCAGTCGTGTCCGACTCTTCGTGACCCCATGGACTGCAGCCCACCAGGCTCCTCCATCCATGGGATTTTCCAGGCAAGAGTACTGGAGTGGGGTGCCGTTGCCTTCTCCGGCTAAAAAATGCTAACCACCATTAAGCCTCCAGTGATCTGCATCTTTTTGCAAATGATAGCATCAGAGATCACTGATCACAGATCACTGTAATAAAGATAATAATCATAAAAGAATTTGAAACATTTCAAGAATTATGAAAATGACACAAAAAGACATGAAGGGAGCAAGTGCCACTGGAAAAATGGTGTGGACAGACTAGCTTGATGTTCAGTTGCCACCAACCTTCAATTTGTCAAAAAAAAAACAAACCCAAGTCTGCAGAATGCAATAAAAAGAGATCCATCCTCCCGTTCCTTTGTCAGAGACCACCCTGGGACATTTGCTCATATTGTTTTTACCTTGTCTTTATGATCATCTTGTCAAATAGATCTTATCTCCTATTTAGAGGGGAACCACCACAATTCAGAGAAGCAAAGAAATTTTTCCATGGCTACTTATTGATCACTGGCAGAACTAGGATTCAAACTGAAGTCTGTCTCACTCTGAAACCCATGCCTTTTGCCTCTGAATACTTACTTATTTGACTGTGTCGGGTCTTAGCTGCGGCGTGCGGGATCTTCATTGTGTCATGCTGAATCCTTCTTTGCAGTGCAGAACTCTCTAGTTGCGGCATGTGGAATTAGTAGTTTTCGGTGCATGGGCTTAGTTGCTCTGTAGCACGTGGAATCTTAGTTCCTCGACCGAGGATTGAACCTGAGTCCCCTGCATTGCAAGGCAGATTCTTAACCACTGGACCAGCAGGGAAGTCCCTGTCTTTTGCCTCTGAAACAAGGCTTAGCAGTGTGTTCAGCAAAAGGGCCAGAAGTGACTCTTCTAGGCTTGACAGGCCATACAGTCTCTAGAGTAACTACTCAACTTGGCCAGTGCAGCACAGAGGCCTCCTTAGACAATATGTAAAGACACAGGCCTGGATGTATTCTAATAAAATGTTATTGATGAAAACAGGCAGCGGCCTGGTGTCACAGGCTGTAGTTTTGATGACCTCTGCTCTATAATATTCTCCTTATATGAGGTTTGGCCTGTTCCATGCAGGGAATGCTAGACAGAAAGACAGGTGTGTGGAAGGCCTGAATGTGTGGGAGGGCATGATGTATTCAAGAGATGGAAAATAATTTGATGAGATGGGAGCAGATGGTGCTAATCTGAGGTGTGGGAATTGAGGAGGTGGGAAATGCTGAAAATGGAATTGAGGTCCAGGTCGTATTTACGTGACTTGTTGAGCAAATCTCTACTGTGTCTCAGGCCCTTTACTGGGTTCCAGGAGTCCCAAGGAGAGGGGAAAAGGACCAGACCTTGTCTTTGAAACAGATGACAGTTTGGAAGGGAGAGAGAGATGTGAAGAAAAATGATGTAATGGGAGGAATGGGCAGAGTGGGAACACTGAGATCCCCGGTCCTAAATGGGACATTCAGTGGACGTCCCATGTGGAGCGTGTATCATCAGTGGTCCTGCCAAAGATCACAGTGGTCCCACCTCTGGGATCTAATGCCTGCTGATCTGAGGTGGAGCTGATGTGATAATAATGGAAATATAGTGACAATACATGTAATGTGCTTGAACCATCCTGAAGCCATTCCCCAGCCTCCCTGGTCCCCCGCCAGTCAATGGAAAAATGGTCTTCCACGAAACCACTCCCTGGTGCCAAAAAGGTTGGGGACTGCTAAGTATAGCACCAGGGATCGTTGGTGGAGCAGAAACTCAGAATCAATGAGATAGAAACGTCCCAGTATCTTGCTTAAGAATTTCCTAAATGTGGACACAGGCATTTGGAGACTGAAGCTGGTATGCCTGTTGGAAAGAGTTAATGCATTCCATTTCGAAGGGGGTAAAAAAAAACAACCACCATGTGTTGACAAAGAATTTGTTCTCTTCTTTGGGTGGCAGCCACAGGATTCCTCGCCAATTAGTAGCATCTGGTCCTCATAGAAGACTCGTCCCTGGATGAGCTGGCAGGTACCTCTGGATGCGACACTCTGTGAAGTTTCTGACGGGCCATCTGTGATGTCGTTCCTTCCCAGATACCTCAGTCCCCTCCCGTCCCCTCCCTCCCACCAGGCTGCCTTTCATTTGAAATATTTTTAACACATAGAACTGAGAGCAGGACTAGCTCTAGCTTTTTTTAGAGACAAACGTGAGATGCCCAGTTGATTTTTACCATATTTACTCAAAGGAAACAGTATTGAGCACTTACCCTGGTTAGGTCCTACATTCAACATTTTACTGAAAAAAAAAAAATTTTTTTTTTTTTCTACAAGAATCATCTAAGTCACAAAACAACTGTGGGTGCCTTGTTATAAGGACAGTTACTGTTCCTTTTCATAAATGGGTGTGCGTGTGTGCGCATGCTCAGTTGTGTCCGACTCTGCGACGCCATGGACTGGAGCCCGCCAGGCTCCTCTGTCCATGGGATTCTCCAGGCAAAAATACTAGAGTGGGTTGCCATCTCCTTCTCCCAGGGTATCTTCCTGACCCAGGGATCAAACCCGTGTTTCCTGTGTCTCCTGCATTGACGGGCGGATTCTTTACGACTTTTGCCACCTGGGAAGCAATCATTATGGTTACTTCTCTTGACGGATGTCACACTGTCTCCAAATGCTGAACCCAGGATTCTGTCCTTAGGATTGTCTGACTCTGACATCTTGCAGGATCTAACATTCACGTCAGGTAGAAGTAGGTGTTCCAGTTGTAATGTTTCAGAGAGCGGAAAATTAGGAAATTTATCCTTCTGGGTAAAATTAGGACCCCATTATTCTGAGGAATCCCTTCCAAAAGCATTTTCATAATATCCATAGCAATAATATTTAAATTTGTCAATTGTTTCCGTTTTTAAGATGCTCTTGCCAATAAGATAGCACATTAAGGGGCTGTGTTTTGCTCAAGGATCTCCGAATCTAGTCTTTCATAGACTTTCACTCTAGTTTCCGTCTTTAAGCAGGGCAGAGCTGTCTCCTGGACTCTTGTACACTCGCTGTTCTCAAATAGGCTGGCCTTCCACTTCTCTTCCATTTAAACCCAATTAACCAGGCTGTTTTCCAAATGGACTCTGCCGAGAGAGGGAGGAAGGGCAAGAGGCTCAGCTTGCAATTCAGAAGCATCATCTTCATCACTGGCAAAGAAAAGCCTGGGGTCTTAATGGAAAATAAAGAATTCTACAGATGAATCCTTCAGTTTCCTGTCAAAGGCCCAGATTGAGAAATTCAGAGTTACTCAGCTTGTGGTCTTTTATTTTAAGTAACAGTGGGATAAAACAGGCCACGGTGGCAGCCGAGGACTCCACTTAGCTTCCTAAATGGATGATACATCTGGCTATTTCACCCCCTTCAATTTCAAATGCAATTTGTCTCGAAGCCTCCAATTTAAATCACATAGATCTTCCCTAAGTGAAATAATAGGCTTCCCATGGAAGGGCTTGTGTGTGTGTGGTGGCGGCGGCAATGGATTGGGGATGATGGGAAGAGGTGCATTCCAACTGATGATTGCATTGAAAGCTCTTTCATTTCTACTGGGGATTTGCATTTGATGAAATGATGAGCATATCTGCTGGGCCTGGCCTGCCATGATTTCAGACACAGACAGAGGCACAGAGAACCAGGGTCTCTGAATGCTGGGCAGTCCTGAGCAGACCTCAGCTACCCTGTCTCCATCCGAAGCCCAATTCCAGGACCCCTGTGTCCATGACCTTCGCTTCCTAACTGGTTCCTGCATCCAGATTCACCTTCTCTACCCATTTCCAAGCATCTTCAACAGGATTTTCCCAACCCACAAATCATCTTTGCTTACTCCCCTGCTCAGAAACCAGCATGGGATACCCTTTGCCACCAAATGCATTCAAGACTCTTTGGATTAACATTTAACCCCCTTCAAAGTACCCCCACAACCAAAGTGCATCCTTTTCCCCACTCCCCGTGGGTTCCTCACTCTTCCAGGATACGGTTCTCATGCTCCCCAACGTGCTCTTTGCTCTTTCACCGCTTACTTTTGTTCACTATGTTCCCACCACTGGACCTGTTTCATTCCCTCCAACACACTCATGCTTAATAGAAATAATGTTCTGTGTCTAGAATGGAAAAGCACAGCTTTGTTAAGGATTGGAAGGGTTCTTTGAAGTCGGGAGATTTTCTGGAAAGCTGTTTTCTCACTTCTAAGTCTCCTGAAATTTTCTGCCCAAACATTGCTTCCCCTGGAAATTTCCAACCCTCCTGGCAAGTTATAGGTGCTCAATAAATGCGCAATGAGTTAAAACATGAATAAATGTGAAGAATTGGAAGGACTATGGTCTTTTTGCTTTGTTTTGTCCATGGCTATAGAGTCACATCTTAGGATTTTTTTTCTCAGAGCTAGAGATGAACTACGCCACTCTCAGACTGAGGGAGAGGTTAAGTGACTTGGTGAAAGTTATGTGGCAAGTTAGAGCCTAAAGTAGGTCTAGAACACAGCCTTCTTGAGTCTTAAGCTTTTTCTTTGCTTATATGATATATGGCCTTGTTACTGAACTCAGGTTGGGCTACTCTTGATTCAAGAATGCAATACCAAGAGGCAAGTGGTGGGTAAAAAGAAAGATTGAGGAAGCTGGCAGTTCTGGGGAGGAGGTGGACTCATGTCCCCAAGAACCAACTTCCCTCTCCCAGAGTTTTGTTCAGAGATTATATAGGGAAAAGAGGAAGGGACTACATGTTGAGGAGAGGTTTGCAGGGTACATGAGGAGCTCATGGACATTCTTCTAATGAATTGGTGGTGAGGCAACCAGGAGTCAACATCATCAACATTCTGGTTCCAACCAGTCTGGGATCTGTGTGCTTGTGGGCAGAATACGGTTAACTCTTTCCACCTGGTGAGGATTTCAGTATCTGCAGAACAGCTCAAAGCTCCTGTTATTATCCATAGTCTCTGAGGAGAAACTGAAGGTTCTTGACTTTTTCTAAAAAAATAAATAATTATTTTTGGGTTGCACTGGGTCTTTGTTGCTGTGTTCTCCACTTGTGGCGAGTGAGGTGCGGGGGGCTACTCTTCATTGTGGTTCATGGGTTTCTCATTGTGGTGGCTTGTCTTGTTGCAGAGCACAGGCTCTAGGCACATGGGCTTCAGTAGTCGTGGCTCGCAGGCTCTAGAGCTCAGGCGCAGTAGTTGTGATGCACTGGCTTAGTAGCTCATGGCATTTGGAACCTTCCTGGAGCAGGGATTGAACCTGTGTCTCTTGCATTGACAGGTGGACGCCTATCCACCATACCACCAGGAAAGTCCTTGACTTCTTAAAATAGCTAAACTATTGTTATTTTGTCTTGCTTGACTACTTTCCTTTGTTTCTGCTTTTTCTCACTTCTCTGATTAAATTTGTTCCTTGGAACTTGGGGAAGGCCTAGGAAGCTAAAGCTTTTCAACAGACAAGAGACAGGTGAAGAATGAAGGGTGGGGAATTTGTCCTAGAAGCCTCCTTAGGATCCTGCTCAGTTCCAGCTTCTGTCATTACCTTTGTTTTTCTCTTTGTCACAGCCATGGAGTCATTTTAGGTGGCAAAGAATGGCTGGGTACATGCTAATTCCTCTCTCTCACCCCATGATCCTTCAAAAGATATGACCTTAGCTAATGAGTTTGCTCATTCCACCAGACCCTGACTGTGACAATTATGGGTGGGACCTCAAAGTGAGAAAGACACAGTCTGGGC
The DNA here is from genome assembly GCA_006408695.1 of Aepyceros melampus. Classification (NCBI taxonomy): domain Eukaryota; kingdom Metazoa; phylum Chordata; class Mammalia; order Artiodactyla; family Bovidae; genus Aepyceros; species Aepyceros melampus. The sequence goes on along the minus strand of SJXQ01001444.1, from coordinate 253,400 downwards.
CTCAAAGAAGCTCCAGCCAGACTGGAGGCATGAAGGGAAAATAAGAGGAATACAGAGTAGGAAGCAGCTGATTCTAGTGTGGGTGGAGCTCAGAGGTTTGGAATGGTCCTCTCTGAGGAGGGGGCATCTGATTTGAATCTAGAAGGTAAACAGAACTTTTCGAGAGGAGGGAGGACATGAGGGGAATGATCCCCATTGAGAGATGGTCACATGTTAAGGGCTAGTGGCATGAAAGGTCATGGAGTGTTTGGGGTAACAGGAAGGAGGGCCACGTGGCTGGGGGAGGGGGCCTGGAAAGGGAAAGGAAAAGGGGGCCCAAGACAGGCAGTGGGGCCAGCTGACCAAGGGCCACGTGTGCTAAGCTAAGGAGATGGTGCTGTGTCCTGCGTCCATGGGGACAGTATTAGTCTGCTGGCACCCCACTCCAGTACTCTTGCCTGGAAAATCCCATGGATAGAGGAGCCTGGTAGGCTGCAGTCCATGGGGTTGCTAAGAGTCAGATACGACTAGCGACTTCGCTTTCTCTTTTCACTTTCATGCATTTATTGGAGAAGGAAATGGCAACCCACTCCAGTGTTCTTGCCTGGAGAATTTCGGGGATGGGGGAGCCTGGTGGGCTGCCGTCTATGGGGTTGCACGGAGTTGGACACGACTGAAGTGACTTAGCAGCAGCAACAGCAGGCTTCCTTAATGAAGTTCTACAGACGGTGGCCTAAACAGCAGAAGTTTATTTTCTTACCGTTCTAGAGTTCTAGAAGTTCAAGATCAAGTTGTTGGTAGGGTTGGTTTCCTCTGAGGCTTACCTCCTTAGCTTGCAGATGGCCATCTTCTCCCTGTGTCATCTCATCGTCTTTCCTCTGTGTGTCTGGGTCTTCATCTCTTCCTATAACGGCACCTGTTCTATTGGATCAGGGCCCATCTAATAACCTACGTTTAACTTAATCACCCTTTAAAAGGCCAGTATCTGCAAATACTGTTATATTATGAGAAACCGAGGGTCAAGTTTTTAACCAATCAATTGTGGGGGGGTGCACAACTCAGCCCAGAACAGGAGATTAATGGAGGTTTTACAACAATTCATTTGGAACACTCAGCTCTCATCTTCTTGGCCTGTGATATGTTCTAAATGGCATTAATCCTTCTTCTGAAGGAGCCTCTAAATATAGATGCCATCTGCTGCCATGCAATGTGTTATCACTGATCCCTTCCTTAACAGTGGCATCCTTACCGGCAAGGAGGGGAGGCATGCCCTCCATGTGCATCTCAGCCAGTGAGGAGCCAGAAACAATCCTCCCGGCAGGTCTGACTCTAGAGCCTCCAAGATGATGGAGCGGTGCCAGGATTCCAAGATGCTGTGAGTCTTGAATAGTCGGCTCATTGACTCCAAAAGAGGGGCTCCCCTCCCCCTTTCTCCAAGTGCTGAGCCTGAGTACGAAATGGTGATGGAAATTTTTGCTCATTAAAAGAAAATGTTTCTTCTTATGGAACAAAGGGGCACGTGGCAGCCCTGGTGGATGACGTCCCTGGTGGTTAAGGGGAACACGCTTCATGCAGGTGGGCTGGATGCCCTCCAGTGTGCTTTGCTCAGATGACCTCCTCCTGGTCCTGCCCTTGTCCTGTCACCCCCACCATGCTGGCAGGTTTGCTCCTGGACTCTTGCTGTAAAGGACAATTTAGCCCTCCTATTAATTACTTTGAAAATTCTAGATTTCAATTATGGAGTTAATTACTTTTTGCCATATTGCCCCCGTTAAAGACATTTTCATTATTAAGTCAATTTGTTAGAATTGAAGAGCCTTGCCAAGACAGAAGAATTACTGTCCAAGGAGCTTCCTGCTCTCACTCTTGTATCTTCCTGCTTTGAGGGGACCGAGTGGAAAGCTTTAGTTTAGATTTTTTTTTTGCATTCATGTAGCAAATATTTATGAACCCCTTTGTGCTCAGTACTGTGCGGGACTCTGGACGGTGCAAAAGTAGGTGTAAAGACATGTGACTCACGTCTTCAAGGGGGTCAAGGTCCAGCAGAGAAGAAATAATTTAGAGATAATTAAATTAAATTACATAATTATTAAATAATTTAGATCATTTATGGAAGTACTGTTGGATGGGCATGCACAAAATATTATTGGAACACAGAAGAGGGAGGGGTGATTAATTTGGGAAGACTTTGTAGAGGATATGAAATTTTATTTTATTTATCTTAAAATTATGTATTTATTTATCTTTGGCCATGCTGGGTCTTCCTTGCTGTCCACACTTTTCTCTAGTTGCAGCAAGCAGGGGCTACTCTCTTGTTGCAGTTTCTCATTGCAGTGGCTTCTCTTGCTGCAGAGCAGGGGCTCTAGGGTGTGGCTTTAGTAGTTGAGGTGCAAGGACTTAGCTGCTCCACAGCATGTGGAATCTTCTTGGACCAGGGATAGCACTCGTGTCTTCTGCATTGGCAGGCGAATGCTTATCCATGGTGCCACCAGGGAAGTCCCGTGAAATTTTATATAGAGCTTGTAGAAGGCATACACATTCACCAGAAAAGAGGGAAATGCTGTCAGTTTCCTGGACTGGCATAACAAAATACCCCAAATTGAATGCCTTAAACAACACAAATTAATTTTTTAGTAGCTTTGGAGGGTAGAAGTCAGAGATCAAGCATGTCCTCGAGGTTCTGCTCCCCCAGAAGGCTCCAGGGCAGGATCTGCCCCAGGCTTCTCTCCAAGCTTCTGGTAGTTCTTGACTTGTGGAAAGCACCATTCTAATCTTCACATAGTATTCTTCCTACGTTTCCACATCACCTTCCCTCAATTTGTATCAGTCTCTGGGTCCAAATTTCCCCTTTTTATAAGGACAGCTGTCATGTTGGATAACAGTCCATCCTAATGAGGTCGTTTTAACTTGATTACTTCTGTAATGATCCAGTTTCCAAATGCAGTCATGTTCCAATGTATAGGGGTTATGGCTTCAACATATGAATTTTTAGGGGACACAGCTGAACAAATAACAGTGTCCAAGGCTGCACAAAGGCATGGGGTTCTGAAAGGATCATTTTACTTAAGGGACAGAGATGTGATGTAGCTGGATCATAGGAGACTTCAGGCTGGTCACATGTGAGATTTCTCTAAAGGAACATTCAAGGCTCTTAAGTGAGCCCTTGCATGCATGCTCAGTTGCTAATTTGTGTTCAACTCTTTGTGACCCCATGGACTGTAGCTGCCAAGCTTGTCTGTCCATGGGATGTCCCAGGCAAGAATACTGGAGTGGGTTGCCATTTCCTTCTCCAGGGGATCTTCCTGAACCAGGGATCGAACTTAGGAATCTTGCATTGGCAGGTAGATTCTTTACCACTGAGCCACCAGGGAAACTCCTAAGTGAGTCCTTATAATTTTGAAAACAATTATTAGTTGTTATTCCCAATCTTCATTTGTATATTGACAGTTTTGCACAATGCATAAATGCAGTTGTTCATATGCTCAAAAAGCTTCTTTCTTCCTTTTCTCACTCTTTGCAGGAGTATTAGTTCTTCCTAACCCCACTTCTGTGTGCACCCCTATAACTCTCTCATGCTCCCATGTTACTAACCCATTATTGGTATTTATCTAATTCTATACAGATATTTTGAAGAAGGCAATGGCACCCCACTCCAGTACTCTTACTGGGAAAATCCCGCGGACGGAGGAGCCTGGTAGGCTGCAGTGCAGGGGGTCGCTACGAGTTGGACATGACTGAGTGACTTCACTTTCACGCATTGGAGAAGGAAATGGCAACCCACTCCAGTGTTCTTGCCTGGAGAATCCCAGGGACGGGGGAGCCTGGTGGGCTGCTGTCTCTGGGGTCGCACAGAGTCAGTCGTGACTGAAGTCACTTAGCAGCAGCAGCAGCAGCGTACAGATATTTACACACATATGTATGGAAGTTTTTTCAGGTTACTGTTTATTTGACAAATAATAATGTCTTTTTATAAATACTTTTCTGCATTACTCTATAAGACCTTATGGAAATCCTTCTAAATCATACATTTTTAAAAAATTAAAAAATTTTATTATTTTATTAAAAAAATCTTATTTTATTTTTGGCTACGCTGGGTCTTTATTGCTGCTCACAGGCTTTCTCTAGTTGTGGTGAGTGGGGCCTACTCTTCATTGTGGTGTGCTGGCTTCCCATTGGAGTGGCTTCTGTTCTTACAGAGAATGGGCTCTAGGGCATGCAGGCTTCAGCAGTTGTGGTGCACGGGCTTAGTTGCTCTGTGGCACGTGGGGTCTTCCTGGACCAGGGATCGAACCCATGTCCCCTGCATTGGTGGGCAGATTCTTAACCCCTGGACCATCAGGGAAGCCCTAAGTCATGCATTTTTAACTAGGTCAATATTGACCCCAAGGGGACAAAAATTGGTTCTTGGGGCATGCAAAAAAAATAAACTTATGTATAGTAATGGTCTATGGCACTCTAAAGCTCAGTTCTGTGTGACAGCTAAACAGATGTGCAGTCTATCTGTGGTATTAAAATTCATGGGGCAAGTGATCATGAGAAAAAACCTGGGAAACATTGCTCCAAAACATATGGTCTGACTCTCATCTTCTCTTTTAAATGCATTCTACTCCAAATGGTGTCCAGCTTTTTTTCCATTTGTGACTATTTATTCTATTTCCAGATTTTCCCCACCGGCTGCAGGTAACTGATTGTTGCTTTTATTTCTGGGGGCAAAGCTTCTCAGAGTGGGAGTATTGGTCACAGGATATCTGAGTTTTAATTTTGTGATAAATGTTCCCAGATTGCATTTCCCAAAGGTAGAAACATTTCTCCTCCTAGGAGACTCCTTTCCAGCTAGCAATAGATGCTGTAACTGTTTCCAGGGTTTTCCATACTGACAAATGTAAAGTGATATCTCACTGAGACTTTAATTTGCCAGGGATGTGAGCGTCTTTGCATACATTTCTCAGCCATGTGGATTTGCTCTTATGTGAACTGTCTATGAAGGCATGGCTGATTCCATTTTTATTTGGTTGTGTTTATCTTTTCTTCTAAATTCCCAAGAGTTCTATATCATGGTTATGAACCTTGGTCTAGCATCTGCACTACAAATACTTTTTTTCAGATCTATTATTTGTCTCTTAACTTTGTTAATGGCTCTTTTTGCACACTAACATTTAAGATTTTACATAGTTTGGTTCATATGTCTTTATTTTGTAGTTTCTGGTCTCTAATCTTAGGAAATTCACTTTGGCACTCAGATTATACTTGTGGTCAGTGAGATTTGGTTTTACTTTTTTGTTTCTAATACATTTAGAAGGTTGTGTGTGTGTGTGTGTGTGTGTGTGTGTGTTTTCCTGCACAAGAGATCATACAAGGTGTCTGTTTTCACCGCCCCCTCCCCAGATTTATAATGAGTTTGCCAACACATTTTATAAATAATCCATTCATTTTCATTGAATTAAACTGCCAGCCTTGTTATACATGAATTTGTCACATACAAAGGTATCTAATTCTGGGTTCTCTACTCTGTTCTACTGATTTATCCATTCCTTTGTCAAAACTAAATTGACTGATGATTCTTCAAGACATTTATACAATTCAGAAAAATAAAACACACATACAAAACAAAAAACCCCTTGTCCAGAGTCTATGGAGAATGCATTAGAATTATATATTAAAGTTTGGGAACACTGAATGTATCATATTTTCCATTTGTTCAGAATTTGTTTTATGTATTTTAATAATCATTTATTGTTTTCCTCATGTGTGTCTTGTAACTTTCTTCATAAATTTACTCCTTCAGGGGTAAAGGTAAAAATTTACTCCCAAGATGGTGGAGGAATGGGATGGGGAGACCACTTTCTCCCCTACAAATTCATCAAAAGATCATTTGAATGCTGAGCAACTTCCACAAAACAACTTCTAAATGCTGGTGGAGGACACCAAGCATCCAGAAAGGCAGCCCATTCTCTTTGAAAGGAGGTAGGAGGTAGGATTCCTTCCTGGGGAGGGAGTCATGAAGGAAGAGAATTTTCCAAACAGCAGGAAACCCTCTCACCAGCAGGTCTGTGGGAAGTTTTGGAATCTTAGAGGGCAACATAACTGGGAGGAAAAAGAAACAACAACAACCCACAGAATACCCGCGTAGCCACAGCTCCCAGTGGAGAAGTAGCCTGGACGCTTGCGTCAGACACCAGCGAATGGGGGCTGGACAGGGAGGTGCAGGCTGCATGCTTATGGTAAGGACTGGGCCTGAATGCCTTGAGGACAATCTGAGGGAGTAAACATGAGATAGCAACCCAAACTATGGGACAGCCAGAGAGAAAAAAAGAGAGACCCTATTTTTAAAGCAAATTTCATATATATATATATATATTTTATAATTTTTGTGATTGATTTTGTTTTGCATTTTTAATGAGAGTCTAACCTCTACTCTGAATTTTTAATCTTTGCTTTTTGGTATTTGTTATCAATTTTGTACCTTTAAGAATCTAATCCTCAGTATCCATTTTCACTTAGGGGTATGATTACTGGCTTGATTGCTCTCTCCCCCTTTGACTCTCCCTTTTCTCCTCCAGGTCACCTCTATCTCCTCCTTCCCCCATCTCTTCTCTACTTAAATCTGCGAATCTCTCTGGTTGTTCTAAGCTGTGGAGAACACTTAGGGAACTGATTACTGCTAGATTGGTCTCTCTCCTTTTGACTCCTCTTCTCCTCCTGGTCACCTCTATCTCCCTCCTCTCTCTTCTCTTCTCCATGTGAACCTCTCTGGGTGTCCCTCACTGTGGGTAATTTTTTCACCATTAATCTAGATATTTTATCATCTGTGCTGTATGGATGGAGAACTCTTGAGGCGACTGTAAGAATAAGACTGAAAGCCAGAAGCAGGAGGCTTAAATCCAAAACTTGAGAACACCAGAGAACTCCTGATTCCAGAGAACATTAATCGCTAAGAGCTCATCCAAAAGCCTCCATACCTACACTGAAACCAAGCTCCACCCAAGAGCCAACAAGTTCCAGAGCAAGACATACCACGCTAATTCTCCAGCAACACAGGAACACAGCCCTGAGCATTAAAATACAGGCTGCCCAAAGCCATGCCAAACCTATAGACACCCAAAAACTCACTACTGGACACTTCATTGCACTCCAGAGGGAAGAGATCCAGCTCCACCCACCAGAACACAGACACAATCTCCCCTAACCAGGAAACCTTGACAAGCCACTAGTCCAACACCACCCACCGGGAGCAAGCTCCACAATAAACAGGAACCACAAACTTCCAGCCTATAGCAAGGCCACCCCAAACACAGCAGTCTAAACAAAATGAAAAGGCAGAGAAATATTCAGCAGGTAAAGGAACATGATAAATGCCCACCAAACCAAACAAAAGAGGAGGAGATAGGAAGTCTACCTGAAAAAGAATTCAGAATAATGATAGTAAAGATGATCCTAAATCTTGAAAACAAAATGGAGTTTCAGATAAATAGACTAGAGACAAGGATTGAGAAGATGCAAGAAATGTTTAACAAGGACCTAAACGAAAATTTTAAAAAGTCAATAAGTAATGATTAATGCAATAACTGAGATCAAAACACTCTGGAGAAAACCAACAGTAGAATAACTGAGGCAGAAGGTAGGATAAGTGAGGTGGAAGATAGAATGGTGGAAATAAATGAAGCAGAGAGGAAAAAAGAATGAAAGAAATGAGGACAACCTCAGAGACCTCTGGGACAATGTTAAATGCCCCAGCATTCGAATCATAGAAGTCTCAGAAGAATAAGACAAAAAGAAAGGGCATGAGAAAATACTGGAGGTGATAATAGTTGAAAACTTCCCTAAAATGGGGAAGGAAATAGCCACCCAAGTCCAAGAAACCCAGAGAGTCCCAAACAGGATAACCCAAGGCAAAACACCCCAAGACACATATTAATCAAATTAATGAATATCAAACACAAAGAGCAAATATTAAAAGCAGCAAGGGAAAAGCAACAAATAACACATAAGGGGATCCCCATAAGGATAACAGCTGATCTTTCAGTAGAAACTCTCAGGCCAGAAGGGAATGGCAGGACATAGTTAAAGTGATGAAAGAGAAAAATCTACAATGCAGATTACTATACCCAGCAAGAATCTCATTCAAATATGAAGGAGAAATCAAAAGCTTTACAGACATGCAGAAGCTGAGAAAATTGAGCACCACCAAACCAGCTCTTCAACAAATGCTAAAAGATCTTCTCTAAACAGGAAACACAGAAAAGGTTTATAAGCTCGAATCCAAAATAACAAAGTAAATGGCAACAGGATCATAGTTATCAATAATTACCTTGAATGTAAATGAGTTTAATGCCCCAACCAAAAGGCAAACACTGGCTGAAGGGATACAAAAACAATGGATACAGAAAACCCCCTATATTTGCTGTCTACTAGAGACCCACCTCAAACCAAGGGACACCTACAGACTGAAAGCGAGGGGCTGGAAAAGGATATTTCATACAAATGGAGACCAAAAGAAAGCATGAGTAGCAATACTCATAACAGATAAAATCGGCTTTGAAATAAAGGGCATGAAAAGAGACAAAGAAAGACACTACATAATGATCAAAGGATCAATCCAAGAAGATATAACAATTATAAATATATATGCACCCAACATAGGAGCCACAATGTGTAAGGCAAGTGCTAACAAGTATGAAAGGGGAAATTAACAATAACACAATAACGTGGGAGACGTTAATACCTCACTCACACCTATGGATACATCAACCAAACAGAAAATTAGCAGGGAAACACAAACTTTAAATGACACGATGGACTGGTTAGACCTAATTGATATCTACAGGACATTTCACCCCAAAACAATGAATTTCACCTTTTTCTCAAGTGCACGCAGAGCATTCTCTGGATAGAGCACATCCTGGGTCATAAATCTAGCCTTGGTAAATTCAAAAAAATTGAAATCATTTCAAGCATCTTTTCTGATCACAATGTGGTAAGATTAGATGTCAACTACTGGGGAAAAAAAACTATTAAAAATGCAAACATATGGAGGCTAAACAACACACTCCTGAATAACCAACAAATCACAGAAGAAACCAAAAGAAACCAAAATATGCACAGAAACAAATGAAAGTGAAAACATGACAACCCAAAGCCTATGGGATTTAGTAAAAGCAGTGCTAAGGGGATGGTTCATAGCAGTACAAACTTACCTCAAGAAACAAGAGAAAAATCAAATATATAACCTAACTGTATACTAGAAAAAGAAGAAATGAAGAACCGCAGGGTTAGTAGAAGGAAAGAAATCATAAAGGTTAGGGCAGAAATAAATGAGAAAGAAACAAAGGAGACTATAGCAAAAGTCAACAAAACTAAATCTGGTTCTTTGAGAAGATAAATAAAATAGACAATCCATTAGTCAGACTCATCAAGAAAAAAGGGAGAAGAATCAAATCAACAAAATTATAAATGAAAATGGAGAAATCACAACAAACAACACAGAAACACAAAGGATTGTATGAGACTATTATCAGCAACTATATGACAACAAAATGGACAACTTGGAAGAAATGGATTAATTCTTAGAAAAGTATAACCTTCCAAAACTGAACCAGGAATAAATAGAAAATCTTCACAGGCCCATCACAAGCACAGAAATTGAAACTGTAATAAAAAATCTTCCAACAAACAAAAGCCCAGGGCCAGATGGCTTCACAGGAAAATTCTACCAAAAATTTAGAGAAGACTAATACCTATCCTATTCAAACTCTTCCAGAAAGTTGCAGAGGAAGGTAAACTGCCAAACTCATTCTATGAGGCCACCATCACCCCAATACCAAAACCAGACAAAGATGCTGCAAAAAAAGAAAACTACAGGCCAATATCCTTGATGAACATAGATGCAAAAATCCTCAACAAAATTCTAGCAAACAGAATCCAACAACATATTAAAAAGATCATATATCATGACCAAGAGGCTTTTATCTCAGGGATGCAAGGATTCTTCAAAATTTTCAAATCAATCAATGTGATACACCAATTAACAAACTGAAAGATAGAAACCGTATGATTAGCTCAATAGACGCAGAGAAAGCCTTTGACAAAATTCAACATCCATTTATGATAAAAACCCTCCAGAAAGCAGGCAGAGAAGGAAGATGCCTCAACATAATAAAAGCCATATATGAGAAACCCACAGCAAACATTATCCTAAATAGTGAAAAATGAAAGCATTTCCCCTTAAGTCAGGAACAAGACAATGGTGCCCACTCTCATCACACCTATTTAACATAGTTTATGAAGTTTTATCCACAGCAATCAGAGAAGAAAAAGAAATAAAAGGAATCCAGAAAAGAAGACGTAAAACTCTCACTGTTTGCAGATGACATGATCCTCTACATGGAAAACCCTAAAGACACCACCAGAAAATTACTAGAGCTAATCAATGAATATAGTAAAGTTGCAGGATATAAAATTAATACACAGAAATCCCTTGCATTCCTATACACTAACAATGAGAAAACAGAGAAATTAAGGAAACAATTCCATTCACCATTGCGATGAAAAGAATAAAATACTTAGGAATAAATCTACCTAAAGAAACAAAAGACCTATATATAGAAAAGTATGAAACACTGATGAAAGAAATCAAAGAGGACACAAATAGGTGGAGAAATAGACCATGTTCATGGATCAGAAGAGTCAATATAGGGAAAATGAGTATACTACCCAAAGCAATCTACAGATTCAATTCAATCCTTATCAAGCACCAATGGTATTTTTCACAGAACTAGAACAAATAATTTCACAATTTGTATGGAAATACAAAAAACCTCGAATAGCCAAAGCAATCTTGAGGAAGAAGAATGGAACTGGAGGAATCAACCTGCCGGACTTCAGAGTACACTACAAAGCTATAATTATCAAGACAGTAGGGTACTGGCACAAAGATGGAAATATACATCAATGGAACAAAATAGAAAGCCCAGAGATAAACCCACGCACCTATGGACATCTTATCTTTGACAAAGAAAGCAAGAATATACAATGGAGGAAAGACAATCTCTTTAACAAGTGGTGCTGGGAAAACTGGTCAACCACCTGTAAAAGAATGAAAGTAGAACACTTGCTAACACCATACACAAAAATAAACTCAAAATGGATTAAGGATGTAAATGTAAGACCAGAAACTATAAAACTCCTAGAGGAAAACATAGGCAAAACACTCTCTGACATAAATCACAGCAGGATCCTCTATGACCCACCTCCCAGAGTAATGGAAATAAAAGCCAAAAAAAAAAAAAAAAGGGTCTAATTAAACTTAAAAGCTTTTTCACAATGAAGAAAACTATAAGCAAGGTGAAAAGACAGCCTTCAGAATGGGAGAAAATAATAGCAGATGAAGCAACTGACAAAGAATTAATCTCAAAAATATATAAGCAGCTCATGCAGCTCAATAACAGAAAATTAAACGACCCAATCAAAAAATGGGCCAAAGAACTAAACAGACATTTCTACAAAGAAGACATACAGATGGCTAGTAAACACATGAAAAGATGCTCAACATCATTCATTATCAGAGAAATGCAAATCAAAACCACGATGAGGTCCCATCTCACGCTGGTCAGAATGGCTGCTATCAAAAAGCCTACAAACAATAAGTGCTGGAGAGGGTGTGGAGAAAAGGGAACCCTCTGACACTGTTGGTGGGAATGCAAACTAGTACAGCCACTATGGAGAACAGTGTGGAGATTCCTTAAGAAACTGGAAATAGAATTGCCATATGACCCGCAATCTCACTGCTGAGCATACACACTGAGGAAATCAGAATTGAAAGAGACATGTGTACCCCAATGTTCATCGCAGGACTGTTTATAATAGCCAGGACATGGAAGTGACCTAGATGTCCATCAGCAGATGAATGGGTAAGAAAGTTGTGGTACATTGTTACACAATGGAGTATTACTCAGCCATTAAAAACAATGCATTTGAATCAGTTCTAATGAGGTGGATGAAACTGGAGCCTATTATACAGAGTGAAGTAAGTCAGAAAGAAAAACACCAATACATTATATTAATGCATATATATGGAATTTAGAAAGATGGTAACAATGTGAGATAGCAAAAGAGACACAGATATAAAGAACAGACTTTTGGACTCTGTGGGAGAAGGTGAGGGTGGGATGATTTGGGAGAATAGCATTGAAACATGTATATTACCATATGTGAAATAGATCACCAGTCCGAGTTTGATGCATGAAACAGGGAACTCAAAGCTGGTGCACTGGTACAACCCTGAGGAATGGGGTGAGGACGGAGGTGGGAGGGGGGTTCAGGATGGAGGACACAGGTACACCTGTGGCTGATTTGTGTCAATGTATGGCAAAAACCACTACAATATTGTAATTAGCCTTCAATTAAAATAAATAAATAAATTAAAAATATCCCCCAATAAATACATTTATTCATTCGTAAGTGTTTTCTGTGGATCTTCCTGACCCAGGGATCCAACTCATGTATCTTGCACCTCCTGCATTGCAGGTGGATTCTCTACCCACTGAGCCACCGGGGAAGGCCTGAGAGAATTTAAGCTTTTTAATGAACACACTTGTGGTTGCACAGATCACAAGACCCAGGCCACTCCTGATTGGGGGACCAGGTGGAGCAAGGCCATGCCACGCCCCCTCCAGAGGAGGACCGTTGTTTTCCCAACTTCGCGGAGGCCCCAGCTGCTGCCTTTGCTGTCTGCTTGGCGTGACCCCTAGAGAAGCTGCCTTTGCCTTTCTCATGGCTCTTTTCACGTTTTCTTGGCCTCCTCAACTTTCCTTGAGGCTGGTTTAGGGCCAGCTAGCCTGTAAGCTTCAAGTAACTGGGAACCCCACACATTCCTGAGGGGTTTGGTTGGCTCGTCTGCCACAGCAAAGCCCCACAGACTGCGTGGCTTAAACAGCATGCATCAATTTCTCCCAATCATGGAGGCTGGAAGTCCGAGATCCAGGGATGGACAGGAGTGGTTTCTCCAGAGGCCTCTCTCCTTGGCTTGCAGATGGCCGCCTTCTTGCTGCGTCCTCCTAGGGTCTTTCTGTGTCCAAATTTCCTCTTCTTGTCAGGACACCTGTCACGTTGGATCAGAGCCCAGACGATAGCATCATTTTTAACTTAATCACATCTCTAAACTCTCTGTCCCCAAATAGTTATGCTCTGAGGTGCAGAGGCTTAGAGGTTCAACATGTGGGTTCTGGGGGGACAGAGTTTACCCCATAACACCGAGGGTCAGCTGAGAGAGTGAACGGAAAGTCTTCTGGCTCAAGATTTTGGGCTGCCTGCTTCCTCTTCCTGCACTGTCATTATATCGCTTCCCAGGTGGCTCAGTGGTAAAGAATCCACCTGCCAAGGCAGGAGATTCAAGAGACGTGGGTTTGATCCCTGGGTCAGTAAGAACCCTGGAGTAGGAAATGGCAACCCACTCCAATATTTTTGCCTGGAGAATCCCATGGACAGGGGAGCCTGGCTGGCTACAGTCCAAGATGTTACAGAGTCAGACACGACTGTGTGGCTAAGCACACGCTGAGCACGCTTCATACCTGCAGTGCTCTGCTGTGGACACTGGCTTGAACCTTGAAATGCCTGGGCCCAGTAGGGGTCACCTTAGTCAAGCCTCTTCCTTGACTGCTTTGTTTCCTCCACTTCCAAACTCCTCCCTACCATCACACACTGGTGATGTCTGCAGGAGGTAACTCATAACCCTGTGGGACAGGATGGTCTAGGGAGCCTGGGGGGTTACTCTTGTTTCCCAGGGTTGCCTATGAAAGCCACAGGGGAGAACAGAAGGAGTTAGTTAAGACCTGAATTCTGAGTTCAGAGAACCATGGGCTGGCGATGGAGCCCACTACTGCCCTCTGGGGTGCCTGCCTGAGAGTTGTCAGCTCAGCAGAACCTGCTCCCTACCCACCACCATTCTGCTTCCAGTCACAGAATAAGATACGTGGAAGCCATGAGGGTGGATGGAGCCTTTTGGTAGAAGAGGGAGTTTCTGGGACAAAAGCCATCACTCCCTGTGGGCATGTGTCTAAAAAATTCTCTTGCCTTCTCTATGTCTTCCAGTGCAGTTGGGGTGCATGAAGAGCCTCCCAGGTCTACATCAGAGGTTGGAAAGTGACTCTTACCTGCCCAGGTGCTGACCAGTAGAGCTGCCCTGTGGGTTGGGTGCAAGGAGAGAGGAAGTAAAGAAAGGAGGGGGCGGAGGAGTGCTGGAAGTGGGGGGAGGGCTGCAGAAGGCAGCCTGGCTTGTGGTCCAGCAGTGGCAAGCTCCCCCATGGTCAAGGGGACATCCACATTCAATCCATCACAGTGTTGCTTAAGGGGACCCCAGCAGCAAGAGGCTGCGTGGTGGCCCCACTTCTGAGACAACAGAAGTGCACCCTTCCAACCCCTGAGTGTCCAGTTGGCTAGGACTGAGGTGGGAGAGAAAGGGGAGTGTAGCCTCAAATGCAAGGGCAACATTGTAGAATGAACTGGGCTACCTTAGCAACAGGAGCAAGGTTGTTTCATTCAGTGGAGCTGAATCCGAAATGATGAAACTGAATTACATCTTGTTAAAAGAGCAGCCCAGGAGGCAGGGAGACTTCACAGAAGAGTTGTAGCACTAATGAGAAAAAATAAAATCCATTGTATGTTTATATGCTAATGAGCGGAGGCCCTCACTTAAGTAGCTGTTCCTGGCGTCAACAGAATAAAGGTCGGATGGTGATACCTACTGGGGATTTTTATAAAGTAGTCTAGGATTCACAAGAACCAAAAGTTTGTAAAACAGAGAGAAATAGTGCTGCAATGATAGAGGGACAGGTCATGGTATCATATTTCGTGGCAAGATTTATACTGTGTTCCCATAGAATTAGAATTTAGAATTGTATGCTCAGTCTGGGCAAGAATATTGGAGTGGGTTGCTATTTCCTTTCTCCAGGGGATCTTTCCGACCCAGGGATTGAACCTGGGCCTCCTGCATTGCAGGCAGACTCTACCATCTGAGCCACCAGGGAAGCCTCCAAAGCAGTGCAAATAATAACAATTTTTAAACCAGGATTTCTTATTGACTTAGGAGCCACCATGTTCGATAGACTGTGCAAACCTGATATTTAATCCTTATGCTCCCTCCCCGGCCAGCAGATGCTGTTATTGCACCCACACCAACCATTGTACCGAAGGGGAAACTGAGGCCCAGGGAGCTGTGTTTTGCATCTGAGAATGCTGGAGTTGGGATTCAGGTACCTGTCTGATATATGATTTATATCACCTCTGCCTCCCGTTGCCCCAGATTTGGAAGATTTTCCAGGGGTTCCCTTGGCCCGTAGAGTTTTGGTGTCACTTTTTGGCTGCACTTGGTTCTCTGTTGCTGCGTGAGGGCTTTCTCTAGTTGTGGTGAGTGGGGGCTACTCTCTAGTTGTGATGCTTGAGCTTCTCACTGCGATGTCTTCTCTTGTTGCGGGTCACAGGCTCTGATGGAGCAGGCTCAGTACTTGTGGCACATAGGTTTAGTTGCCCCAAGGCACGTGTGATTTTCTCAGATCAGGAATCAAACTCCTGTTCCCTGCATTGGTGTGTGGATTCCCAACCATTGGACCGCTTGGGAAGTCCATGGTGCCGTGCTTTAATAGTTGGGCGTGGCAGCATGTGATGCATTTGGATTTCGATGCGAATTTCCAGAATTATATTGGAAAGACTGTGATGGGGTAGGTGTGAGGTTCCAAGTAAGCCAGTGTTGCTGAAGAGTGGTGGTAATCTGGTATTCATGTTAAAGTGACTTCATTGTGCTCACAGGTTGGGGAAACCAGAGATGGTTCTGGGGCCAACAGAGGACTTAGGGGAAGTGCAGAATGTAAAACAACCACCGTGGACTCCTGCCATGATATTTATTTACCCTGTGACTTTGAACAAGTAATGAAACTTCCCAAAATTTGGCTCAGTTGAAGATGGGACTAAGGGTCTCTGTTTCTTAGGAATCCTGCAAAGATGAGTGACTTGTGAATGGTCAGCACCTGGCCTGGTGCCTGTTCAAGGAACCTTGAAATACATATGGGCTTCCTGCCTCCAGGGAGCTTCCCTTGTGGCTCAGATGGTAAAGAATCTGCCTGCAATGCAGGAGATCCAGGTTTGATCCCTGGGTCGGGAAGATCCCCTGGAGAAGGGAACGGCTACCCACTCCAGTATTCTTGCCTGGAGAATCTCATGGACAGGGGAGCCTGGCAGGCTGTAGTCCACGGGGTTGTAAAGAGTTGGACACGGCTGAGCGACTGACACTTTCACTTTTCCTGCCTCCAGCAGGGCCAGTGATAGACTAGGAGGGAATCTGCGGTTCCCCTTTGCAGTAGGGAGGAGGAGATGGGGTGAAGGAGGAAGAGGAGAAGAGTGAGGGAGACTGAGAGAGATGTCCAGAGCATCTCCTGGGAGGAAGGACTTGCAGTTATCTGCCTCCCAGCTGCCCTTTGGGGCTGCAGCCACCTGCAGATGCACCAAACTAGAACAAACAAACTCCAACCAGCAGTGGCAACCCTGGTCCACAGCTGCAGACGTCCCCAGAGGGAAGGGGTGGCCCACACTCTCTGCTGCATCTTTCCTTCCATCCCTTCCTTTCAACAAGATCAGCCAGTTGTAGACGAAAGTAAACAAAGGGCAAACTAGCAATAGGTTACCAGAATTGGAAGAGACACTGGCAGTTTCTACATGTTACTGGCTGTTCAGGACAAATGCCTGGCTTTTTTTGCTGGGCATTTGCGTGTAATTCTCTGTGCTTATGGCTCCTTTCACTCACATTTCTGAATCGTATTGGATACTCTCAGGGCTGTCTCTCCCCTCAGGGATCTCAGTCTCCTTGGAGTGATGCATAGAGCAGTGGCAGCTCAGATGTTGAGTCAGGACATAGGAAATGTACATGACTCAGGTGCTAATCAGGGGAGGCTTCCTGGAGGAGCTGCTATCTTTCCTACAAGTCTGAGAAAATGAGTAAGAACAAGGTGATGGAGGAGACTTTTCAAGCAGAAGCTATAGCAGGAGTGAAGGAGGGTGGACACGCTGAGCAAACAGGGAGGCCGAGGGTGAGGGGTGGGGTGATGATGGGGGACGACGATGAGGCTGGAGAAAAATTCAGGGTCCAGTTCATGGAGAATTTGGAATTTTTTTTTCAGAACTCATCCTGGAACCAGTGATGGATTTAAGCTGGGAGTGGGATGATCATATTGGTCTTTTTAGAAAGAGGTCTGAGGGAGTGATGGATGGAGCACTCCGAGAGGCAGAAACCAAGTTTGCTTCCGTTGTTTAGTTGCCCAGTCATGCCAGACTCTTTTGCCACCCTGTGAACTCTTAGGAGGCTTTTTATAGGAATCTTGCCCTGAAGATGGGCTTGAGAACAAAGGCTGTTTTCATGATGATGGAATCTGGAGGACAGATTCCAGAGGGAGGAAGTAGTGCTGGCTGAACGGGGTGCTGGTGAGATGTGGTTGTGACGGAGGGGGAGGGTTGGGGGCTCTGGCTCAGAAGGTTGGAGAGAGGGTGGGGCATCGCTGAGGACAGGGGTCTCGGGAAAGCTGACAAGTTCAGTTGGAAACAAATTGACCCTAAGGGCTCCTGGGGATATAGGTATCTGGATTTGCAGCTTAGCAAGAGCTCTTGGGGCTGGGCTTGTGGAGTAGCACGTTGGGAGTGTGTGGATTAGAGGAGAGGGGCTGGGAAGGGGGTCCTGAGAGCAGGCCACTTGGGATTGGGAGGAGGAAGCAGGATGGAGCGAAAGAGAGGTGGAACCCAGGGAGCAGTCCCAGCAGCCAAAGGAGGAGGAGTTGAGAGCAAGAGGGATGGTTCTAGAAAGACAAGGATGCTGAAGCATTTGTGGGATTTAGCAGTGAGTGGTGACTGGAGAAGTGTGGTTGCAGGACATGGAGGCAGGCAGACTTCGGTGGGTTCCCAGCTAGAAGGCTGGGAACTGGGGGCACTGGGGAGGGGGTCCTGAGAGCAGGCCACTTGGGATTGGGAGGAGGAAGCAGGATGGAGCGAAAGAGAGGTGGAACCCAGGGAGCAGTCCCAGCAGCCAAAGGAGGAGGAGTTGAGAGCAAGAGGGATGGTTCTAGAAAGACAAGGATGCTGAAGCATTTGTGGGATTTAGCAGTGAGTG
The DNA here is from genome assembly GCA_006408695.1 of Aepyceros melampus. Lineage (NCBI taxonomy): Eukaryota > Metazoa > Chordata > Mammalia > Artiodactyla > Bovidae > Aepyceros > Aepyceros melampus. Next base: position 235,279 of record SJXQ01001444.1, on the reverse strand, counting down.
GTGACTGGAGAAGTGTGGTTGCAGTGACATGGAGGCAGGCAGACTTCGGTGGGTTCCCAGCTAGAAGGCTGGGAACTGGGGGCGCTGAGTATGGAAGTAGATGTTGCTTAGAACAGGGAGGAGAGACTGTGGGATGGGAGAGACTAAGGATGCTTATAATCAAAGAGGATGAACCATGAAGAGGGTGGAAACCCCAGAGAAGAAGCAGCAGTGGGTAGAGCCAAGTGGCTCTTGGGAATCTGGAGTGGGTCCTCTAGTAGGGTGGGGGCAGGAGGTGATGTGTTTGCAGCTCGGGGAAGTCCTCCCTCCCCTTTCCCTGTCAATTTGCCCCCTTCCTGGAGGCACATCAACACTAGGCTGGGTGCTCAGATCAATTGCCTGGGACTGGCCAGACTTTGCAGAAGAGGCTGGACAGAAGGACTTGTGCACAGCTGGAATGACAGAGGACAGAGGTGTGGTGGGGGCAGGTGCTGAGATCACCGAGGCTGGCTATAAGCCGGACGTGAGTCTTCATGGTGGTAGGTGGCATGCCAGTTTTCCAGGCACCATAGAAAGGTTTATGAGGACCTCAGCTACTTGTGGAAGGACCCCAGTCTGGTGCTGAGAGTATAGGCAGCTTGCATCAATAATCCCACCCAGGAGGATACTAGGCAGAGCTGGGCAGTGTCTCAGGGTTCTGGCCAGGAAGCCTGGGGTTTGGGGACAAGGCTCCAGCCTGAGAGCTAGAACTGAAGTACTAAGTGGGATCCCTGACATCTAGGAACCAGGCCAGAGGGAGGAGGGAGAGCCCCAGGGCATGGAATGCCTGCTTCCAGTGCCAGAAGCCAGCAATGCAATGTGGGTTGGCCTCCCCCCAGGAGATCGGCAGCAGGCATCACCAGATGGATGGTGAGGGCAGGGGAGGTAGAAAAGGGGTGTGGACCCTGTCACTTCTCAGAAGGGCTATCAGGGTTTTGGGGAGGAGACCCCCAAGAGGAACCAAAAGATGTTCTGGCTCAAGTGAGACTGTCTCAGACAAGGTGGGACAAACAGAGCCTTGGGGACCAAGCACACCTGGGCTGGAACCCTGGCTCTACCAGTACGAGCTGTGTGGCCTTGGAAACGTCTGAATTTTTCAGAGCTGTGGCTGCTCTTCTGTAAAATGAGAGCTCAAATCTCTCTGGCCCGAGTCATTGTGAAAAATCAGGAAGATGAAGCTGGGAAAGATCCCGTTGTGATGAGCAGTGGCTCATGGTGGGGTCTTCATAAAGGACAGGCCTCTCTGTTTCCTCCTGAGAGATGCTGCTCTGACCTTGTTAACACTTGTTAAGTATAGAGCTCCAGGGTGTCGGGTGATGAGGCTTGGTTCAATGAAGAGCGGAGGGAACTGAAACGGAAAAGGTTATTACTCGAAGGTCCTAGACGAGGTACACGGCAGATTGCAAGCGGCCCCATGGGGAATTCAAGGCAGCCCATGGAGGGCAGACAGAGAGAGAGAATGGATCTGGGGCACGTGGCTTTATTAGAGCTCATTGATGGTATGCTTTGGGGTTCCTGGGCTAAGTTCACATTGGTCATTTGAAATCCAAAAGAGCAGGATTTTGATAAGCTTCTTGAGGGTCTTATTTAAGGTGCTTATAAAGGAAAGGCCCTGGGAGGTGGAGGAGACTGTTTATCACTTGGGACTTTTGGAGGAGTCGTATCAGGAATGTGCATTTACTTGCGACTCTGTAGTCAGTTACTAGGGGATGTGCTTGCTAATATAATAATGATATAATACATTAATATAAATATATAATGTTATATGCCATATATGTTGGGTTGGCAAAAAAATTTTTGTTCAGGTTTTTCCATAACCCCTTAATATAATAGTAACCTAATTAGGGTTAATGTCAGTTTCAGGCCCTTGAAAGACATTTGGTTCAACAAAACGGATGCTGAGGCAGCAATAGCTTAGCTAAACTCTTGACAGATGGGGGTTCGTACTGAGCACTGACATCACAGCTATTTTTGGTACCAGCTCACATGGACCAAAGTGAGAGTGTTTCATAAATCACCTGTGAGTGTTGAGCACTATAGCGGATGAAGGATGACCGTATGCTCTTTGAAGCTCTTCTCACTGAGAGATGGGGTGTGTGGCACCTCTCCTTATACCTGGGAGGGCTCTGGATTGCTTGGACAATAAAATATGGTGGAAGGGATGCTGTGCATTTCCAGACCCAGAGCTTAAAAGACTGGCAGCTTTATTCTTTATTCCTGGACCTCCTAGCCTGGCCACCATGCTATGAGGAAGCCCAAGTAGCCCCACGGGGAGGCCCAGAAGAAAAGGAACGAAGGTCCTCCAATGAATCCCAGCTGAGCTACCAGCCAACAACCAGCACTGTGGTCCAGCTTGTCACCAAGGGAGTGCACCAGTTTGGAACTAGGTCCTCCAGCTCCTGCGGATTTGCCCAAATTGAAGATTTGTGAACCAAGTTCATGATTAATGTTTCAGCCACCAAGTCTTGGGCATATGATTTGCCACAAGGTAACAGGAATAAACACACACCATGGCACCAACAGTTTCTGGTGCTGAAAACCAGGAAGATCATCAAAGAAATAAGCCATGAAAAAGTCCATCACAAATATTGCTTCTCTGTCACAGTACAGCTATTTGTCCATTTCTTTCTTTTTTTTCTTTGGCAATATGTGGGTTCTGAGTTCCCCAGCCAGGGGCTGAACCGATGCCCCCTGTAGTGGAAGCCTGGGGTCTTAACCACTGGCCCACCAGAGACGTCTCTATTTGGCCTTTTCTAGTCAGTCAGCCATAGACAGCCCCTCCACTTGTTGGCCAGGTCTGTTTCTCTGAGCTGTGTGGCAATATTGGTGCTATTCGGAAGAACTTTCAGCTTCTTCCCATCCTTGGCAAGCCCACGGGCTCACTGCAGCATGTAGGGGCAACAGCCAAGGGTTCCGAGAGATGGAGCTGCCTCTAGCACTTGGCTGAGGAGGGAGGAAGCCCCATCTGAGCCTCCTTCCCTGAGACCAGGTGGAAGTCGCGCTGTCCTTATAATTAGAGGCATGAAGAACACCCTTGGGCCTCAGCATCCCCATAAAGTGCTCCACAAGCCCAGTGGAGCTGTTGACAAGGACAAAACAGATGGTGTGACAGAGATTGAAGTTACTCACTGGAGGGGTCATATTACCTCCAAGTACGAGGCCATAAACAATGCAGCACAGCTTCCTACCTTCTGAATTAGCTGGAAAAATAAAAGAGGACAAAGCGCTTCTGTTAGCAGCAGGCTCTCAAGGAGGCAGCTTCGGCAATATGTCACCAGCGGCGTCTCGTCCTGCCTGTCTCAGGGAGCTCTGGCTGACGAGCTGAGCTGGACATTATTAACACCACTTTGCCAAAAATGCTGCACGCTCAGACTAATGCCTTGTGGCATTTGCTGCTTTCCTGGGGCTCCAGAGATGGAGAGAGAGAACTGAAATAGCAATTCAACACTGGTCGTCAAGGCAACAGGATCCTTCAGGATGTACCATGAGGTGCTGCGCTTGGCACCTGGAGAGGATGGGAGAAAAGAAATCGCAAATGCAGACCCTACCCTCCAGGAGCCTACATTCTTCTAGGGAAGGCACATTTGTGGTCTGTGATTCTCTTAGGGCAGGCTTTCCCTAACTAGGTCCTGGGGAGCTTGAGTACAGTGAAATGTTTAGTTGCCAAGTCTTGTCTGACTCTTTGCAACCCCATGGACTATAGCCTGCCAGGCTCCTCTGTCCATGGGATTTCCCAGGCAAGAATACTGGAGTGGGTTGCCACGCCTGCCTCCAGGGGATCTTCCTGACTCAGGGATCAAACCCAGGTCTACTGCTGAGCCACCAGGACTTCCCCAATAGTGTTGCAATGCATGCTGGACAAAAAGAAGTTAGATGTTACTGGGCTTCTCGCGTATTTAAAAAGCTCAAGTATGGGAATTCCTTGGTGATCCAGTGGTTAGAATTCCATGCTTCCAATGCGTGGGCACAGGTTCAACCCCAGATTGGGTAACTAAGATCCCTTTTACTACTACTTTTACCTTTTACGCAAAGTCTTTGACCATGGAAGCTCTCGTTCACAGAACATTTCAGGGGATTGAAAAACTATAGACTCTGTGGGGACCCTTGATTAGGAGATAATAAAAAGTGGTGTGTGATTCAGTTTTTAGAGTGTATGGAATAGCTCAGGAACACAAGAGGATTCAGAGCAGGGAAGTCGGTGCTGGCTGAGCAAGTGGGAAGGAGCTGAGCTGAGTCTTACAGATTCTGAGTGGGTGATGAGGGCAGAGAATGGTCTCCTTGGGGGATGTGGATGGCTCTTCTGGAAACCAGAGCATCCTTGTGGGAGGAATAAAGTTATGACACACCAGGTCATGAGCTGTGCTAAGTCACTTCAGTTGTGTCTGACTCTGCAGCCCACCAGGCTCCTCTGTCCATGGGATTCTCCGGGCAAGAATACTGGAGTGGGTTGCCGTTTCCTTCTCCAGGGAATCTTTCAGACCCAGAGATAAAACCTGCATCTGCTGCATTTCAGGCAGGTTCTTTACTGCTGAGCCACTGGTGAAGCCCCCTACCTAGAACCTGTGTACTAACCAAATGCTCACTCACTGATGAACAAGTGAGAGAAACGAACTCCGGCTGTGTGCTGAGTGGTATGCCCTGCCATACATTTACCAATCCTTCTCTACCCCTCAATTCCATCCACTTCTGCTTGGTAAGTTGGAGGAGAAGGTAACATCCTGAGGGGGGTGTTGTACATGGAGAAGGATGGTCCATGGGAACCCACTGTATCCCTTCTGTCCTGTCCACCCCTGGCTTAGCAACTGGATAGACGCCCTTCCGTCTCCTGTGCCAGGTGGGCACGTTTCCCAGTGCGCAGGGCTCTGCCTGCGGCACCGGAGAACCTTCCTAAAGGGTTTGTTTGCCTGATGGGCCTTGTCTGCTGAGGTCCTGCCATGTTCTCAGTGCAATTCTGCCTGCTGTTTGGAATCCACATGGTAATCAGCAGTTGGCCTCAATCCATGAAGCCTATTGGCTAATGACTGAATGTTCTCACTTTGGGCTTGAGTTGGGTTTACAGTTCCACTGGCTAATCAGGAAAAAGGCAAGGAAGTCAAATGCTGATCTGCTTCCAGCTTGACTCTGAGGTTTGCAGGGGGCATCCCTGGTGTAGTCTTCCATCTGGCTGGGAGACAAGTCTTCTGGCTCAGAATAGAATTGAATTCACCTTCCAAGTGATATTGAGATGGCTCCTTCATGGGATGTGTTTCATGCCTCCTGTCTCGTGGAACTCTGATGGGAAACCTGTGAACTACAGGGAAGTCCCTTCCTATTTTACAATCAGAGACATGAAATTTGAGGCAGGACCAAGGACAGAATTGGGTATTCTTATTCAAATTCCAGTTTGCTTTCTATCAGGGGCTTCTCTGATAGCTCAGTTGGTAACGAATCTGCCTGCAATGCAGGAGACCCCCATTTGATTCCTGGGTTGGGAAGATCCACTGGAGAAGGGATAGGCTACCCACTCCAGTATTCTGGCCTGGAGAATTCCATGGACTGTATAGTCCACGGGGGTCGCAAAGAGTTGGACACGACCAGGTGAGTTTCACTTTCACTTTATACCAGGCAGCATCTTTTGTGCACTTTATCTTTTTGATTTTTCCCCCCAAATAGATGGCAGACCATAGTGACTTTCTAGGCTGGGAAAAACCTGTTGTTCCAACTATCAGTGCTGTTTTTCTTGGGTATTCAAAATGGCCCAGGCCTCAGAAGCCTATGGGTAAAGATGAAAATATATTAACTTGAGTGTGTGCATGCTCAGTCATTCAGTCATGTCCGACTCTTTGTGACCCCTTGGACTGTAGCCCGCCAGCCTCCTCTACCCATGGAATTTTCCAAGCAGGAGTACGGGAGTGGTTTGTCATTTCCTCCTCCAGAGGATCTTCTCAAGCCCATTCTTCTGTGTCTCCTGAGTGGGCAGGCAGATTCTTGACCACTGCGCCACCTGGGAAGCCCTGATGTATTAATATGAATGGTCCAACTAAGCTCCCCTCTCTCCCTGATCTGTGAAATCCCAGTTCCACAGCCTCTGACTGCTCCCATTTCCATCTGTCCCTGTGTTTCCTGCCATCTCACCTTGCTTGTCTGCAGCCCACTGTGCACAGATTATCTAGGGAAGGGGCCTCTTCCACCTCTGCTGCTGGTGCTTCCATGACGATCTGTTTCACTGGCTCAGCTGTTCTTCACTGAAGCCCCTTCACACCTATAGGATGCTGAAGCTACACTGAGTTCTTTCCACTCCCTCTCTGTGGTGTGCTAGAGTTGGCTTCTGCTGGTTGTGAGAATCTATTCTGTGCGTTTCTTCCCAATGACAGTGTGTTGGTAGTTTCAAATTGACCATGGTGGAAGTACTCAGCTGGCCAAAAAGTTCATACTGCTTTTCTCATAACAGCGTACGGAAAACCTGAATGAACTTTTTGGCCAACCTGATATTTACTCCATGGAAATTGGCAAATGCTGTGTTATCAAAGGGGTGGCCCCGGTGGCTCAGTGGTAAATAATCTGCCTGCCAATGCAGGAGATGTGGGTTTGATTCCTGGTTCAGGAAGATCCTGTGGAGAAGGAAATGGAAACCCACTCTAGTATTCTTGCCTGAGAAATCTCATGGACAGAGGAGCCTGGTGGGCTACAGTCCATGAGATCACAGAGTTGGACCTATGACTGAGCACACGCATGCATCAAGAACCCCTTTCTCTCAGCCTAGAGTTGACATTTACGTATCACCGTCCCCTCCCTGCTGCCCTTTGTGTCCTGGACCTTGAAACAGTGCTGGGCTGCCTGGAGTCCCATGGAACCTTCCACCAGCCTCGCCTGTTTTGGCTGCAGTGCTATCTTAGCCCTTTGCCTTCTTTGCAGAGTTAGGCAACAAGTCAACACTTCCATCTTCCCTCTCTCACTCAGGACTCCCCCCTACAAAAACCCTTCCACAACAACCCTTCTTATCCTCCTGTGAAAATGCCCCCTGCCCAAGGAAAAACAAGGGCATGCACTAAAAAAACAAAACCACCTCCCCGGGCACATGTATCCACTTAAATAGATGAATGGGGAAGGGACTTAAATGGATACATGGGGGAGGGGACCTAAACAGATGCATTTCCCAAATCTTAGGTCAGGCTTGGTCCTGAGACCTTTTTAGACGTGTATGTTTAAAATTTGATTTCTCAAACGTCAAACAAAAGCATCTAAGACACATTTAATGGAACAGAGAGGCACTCACTGGGGCCTCAGCTTGGAAGCTGGGCCTCCAGTTGGTACTTCTTTGCTCACCGTGTGCTGGTAGGCACATTTACTGATCTACAGTGCGCCTTGGGTGTGTTAAGGTGGTTTAACTGCCAAAGCAACCCTTAAACTTCAACGGCTTATGTTGACTTCTCACTTACGCAGTAGGATGGGGAAAGAGAGTGAGCGCTGGGTCTGGACGGGTTTTGTTTGTTTGTTTGCTTTTAGGTCTTGTTAATGAATTTGTTACAGTATCGCTTCTGTTTGTTCTTTTGACCTCGAGGCATGTGGGAATCTTAGCTCCCTGATCAGGGATTGAACCTGCACCTCCTGCTTTGGAAGGTGAAGTCTTAACTATTGCACTGCTAGGCAAGTCCCGGGTCTGGAAGGTTTTTATAGGCCAGCCAGGAGATGACAGTCATCAGTTCCTTTACTTCTCCATTGGCCAGAATTTGGTCCCATGGTTATACTGCTCAAGGAAGGAGGGGTTCACAAACACCCACCTTTGTGCCATGTTGGAGAAGTTCTTCCCCTCTGGGTACCAGGTTCTGTGTGTAAAGTATAGAGGTCTTGCTCTGTGGAATCTATAAGGCTGCTTCCTGTTCTGAGTCCTTGAGTCTCTTGTTTCATTATTGCCAAACAAAGCGAGCAGATTGGCTTGGCTTCTCATTCTTGGCTTGGCTCCCCAACATCTTTCGCTGAGCAGTGGAGGCAGCCCTTCTGAAGAGTCTGTTCGAAATGCTAATCAAGGTATTAGTGCCTCATCATTGTCTCTTCGGGAACAATGTCCGGACCCATCTCTCTCTTTCCAGGTCTTCTGAGAGACCAAATTTGAACTCATTTCATCAAGGCCAAATGTCAATCATAAGAGGAAATCTATATGAAATTTTAATTGCAAGATGTTCGGTGCAAGTTTAATGAGTTGAGATAAGAGATCTGAGAATTCCCGCATTCTCGGTTCATGCATAATGTTGACTCAAATTGGCTCTCTGGAGGTGGAGGGAATTGCATTTTTAGAATTTACACACCAAGAGAGCAAATGGAGTGGACCCTGAAGGTTAAGGTCATAAATCAGAATCATTTAACTGACTCTGAGTGATTGCTGTAGACTGTCCTGGCAGGGACAGCTGGTTGCAGCCGCCAGTGATGGTTCTGCGTCTGATTATTGAAATGTGCCTCAATATTCATAAATCAGCGGTCATTAATCCCCCCAATAGTACCTGTCGGCTTTCTAAACAAATTTCCAGCCTGCTAATGGAGATTGAAAGAGGCTGATGGGCACTAGCTCAGGATTGAAAGAAATGAGGGCATCCCTCTGACAGACTGGGAGGCCTGCCATTTTTGGCACTTGATGTCCATCCACCTTGGGGTAAAGATGTCCCAGTGGAAATGGCTCTTTGCAAAAGAGCGCGATTTGGAGGCAGTTGCTCTCAACTCTTGTCATTGCTGGAGATGATAGCCTTGATGTTTTGTGTCTCCAGCTCTGAAATCTTGCTCGGGACCAAATCAAATGATTTAAAAGCTTCCTTTCAATTGCTTGCTCATCTCTGTTTACCCACAGTAATTGGAAAATAAGTGCACAGCGCAGCAAAAGGCCGTGACATTTATTGGACAACATGGGCGCGAGCGTGGGGAGGAAATTGTAATTGGCGCGTCAGTCACTGGGGTAACAAATTTGGGAAGAAATCGAGAAATGGAAATGAGCCTGAACTAGCGGGGACGTGATACAGAAAAGCGGTTTCATACCACAGACGCTTCAGTCTGCGTTCATTTTTTCCTTTGCCTTGTTTCTGGGTTGGATTCATAAATTATATATAATGGTGACCAGACTTCTGGGTAAGGGCACCATGTTGACTAGAATAATAGGCACCGCTCTGTAACTGTTGCATTTTAAATCCGGCAGAAAATGAGATTTGTGTGTGGGTGTGTGGGAGAAATGTTGTAGAGATTTGTCTCACGCTTGGTTTCACCTTGAAAAAAAATGGAGCCAAAGGAAGGGGGCCTGAAAATAAATGTTGTTTGCACATGCAATAGCTCAAAATAATGGTCCAGACTCTTAATTCCAAATTTATTTGTCACAGAAGAAATAAACATTTTAGCTGCAAAGCCTCCCTGCCCCACTGTCTCCCTTAGTTGAGGCAACTGAGCACCAGAAATGGAGGAGGACTTACCCCCTGGTTGGCAGATAGACAGTGAAAATCCAGGCCGGTTGCCGTGAAAAAGAGCAAAAAAGCAACAGTTAAAAAGCCATATTCCTTGGGGAGTGTGATTTGAAACACCCCACGCACAAAGCAGCTTTGGCAGTATGCATGGAGAGTTTTAAAAAATGTTCTTATCCCCCAGCTCCTTTGGGATGGCTTCTATTCCCCCTTAGCACAGATTCTCATTTCTAGTAACAATTCCAAGGAAATACACTGACACATAAAGAGGTTTGTGGAAGCTGTATTTTAACACATTCAAAGCAAACTACCTGTCCGCTGGTGGGGGAATGTTCAAGTAAACGATGGAGCATCTGCTCATGGGCGATGAAGGGCCCATTTGCCATAGAACTTCAGAGAACAGACGACAACAGTGGGCAAATGCTCATGGAAAATGCAAAGAACACGCTCCAAGTATGTCCACCTAGGGTGTTCACACCTACATGGAAGACGCATGGCTGAACATCTAGAAGCAAATGGAGAAGCAGCCGTGATTTCCTCTGGAGTCAGTGTTTAATGAGCTGGCTGATGGAAAATTTTTTTCCGGGAAAAGTTATTTCCAACCTGTATATACTGTTCAGTCGTGAGAAGAGATCGCATGAGAAAATGAAAAACTTTGTTGATTAGCTATAAAACTATATTCACCCAATATTTAAAGAATTATTTATTTCTTTGGCTGCAGCAAGTCATAGCTGTGGTCACACGTGATCTTTAGTTGTGGCAGATGGACTTTCAGCTGCAGCGTGTGGGAGCTGGTTCCCTGACCAGGGATCGAACCCCAGCCCCCTGCACTGGGAGCTTGATGTCTTAGCCCCTGGACCACCAGGGAAGTCCCTCCCCCGGTATTTTAAATGATGAAACTAACTTAGCAACATAAGGAAATGATCCGTAATCTTACCATCCGAAGGAAAAAATAATTACCACCAAAGACGCCTAACTATTAAAAGATGATTTGGTTAAGTCAGTGTTCTCTGCTGAAGTCTGATGGAGGTTGACTTCAGTACTACTGGGGAAAGATAATTCTGTCTTTCCCCAGATCTGCTGGTGGGCTCTTCTTTGCTCACAGGATGGAGTCCAGGATTGCTAGTGGCCATGCAGGACTTTGCCCCGTTGTCTTCCTCCTTGTTCCCCCAGACTGAGCCTACCTTGCTCTCCTCCCCTTGTCCATGCTGCTCTGGCTACAAGGAATGCCTTACCTTAATCTAGCTCTCCTAATGAATTCCTCTTCTCTTGTCAGCTGCTAAGCTGCTAAGTTACCTCAGTCGTGTCCGACTCTGTGCGACCCAAGACCAGGCTCCCCCGTCCCTGGGATTCTCCAGGCAAGAACACTGGAGTGGGTTGCTATTTCCTTCTCCAATGCAGGAAAGTGAAAAGTGAAAGTTAAGACACTCAGTCGTGTCCGACTCCTAGCGACCCCATGGACTGCAGCCCACCAGGCTCCTCTGCCCATGGGATTTTCCAGGCAAGAGTACTGGAGTGGGTTGCCATTCCCTTGTCAGAACCCACCTCAAGTAGCCCTTCAGAGCCCAGCTTAAAGATGCCTCTCTTTTTGATGGTTTTGCTCCTCTCCTGCCTTTGTCCTAATGCCTTGAAGAGTGAGTGGTTTTTCCTTGGCTTTCTGCAGCCCTCTTATTTATCATCCTATGCAACACTTACTTGTATTTCTCTAAATTTGTCTCCTCCACTGGACTCTGGGATCGAGGACTTGGGAACCACATCTTACTCTTTCTTGTGTCCCTAGCACATAACACAGTGCCTAACCCACTGTAGGCACACATAGAAAGATTAATTTTATTTCTGTTGACATTTTTCTAAGTCCAAACAATGCCCTTTGCAGAGCACATTTTGTGAAGATTCTGATGGTGGAAGAAGGGTGTTGTTTGTAGAAACTTAGGGGAATACAGAAATATGAGGGAGGAGATGAAGATTGTCTGTGATTCCAGGACCCCAGAACCAGCAGGCTGGCACAGTTCTCTGGTCCTGTGTCTGAGCACATGAACACACACACACACACACACACATGCAGATGTTCTTGAAAACCAAATTCACAGTGTTTATAATCTGCTTGCATCATATTGTATGCAATGACACAAGTAGTTTATAATAGGATATTTATGTATGCTAGTTTAACCAACATCTAATTATTAGACATATAGCTATTTTAGGCAATTTCTTTTTTTTTTTTAAACAAATGTATTTATTTTCTGGGCTCTCTGGTTGTGGCATGAGAACTCTTAGTTGCAGCCTGTGGGATCTAGTTCCCTGACCAGGGAATGAACCTCAGCCCCCTGCACTGGGAGCTTGGAATCTTAGCCACTGGACACCAGGGAAGTCCCAGCAATTTCTAACCTTTTACTCCCCCACCCACTTCTTTATTTCTTTCACCAAAAATGCGTCACCAGGTACAATGTTCTGTGTGACCTACCCACAACTTCTACGCACATCTCTAATTATTTCCATGGCCTAAATACCTGGATGGGATGGTTTAGATTTTCTGACAGCTATTACTAAATTCTCTCTGGTGAATATACCATCACAACTCCTGTCTTTCAGTCTGTTAAAGAACAATACACACATTTTATGCAAAGGGCCAGCAACGTATCTTATTTTAAAAGAAGTCACCTAGAAGCGGAAGAATGGATCTTAAACTGTAAGGCAGTAGAGATTCAAGTGGAGATAAATACACTCATGAAAACTTGCCTTCCTGCCTGGCTCTTCTTGCTTGGCAGGAACCTCTTCTGGGTGCTCATCCCTGTTATGTGAAATCCATTTTAGGACAGGTCCACAGAGCCACGGAGAGAAAGCCTCTTAGTGTCTAAAGCACTAAAGAGACTTATTTTTTTCCCTTACCAGTATGTACCTTTTTGATGCAGAAGTAATGCATATTCATGATGGAACTTCTTGGCAAATAGAGAAAAATATAAAAAAAAGTAATAAAAGCCACTCAAAACCATGCTGTGGTTTATATTTGGGAGCATACTTTTCATGGCCAACCAGACACTCATAATTGGTGACATCACCTGGAAAGCCTGTGTGTGTCCCTGCTCTGTGCACCCTGAGTTGATCGCCACCAACTTAAAGTCACTGGCTCCATCCTAAATTGCCCTGTGACTGCTTGGCAATTTTGCTCCTAAATTTCTTAATTATGATTCTCTCAAGGTTCAGCCCTTAGAGATGTTACGAATCTGTAACAATGTGATTCTACTAAGAATCAGATTCCTGGCTAGTCCGACATGTAGGCAAATTGTACCCACCTAGGTGACCGACAGTGTTACTCAGCCACGTGACAGGTCCACCCCTTAAAAGCTTGTATCTGTCCTTTTGTTTCTCCATGATCTAACCACATAGGAACTGCTTGTGTCTCCTCTGATAAACGCCATGCGGTTGTGCCTGTGTCTTTGCCTCAGCTGTTTTCTCTTCCTGGGACACACTTTCCTGACTTTGTCTTCAGCAGGACACTACTCAGATGTCACCTCCTCCAGAAAGCCTTCTCTGCTTTCCCCAAGGCCGAGTTAGTTACTAACTTTCCCGTGTTCCCACAGCATTATGTAAAAATGGTCATAATCATTCATATTGAGTGACACTGCTATTTTTGTCATCATTTTTTGTTGTTGTTCAGTCACTGAGCTGTGTTGACTTTTGTGACCCCATGGACTATAGCCTGCTGACTTCCTCTGTCCATGGGATTTCCCAGGGAAGAATACTGGAAGAATACAGGGTTGCCATTTCCTCCAGGGGATCTTCCCAACCTAAGATCAAAGCTGCATCTCTTATATCTTCTGCTTTGGCAAGTGAGTTCTTTACCACTAGCGCCCTCTGGGAAGCCCTTGAGTCTAGATGGTTCTGTCATTAATTAAATTTATCAGTTACTGAAGATTTGGGAGGGATTATTTATTTTTACCAGAGAAGGCAATGACACCCCACTCCAGTACTCTTGCCTGGAAAATCCCATGGACGGGGGAGCCTGGTGGGCTGCAGTCCATGGGGTCCCTGAGAGTCGGACACGACTGAGCGACTTCACTTTCACTTTTCACTTTCATGCATTGGAGAAGGAAATGGGAGCATGCTACCATGCTGAAAGAAAGACATTGCAAAGAGGGAGAGAGGGGTGACTTGGGCAGGGGGCAGGGGGAGGGGTGAACCAAAAGGAAAAGATGGTGAGTATCTGTGCTTCCAGGGGGAAATGGAATTGCAGATGTGCAGTTCCTTCATTTGGAAATGTCCTGTAAATCTGAAAATGGAAACAGTAATAACCAGGAATTGCATTTGCAACACCTCCGCCATGTTTATAGAGCCTCAGGCAGGGTATCAGACCCATTAATGTCAGCTGATGGAAGGGCCACGTCCTAAACCTTTCACCTGAGACCCTCTGCCCCATCCCCGTTTCTTCACCGTAACACGCGTGTGACATAGGGAAACCGTCTTTGCCTCTGCAGACATGTCCAGAGAATGGCCGTGCATCAGAGCGGGGCTAGGCTCCCACGTGTCCTGAGCCACGGAAGCTAAGAGGGCCTTTGGTACACGTATGGCAGCTTGCAGGCCCACGCTTCACACTAGCCAGAGCAGGGTCATGACGTCATTCTGTATTTACATGTCCAGGGCTCAAGGGACAGGGAGTGCGTGGCGGTGGAGATGTTAGACGTGATCGTGTCGGGCATCCAGCGGGAACCCTCCGCGTATGCAGGGATAGAGCTCGGAGCTGCAGGAGGAAGGTGGCACGCAGGACCCCACACCCACAACAAACCCAGTCTATACACCCAGAGCAAAGCCACTCAAAGAGACAGCTGTCGGCAGAGGCCCCATCATGGGCTGCCTCGGGCAGAGACACTTCCCTTAGCTGTTCTTTGGGTAAAGAGTCAGTACTCTGTGTGCATTCTGAGCCCGTGAATAAGCGAAGAGCTAAGGTGTTTCTGCAAAGCGTCATAAGCTTCTAGTCCAAGAGAAGGGCTCACAGCCTGGACTGGCTTGGAACAAGGAAAGCACGGGACATCTTGTGAAGGAGCCCAGAATGGGCAGCACAAGAGGCAGGGAGTAAGAGGGCGACGCTCCCATCCCCACTTAGCTGGGGTCGCTGTAGCTATCTGATGGAGAGATGGATTGGAAATGATCGTCAGGCCTGGCTGTGTGCGTGCTAAGTCCTTTCAGTCATGTCCAACTCTGCAACACCATGGACTGTAACCCGCCAGGCTTCTCTGTCCATGGGATTCTCCAGGCAAGAATACTGGAGTGGGTTGTCATGCCCTCCTCCAGGGGATCTTACTGACCCAGGGATCGAACTCATGTCTCTTACGTCTCCTGCATTGGCAGGCATGTTCTTTACCACCAGTGGCGCCTGGGAAGCCCAATTTTCAGGCTACCACACTGCACATCTTCGTGGCTGGGGCTGAATTTGAGTCTAGGTTTGTCTGACTCTTCCTTTCCCCTGAGCCAGATGCTTGAGAGCTCAAAAGAGGAAGGAGGGGAAGATTAACCTGGAGACTTGTGCTCATGTCTTTAGCCCAGTGTCAGTGGTTTCAGCCTTTAACTTAACATTAAATCATTTCCATTCTACCTGTGGGTTCAACCCATCTCAGCCAAACTTTCTCTCCTCTTTAAAAAGTCCTAAGTCAAGGGACCCCTTAGGGTTGTGAAGTGTATGACTGACCTTGGTGAAACAGCTCTGTTGTCAGGGAAACAAGTGGCAGGAAGTGGGCAGATCAACAAGTGGTCCCACCCCACTCCCCTGGGTTTCCGCCTGAGGGGCAAGGCAGGGCCCAAGGCCAGTGGCCCTGCTTAAGGATCTCTCTGCTTATGGATTAAATAGCCTTTTAAATAGCCTCGGAGAAGCATTTGCCTCTGTACCTCGTTCGTCAGATGAGGTGTGGGGACAATGATCACACCCACTTCTGGTGTTTTGCAGGGATTTACAGGAGACAGTCTGTGTGTGTGGGCCAGGCGCAAGGTCAGTGCTTTTAAATAGTAGCCCGTTTTTACATTGTCGGCCTTCCCCAGTGGCTCATTGGTAAGCGATCCACCTGCAGTGCCGGAACTGCAGCAGGCGTGGATTTGATCCCTGGCTCGGGACGATCTGCTGGGGGAGGAAATGGCCCCCGACTCCACTATTCTTGCCTGGAGAATCTCATGGACAGAGGAGCCTGGCGCGCTGCAGTCCATGGGGTTGCAAAGAGTCAGACACGACTGGAGCCATTGACCACACATGCATTGTACATTATTACTGTCTCAACTCCTCTGCCTAGAACCTCAGACTCCTAGGAGTGGCCTGTCTTTACCCTCATAAGCACCCACGGTTCGACATCTCTGAATAAGATGGGTAATTACACCGGGAGGAAGAAAATCAGAGCTCTAATGAGAAGACATGATTTGGGTCACGAGCTCTGTGTCTGGCGCTGTCAAACTGTTTTGGCAGTTGTATTGTGAACAACGGCAAAAGCGGGCTGCTGGTTTGCTGCTGTGCAATGATGAATTCCTGGCTTTGTTTGGAATCTCATCCTGAACTGCAACAAGGGAGGCAGGATGATGGGAAAGACCCAGGCTGCTGCCCTTGCTCAGCTGCCAGCTGACATATGACCTTGACATGACCTAACCTTATAAGGGGCCAGCTTCTCCGTTGGCAAAATGGGTTGATAGATCCAGGTGGCCTCCCAGGACCCTTCTTGTCTGTGATTCTGTTAGTCTGTGAAATGGAGAACAGGATTCCAACCCGGATTCCTATGAGTGATGAGCTTTATTTCTTTTTGGGGGAGGGGGAAGTGTATGTTTTTCTTACTTACAGAATAATAGAATACAGTGATATAAAACTGTGAGTCTCCTTGGAAACAAAGAGAAGATGAAATTTTGAGTCCTTCATTTTTCACCATTTTGAGTTGATACATAAAAGTGTGTAACCTTTCTAAAATGTGGTGCTCTTCCCTAGCACTTATGGTTTATACAAAGCAAAGATCCATGCCCCATACTCTTGTCTCCAATATGAAAAATGCAGGGGAATATCCACTCAGAGCAGAAACATATACCTTTCATTGAGGAGATTGACTAGGGTCTCTTTTAGAGACTCTAACAGGATTTAGTAAGGAGTGGGTGTCACTGGAAGATTGAAGAGTTGTTTCAGGTTCAGACTCACGTTTTGGGGCAAGACAAAAGGCTTGCTGTCTGAGTGCTATAGACCTTACTCTGGGAACCTCAAACACTCTAAGCTATTTCAGCATTTGGGGAATCTGTCCAGTATCCAACACACCGTTCTCTATGGACCCCATGGACTGTGGGCCTGCCAGACTCCTCTGTGCATGGAATTTTCCATGACAAGAATATTGGAGTGAGTTGTCACGCCCTCCTCCTCCAGGGGATCCTCCCAACCCAGGGATGGAACCCACGTCTCTTATGTCTCCTGCACTGGCAGGCAGATTCTTTACCACTAGCGCCACCTGGGAAGTCCATTGACCTCAGAACAGGTCAGTATTATTCAGGGCTTCAGCCATCAGGGAAGGGGCACTGTTTATCCCTCGGGAAGTTTCAGAGGGAACATGATATATTGATTTTAAAAAATTATTAAAGTTGGGTTTTTAATTGTGTTTTTAGTTTGTTATGTTTGACCCATGTTAACAATTAGAGCACAAACTAAAATTCTTTAGCACTTTGTGGAAAGTAGGGAGCTGATTCAGTAGCAAACTCGCTGGAGGAAGGAAAGACGGACTGCTTGAGTAATTCCTAGCTCCTTGGAAGCCAGGCAGCATGTTTCCTGAGCTTGGAGGCTGGTGGCCCCTGCTGAGAGATGCTCAGCCATGAGATGAGGTTGGTGCATCTGATTTCTGTGACCTTCTTAAAGCCAAGTATCTCTTCTTAGTCACCTCCATTTCCCCAGGGGCTAGCGTGACTCTCAGCACATGCTAACACCCATTAACACGGATATCCCTCTGTTAGGGCTTCCCAGGTGACGCTAGTGGTAAAGAACCCACCTGCCAATGCAGGAGGTGTAAGAGATGCCGGTTTGATCCCTGAGCGGGGAAGATCCCCTGCAGGAGGAAATGGCAACCCACTCCAGTATTCTTGCCTGGAGACTCCCATGAAAATAGGAGCCTGGCGGGCTACAGCCCATGGGGGTCACAAACAGTCAGACATGACTGAGTGACTAACGCCTTCACTTTCACCAACAGGACTCTCAGCACATATTAACATCCATTAACATGGACGTCCCTCCATTAACATTCATTCATTCGTATTTTTAAGATGGGAGGGATCTTTTTGACTCTCCACAAACACAAGCCTCAATTCGGTATCTGCAGTTCAGTCTTCCGTCCTTTTCACGTTCCTTGGGAAGACCAGCTCTGATGACCAGTGGGAAACAGAACTGTTTCTGTGAGAGCTTTCCCCCCAACCTTAGCAAGATGACAATTCCTTCCCTGCAGCCCCAGATGGGTTGCGTGGAAAAACGCAGGCTCTGTGGTCAGAGAGAAGTAGAAAGCCCATTATAACCCCACGATGATTCATGCAGGTGGCCCTGGCTTGAAGCCAAGTGAATCAAAGGAACAGAGTGTGACCCGCACAGCAGGCTCAATGTATGTAACAGCTTAGTATACAGTAAGGTGAGGGGAATTGTTTCAGTCAATGAGTTATTAACCGTCTGGAAATTAAACTTTGGGGTGCATTAAAAGTGTTATTTAAAAAATTTGTTAGGATACTAGAATAATGTATATGTTGATTAATAAGTTACAGTCAAAGATGGAATTTTCAAGATTGACTGGTGCATTTGAATCTAATTAAAAAAAACTTTTTTATTTTGTATTGGAGTATAGCCGATTAACAACGTTGCGATAGTCTTAGGTGGACAGCAAAGGGACTCAGCCATACATATACCTATACCCATTCTCCCTCAAACACCCCTCTCATCCAGGCTGCCACATTACACTGAGCAGAGTTTCCTGTTTTATACAGTAGGTCCTTGTTGGTTATCCAGTTTAAATATGGCAGTGTGTACCTGTCCATCCCATGCTCCCTGCTTTCCCATCCCCCCATTCTTCCCCTTAGTAAACGTAAATTTGTTCCCTAAGTCTGTGAGTCTATTGAAATCTAAAATTTTAAAGTTTTACTCTAGCAAATCACCACTGTGAACCAGAAAAAGAGCTTGATGTGAGTTGGGGCATATATTTGCAACATGAAATAGGTGCGATCATCTTAATACGTCAAGAATGTTTATAAATCACTAAAGCAAAGGATGATTTGCCCTGGTTATCAAATGGACAAAAAAACTTAAATGACGATTCACAAAAGAAGAAATGCAAATGGTCAGGAAATAGGAAAACAACTCATTATCACTACCAAGGAAGTAAGAGTTTGGACCAGAGGTCATTTTTTTCATTTTTACAGTTTTCAAAAATTGGCCATTTTTGGAAAAGACGATGCCAACGTCAGAGTTTTGAGGAAAGGGGCGCTTGCACACACTGATGTAGCCTAGTTGCCACCTTTCTGGAGTGTGATTTTGCTATATATATGTAAGTGTTTGTGTGTGTATCCGTATATGCATATATATGCCTTAAAATGTTCATATTTTTTGAGTCAGAAATTCTATTTGTGGGAATTTACCCTAAAGAACAGTTCTGGATGCAGACAAAGATTTATTTGCAAGAATATTCATTACATCGTTGTTTATAATAGAAAAATTAGAAACAGCCTAATTGTCCATTAGAGGAATGGTTAAATAGAATTCGGTACAGCAATGCAATGGAGAAATTATGAGACAATGGAAAATAGTGTGAAATACAGAGCATCATGATTGAATACATTAGAACGCATTAGAAAGTGAAAAGGCAGATGTATAATAGTGTCTATGATTCCATTTACGTGTGTACATGAGTGTATGTGTGTGTATGTGCACACGCGTGTACATAGAAATGAAGGTAGTTATCTTCAGATATTGTGGGTGACCTCTCAGTGAGTTTCAGGGATTTTCATATATAGCTTTCACTCGTGTAAGCAGATTTAGAAACAAAAACTTAATTAAAAAAAAAACCCTGAACTTGACTCTTTATTAGCTGTGTTATCTTAAGCAAGTTACTTTACCTCTCTGTGCCTCAGTTTCACATCAACAAAACTTGCAAAGTAACATCAATTTCTTCAAACTGTGGCGCAGAGAAAATGGGATAACATGTACGAAAGCTCCTGATCCATATTAATCACTCAATAAATGCAGTTCTTATTTTCTCTGGGACATTCTCTCTCCCTTATCAAAATGTGTGCACTGGAGAGGTTCTAATATTAAGCCATTCTGTTTTACAGTGAATTTAAATTAATGTCTTTTTTTTTTCTCCAGATGGATTTTATTCTAAGTCTGTGGGGTTTTCATTGTAAAACGAAAAGGTTTGTTTCTATAACTTTCTATTTAAAGAATAATTGCAGTCGTTTT
Organism: Aepyceros melampus; assembly: GCA_006408695.1. NCBI lineage: Eukaryota > Metazoa > Chordata > Mammalia > Artiodactyla > Bovidae > Aepyceros > Aepyceros melampus. The sequence continues at coordinate 215,413 of SJXQ01001444.1, read as the reverse complement.
CCAATTTGCAGAAAAATTGAAGTCAGTGTCTAGGAATTTTTTTAATGTTCATTTTTCCACTCCAATACCACATCAGAACCTTGTCCTTAAACATTTGTCTCCTGCTCCCAAAATGATCAGAGCAGAAACTCCTGTGAATGAGAATCTTTCAGCAAAGTCACATTTGGTTATTTGAATAGACCAAGGTTTCTGCAAAATGGATGCTGGCTCTGCAGATAAGACGAGTATGGGAAACAATTCATGCAAGGAGTGAGCATTCATAGGTGGAGGTGTGAAAGCTCCTGTTTCCCCAGAGTTATAAGAAAATGAAGCAGGTAGCAATCTGAGGGGTAGTCATTAGCTAGAATGACACCTGTCTGCCCACCCAACTTCACAAGGAGGTGTAGGTCAGATTCTGGGGATGCCATGTGTGACTGCATTTCCCAAGTGGCTCAGTGATAAAGAATCCACTTGCAATGCAGGAGATTCAGGTTCCATCCCTGGGCTGGGAAGATCCCCTGGAGGAGGAAATGTTAACTTACTCCAGCATTCTTGCCTGGGAAATCCCATGGACAGAAGAGTCTGGTGGGCTGCAGTCCATGGGGTCGCGAAATAGTCAGACACAACTTAGCAAGTGAACAACAACAAGAGTGTGATTATGCTGTGTGTCATGTACCCTGTGCCAAAACTGACGCCCTGAAATTTCAGCAGCCCTTTCTTTAAGTTGAGCGAGAATCCTTGTCAGAAGTTAGACCAAGCTGACATCCCATTGATCATGCTGTAACAGATATCAAACTCCATCTTAGGAGACAAGACATTTCTCCTCCAGACTATTCTGGAATGGCCCTTTGCCAGTTTTCTGCAGGGTTCATCAATAACCTCATCCTGACGTTGCTCAGGCCCTCTTCTTGCAGGCTCAGCTCGGCTACGAACCTGGTTAGAATCCCAGTCTGTGTTCCTGGCAAACAGCTGTCTCTTGCTCTTAAAACCTGATGGGGAGAAAAATGGTCCCTCCAGTTCCTCCCAGCCTTAAACAGAAACATCTGCTCCTAAGGAGCCTTTTGCTGGCTGGGTTTGCAGGGAATGTGCTCTGGGGGTGGGCAAAGCGCTGTCAGGCGACACGGGCCAGAGGGGACTGCTCGCTGCAGGGGACGGTGGGCCCTGGGAATAGTTCACCTGCCAGGAAAACTGAAGCTCATGCTGCGTGGTTTATGAAGCTTGGAAAGCACAATTCTGGGCTTAAAAGGTGAAACATTGCCAGGTGGCGAAAAGTGCTTGTGAAAGAAAAAAAGAGGGAGAGAGAGAAGGAGGGAAGGAGAAAGAGAAAACTGATCGAATCCATGAGTCCCGAGTCTTTTGTTTCTCTTTTTCCTATCAGCTGGGCCACAAATGAAGTTTTCTGGTATGGAGGCGTCCACTGAGACAGGTGGTTTTCTTTACCCAGCTCTATCTGACATCCAAGCACATTTCTCTGTTTTTTTGGCACAGATTAAATAAGGGGACAGAGGAAGAGCCTTCTCCCAGAGCATGGATACAGTCCTGGATTCCCTTCCTCCTTGTTACCTTCCGAAAGCTCTTAGGATCCTGACTTCTTCCTTTCATTTTGCTTTTGGACGAGCACACTGAGGCACCTGGAAATTAAGGGTTTGTTTCAAGTTCTGCTTTTGGACTCATAACAGCGCCCAGTTCCTGCATTCTTTGAAGGATGTGTTTAAATCACACAAACCATGGGCTGTGATCCTAATGCAACTTTATCTTTGCCTCCCTGTTCTGTGGGGCCAACCCTTTCCCTTGACAGTCAATGACCCCTGGGCCAGGTAGGGAAGAAGCATTCCCATGGTCATTCTAAGCAATAAAACAGGAAAATCCCAGTCCCCCGGGATAATCAAAAGTCACAACCTGATTTAAAGTCATGAAACCCATGCTTCCACAGTGAGCTTGATGCAGACAGAAATTCGGGAGGTGGGTATCATTCCCCTCTCTTTCCCTTGGCTAAGACCTTGTGCTCCCAATGTGGGGGGCCTGGGTTCAATCCCCGGTCAGGGAACTAGATCCCACATGCCACAACTAAGAGTTTGCACGCTGCAACTGTTAAAAGATCCCACATGGCACAACTAAGTACCAGCACAGCCAAATCAATAAATAGATATTTTTACAAAGGTAGAAGGAATGATGGAACTGGGCAAACACCACAGTAATAATCACCAAAGGATGGCAAAATGAACAGGCGAAAGTTATGATGAGAAACAGGGCTATTCACATAATCTCAGTGCACTGCCTTCCAGGATACTTACCAGTGACAAAGGAAAGAACAGCAACTTTACGGTGGGGAAGCAGGAAGGTTGCACTTTGTCAAGCGACCAAAGTTAAGCTCCCTGGGTTGAGACAGACAATGACATCGGGTATGTCTCAATCTGATGTACCAAACAGGGTCTCTTCATTCATTCAAGGAACTCTGTGCCCTCTTGCCAAAAGATTCTGAATGAAGACAAGAGGAGACTGAAAGAATGATCCGAGACTGGGGGAGACACGGCAACTACATACAGTATGGGATCCTGGATCATAAAAATAACATTATTTAAACACTTTGAGAAATTCGAGTCAGGCTAATTCATAGCACATGTCAGTTTTGATTCCCTAATTTAGATCATTGTCCTGCAGATGCGTAATAATAATAGGGGTGAGTTGATGGGGATATATGGTAATTATCTGTACTATTTGGTGCAGCTTTAAGAAATATGTCTGAATTTATTTCAAGTTCAAAGTTAAAAAATACATTAAAATTTATGTTAAACTTCCTATAGTGACATTCACTGTTGTTTTCAACTGGCCCTGGCTCCACACCCCTACCCTTCTCTAATCAGCATGAATAGTTTCCTAAACTCCAAGTGCAAGTAAAGACTTAGGCCCTATCTCCCCATGCGACTGATTAAAAGCCAACATGCCTTATTTCCAGGAAGTGAGTGTCTCTCTCAGAAGCTTGTTCCAATCTTGATTTTTTTCCCCGAGCATCGCAATCTGAAATGGAGTTGATTTAACACCACATCCACATTCAGGGAGAAGGCAATGACACCCCACTCCAGTACTCTTGCCTGGAAAATCCCATGGATAGAGAAGCCTGGTAGGCTGCAGTCCATGGGATCGCTAAGAGTCGGACACCACTGAGCGACTTCACTTTCACTTTTCACTTTCATGCATTGGAGAAGGAAATGGCAACCCACTCCAGTGTTCTTGCCTGGAGAATCCCAGGGACGGGGGAGCCTGGTGGGCTGCCGTCTATGGGGTTGCACAGAGTCGGACACGACTGAAGCGACTTAGCAGCAGCAGCAGCTACATTCAGAAGGGGCTTTCCTGGTAGTTCAGCTGGTAAAGAATCCGCCTGCAATGCAGGAGACGTGGATTCGATCCCTGGATCGGGAAGATTCCCTGGAGAAGGGAAAGGCTACTCACTCAAGTATTCTGGTTTGGAGAATTCCATGGATGTATAGACCATGGTTTCTCAGAGTTGGACACAATGGAGGAACTTTGATTTCACTTCCACATTCAGGATGGTCAGAGCCTGCTATTGCTTCTCAAGGCCACATGGTGTCGCTGTTGGAACTCTGTCCTGCATAATCTCCCAGGCTGGGAGAGACCCCTGGGAATATCTGAAAGAAAATGAGCCACTCCCTCAATCCCAGCTTGGCTGAAGGAGCTCCAGGCTTGGTTCCCCAGGGCTGTTGTTCTTAGGGCTTCGCCCTTTCAGCTCACATCCAGAGAACGCATCTCACCCTGGAGACTCTGACTTGGGTTTTGTGCCAGCATCCTACATTTCATGGACCCTCTGCCCTTCCTCCATAGACCCTCACCTTCAGAGCATTCCAGACAGTGGCGCTCCCTGTTGCTCTGCCCCACGCTGAGGGGAGACTGTTGGGGATTACTTCCTGAATAATTCCTAGACGTCTGCACCTGCTTTTCTGGGAGAGGTAGCAATTGCATTTTCTGGCCCGTCCCTCATTTTGTTGCTCAGTCGTGTTTGACTCTTTGTGACTCCATGAAATGCAGCCCATCAGGCTTTCCTGCAGCACGCCACGCTTCCCTGTCCTTCGCTATCTCCCGGAGTTTGCGCAAACTCATGTCCATTGAGTCAGTGATGCCATCCAACCTTCTCATCCTCTGTCGTCCCCTTCTCCTCCTGCCCTCAATCTTTCCCAGCATCTGGGTCTTTTCCAGTGAGTTGGCTCTTCACATCAGAGGAGCTTCAGCATCAGTCCTTCCATTGAATATTCAGAGTTGATTTCCTTTAGGATTGATTGCTTTGATCTGCTTGCAGTCTAAGAGACTCGCAAGAGTGTGAAGACACTTGAGCATCTTCTTCTCCAGCACCATAATTTGAAAGCATCAATTTTCTGTTGCTCAACCTTCCTTATGGTCCAACTCTCACATCTGTACGTGACCACTGGAAAAACCATAGCTTTGACTCTGTGGAAGTTTGTTAGCAAAGTGATGTTTTTGCTTTTTAAATACTGTCTAGGTTGGTCATAGCTTTTCTTCCAAGGAGCAAGTGTCTTTTAATTTCATGGCTGCCGTCACCGTCTGCAGTGATTTTGGAGCTCAAGAAAATGAAGTCTCTCATTAGACAAGAGAAAAAATTGGACCGTATGACACTTCATTTATTCACTTTTCCCCCAAAATATTTATCAGTTACATGCTTTGTATTGGGTTCTGTGCTAGATTCTAGGGACTCAGAAATGAGAAATACATGGTTCTTATTTGCAAATCCAGAGACAGAGGCCATGGAGCAAATCAGGTGATAAGACTTGATAGGGGCATTAAAAAAGCAGAGACATTACTTTCCCAACAAAGGTCTGTCTAGTCAAAGCTATGGTTTTTCCAGTAGTCATGTATGGATGTGAGAGTTGGACTATAAAAAAGTGGAGTGCTGAAGAATTGCTGCTTTTGAACTGTGGTGTTGGAGAAGATTCTTGAGAGTCCCTTGGATTGCAAGAAGATCCAGTCAGTCCTAAAGGAAATCAGTTCTGAATATTCATTGGAAGGACTGATGCTGAAACTTGCTGAAACTGAAGCTGAAACTCCAATACTTTGGCCACCTGATGGGAAGAACTGACTCACTCGAAAAGACCCTGATGCTGGGAAAGACTGAAGGTGGGAGGTGAAGGGGATGACAGAGGATGAGATGGTTGGATGGCCTTACTGACTCGATGGCCATGCGGTTGAGTAAGCTCTGGGAGTTGGTGATGGACAGGGAGGCCTGGCGTGCTGCAGTCCATGGGGTTGCAAAGAGTCGGACACTACTGAGTGACTGAACTGAACTGTGACAGGGAGCCATAGGTGCACAAGAGGAAGAAGCTGCCGACCGGTCAACATGGGAGATAGCACTTGAGTTGAGTCCTGGAAGATAAAAGCAGCTAGCTGGTGTAGGGAGGGAGGAAAGACCTTTATCTCAGGGGGAATAATAAGTTTGAAAACTCCAAGTCTGAATTTGAGTTCCCAGTGATTTTCCACAACTGGCTTCCCAGCACCTCGTTACGGTGTACCTCACTGTATAATTTCCCCCTTTCATTCATTTGCATCTCCATGCTGGTCTGTGAGCTCCAAGAGGCCAGGACCTTGTCTGCAGAGTTGACTGTGTTCCCAGAGCCTGGAACACAGTAGATTCTCAGTTTAAAAAGATGATGAGTTAATGAAGCATCCTAACACATTAGTGGCAAGACGAGTGATTCTGTCTGGTTCGAATGATGATGTTTGGGGAGAAGCAGTTGCAAAAGATGGGTCACCTAGAGCTTGTGTGTAAGCTGAGGAGTTTTTGCTTTATCTTGAAGGCAAAGCGAAGCCTCGGACTATGAATAATGCCGTTGCATTTGTGTTTTAGGACTAACTCTGCGACAGCATGGGGACCACCCAAGAGGGTACAAATGGGAGAGACAGTGAGACCAGTTGGAGGCGCTCGCTGAGGTTTGGGCAAATAGCAATGAGTTCTTGAACCAAGGGGCTGTGGGGCTGAGGAGAAGGGTGTATGGAGGACATCACCGAGGGAGCTGAGTGGCAGGGTGCTGGACAGAGGGCTCTCGCGGGATCTGGCCGGGACGGCCACGAGAAGGCGCTATCGTTCCCTGAAGGAAGATATGTGCCTATCTTCCCTGAAGATATGGGCACTATATTCCCTGAAGGAAGAGAGTCGGGTCTGACTCTCTTGCAACCCCATGGACTGTAGCCTATTCCTTCTCCAGCGGATCTTTCCGACCCAGGAATCGAACTTGGGTCTCTTGCATTGCAGGCGGAGTCTTTACCAACTGAGCTATCAGGGGAGCCCTGTAGCCCACCAGGTTCCTCTGTTCAGGGATCCTCCAGGCAAGAATACTGGAATGGGTTGCCATTCCCTTCTCCAGAGGATCTTCCTGACCCAGGGATCGAACCACGTCTCTTGTGCCCCCTGCATTGGCAGGCTGATTCTTTACCTCTAGGAAGCCCCTGCAGGAAGATTTAGCAGAAGCCTTATGTGGGGGAGATAGGAGTTTGGTTCTGGACCCGTGGAATGGCTGGTGTCGTCTGTGGGACATTGCAGATGAAATGTCAGGCAAAGCACTGAAAGTGTGAGTCTGGAAATGAGAAGGGAGGCCTGGGTTGTGAAGGAGATTTGGGTAAATCTCAGGATAAAGATGGAGACAGTGCTATGGGTCTGAACATCATCCAAAGACAGAAGGTTGAGAAAGGCAGGCACTCGGGATGGAGCCCCGCAGGGGTTATCAACAGAGTGAGAAAGAAAGACCTAGGCAAGGAGACAAAGAAATAGGGGAATCCAAGAGACCACGGAGCTTCAGAAGTCAAGGAAGAAGAGGCTTCCAGAAGGAGGGAGTGGTCCACAGGGTCAAATGCAGTAGCAAGATGCAAGCGCATAAAGCCTGGCTGCTGCCCACTGATTGTCCTTTGGGGGCCCTGGTGGAGGGGTGGGTTGGGTGTGAGGGGAGGGCGGGCTATTGCCCCACAACCACATGGATCCCTCACTCTCTGAACCCCCTCACTTGGGTGCTTCTGCCCCTGCACGTGGACTTCTCCTGAGCCTCACCACCGCTTCCCCCGCGGCATCCTTCAAGGTCATCTCCAAGCTCACTTCTCTTCCATATCCTGCCTCCTAGGCAGAATTAATCCCTCTTTCATCGGTGTTTCTAAGGCACTTCATCAACCTCTTAGTTCAATGTGTTACGTTATTAGCATGACTTGAATGGTGAGCCGTAGCTGTCATCTATAATCCATCTGTATCTGGAGTTTCCGCGGTGTCTCTACCTCCCTCTAGCTGCCCCCGCTGCCCACTCTGAGACATATGGTGAAGCCGAAACAGAGACTCTGAGAAAATGCCTTCTTGGGTGTGTGAGGGAGATGCTCCCTGGAGAGTCTGCAGAGCTGTTTGTTGTCTGGCCTGGGTCACCCTGGGCCTTGGGGAAGACAGGGAGGGAGCCGTGAAATGAAGAGGGAGAGGGTCGTAGAGGATGACCCGGACAGTGGGTGGAGGTTCGACTGTCTCGTGGGGAATAGAATGGGGACCCTTACCTCCTGCCTGGATGGAACTGACAAATCTGGGAGTTTCCTCCTGAGCCCCGAGCCAGAGATGGGGCACACGGGGCTGCGCCATCCATAGGGCCCTCCTTTGCTCAGCAGATCAGGGGCCCTGAAAACAGGGGCTGGGTGTTTCCTTTGTGCGTTTGTTCTCTGGGTGTGGGGTGTTGGGTAAAAACTGTTGAATTGCATTGAGAGGTAGAACTGGGACTCAGGGTGCTCACTGAATTGCTGGCCGCCTGAGACAAAGAGCTGACTCATTGGAAAAGACCTGACGCTGGAAAAGATTGAAGGCAAAAGAAGAAGGGGTCAGCAGAGGATGAGATGGTTTGATAGCATCCCCGACTCAATGGATATGAATTCGAGCAAACTCCGGGAGATGGTGAAGGACGGAGGAGCCTGGCATGCTGCAGTCCATGGGGTCACAAAGAGCTGAACATGACTTAGTGATGGAACAACACGCCTGCCGATGAATCGTGCTCTTTTTTTCCCCTTTCTTCCAACAAAGACATCAGTAGCTCAAAGAAAGGGAAGCTGGGGACTTGTAAAGCCCTCGGCGTCCTTTGGGATGGGTCTAAGCCCACTCCCCAGGCTTGGAGCTGAGCTAGCGGCCGCCAGGCTCTGTCCCATCTCTGGAGACACACGCCAGCTCTCTCTGAGCGCTGCCAGTCACTGTAACATTTCACACTGCCATTGATTTTTATGTCTTCCTACACTAATTAGACATGTTATTACTAATCTCTGGTAATCACCACTAGAGGCTGGTGGAAACTCTCCGAGATTTCAATCTAGATTAAAAATAAGAAACATTATCACCTCTGGGAAAATGCAAAGAAAGCACATGTTATTTTAATGTTTAAATCAATAAAGCTGTCCTGCTTCTGTTTGGTGCTAGTATTGATGAAATTTATAAAAATCCTGTTTAAGTTTCCCTCTGTCCATCTCACCCCCTCGTGGGGTACCCGGCTGATTTTTCTGAGGGTATCTGATGGGGGCTACAGAGGAAAGTCTGCCCAAGACCCACATGCTTTGGGGCCTTTTGCAGAGACCTGGCGAGTGGCAAGGGGGGAGGTGCGAGGGACCCAGTTTCCATTCCTTTATTTCCATTTCCATCAATTCCTCTTATTAAAGAAGTGTTTGAACCCACAAGAAAGAGAGAAAATCCTTTCTTCCTTAATTAATCTCTCTTCCACTGGTTAGATGGCAAACTTTAATTGCAAAACAACCTCCCGGCCACCTGGCAGATTAAATTGTGGGGGGACCGTGGGTAGGGAGGGGAGCTGAACATCTTAACCCTGGTGGGGGGTGGGGGCGGTGTCCTGTCACCAGGGAGTGGAGGAAAGAAATGATCTTCGAAGGACGAGAACGCCATCTAGCCACTTCTCTCACACAACTGAAACAAATGTGTTGACACAGAGAAAGAAATGAGCCTGCTTTAATGTTCTGTAGAGACAGACTGTAATTTGTAATACCTCTGATCGGAAATTGAGGCACCATATGGACCTGAAGTGAAATTCAGCACAGTTAACTTTTTGCCAGGCATAGTGGAGAGGGCGGGGGGACGAAACCCATCTCCATATGACATCGCCACGGTTCTGTTTCTGGCGTCAGAACAGAGACAGCTTGTGCACCCAGAAGGGTGCCATCGTGTACTGCAACTTGGGAGGTGGCCGGCTTCTCCGTGCCTGCTGTCTGCCGGGAGTGGTACCCAGCGAGTTGTGAAGCCAAGGGGCAGGATGCATTTGGCAGCTTCACCCAGCTGCCCAGGAGTCCCTACTCTTATTTCTGAAACCCCCGGGGCTGCTGAAGTGCTGGGGCCTGCTTCTGTCATTATGCCCCCAGGCATTGTTTTCCATATCTGTTTCCCCTGCCAGACTGTGAGCTCCTTGAGGGCAGGGGTTACCTGATAAAAACAAGGATGGAAATGACTGTGACGATGATATCATTGTTACTGTATATTGAGCACCTATAATATGCTTTCGAGGTGTGGTGCTGGAGAAGAGTTGATGCTTTCGAACTGTAGTCCTGGAGAAGACTCTTGAGAGTCCCTTGGACAGCAGATCAAACCAGTCAACTATAAAGGAAATCAGCCCTGAATACTCATTCAAAGGACTGATGCTAAAGCTGAAGTTCCAATACTTTGGCCACCTGATGTGAAGAGCCACCTCATTGGAAAAGACCCTGATTCTGGGAAAGATTGAAGGCAGGAGGAGAAGGATATGATGGAGGATGAGATGGTTGGATGGCATCACTGACTCAATGGTCGTGAGTTTGAGTAAGCTCCGGGAAATAGTAGAGGACAGGGAAGCCTGGTGTGCTGCAGTCCAGGGGGTCACAAAGAGTTGGACATGACTGAGCGCCTGAACAACAATGATATGCCAGCTCTGATTTAGGCACCTTACTTACCTTTTCAGCAATTCATTCACTATTTCAACAAAGGAAGTGTCTTGGCTTGGGCTGCAAAAACGAAATGCCACAGAATGGGAGGCTTAGACTTTTATTTCTCACAGTTCTGAGGGTACAAGTCCAAGGTCAATGTGCTGGTAGATGCTGTTCATGGTGAGAGCCTGCTTCCTGGTGTGCAGGCAGCTGCCTTCTTTGTGTGTTCTCACAGAGGAGAGAGAGCGAGGGAGAGGGCAAACAACTCCTCTGCTCCCTTTTTTTTTTCTTTTCTTTTTTTTTTTAATACTTATTTATTATTTATTTGGCTGTGCCGGGATCTTTAGTTGCAACATATGGGATCTTTTGGCTTCTCAAGTGGCTCAGTGGTAAAGAATCTGCCTACAATGCAGGAGATGCGAGTTCAACCCCTGGGTCAGGAAGATTCCCCAGGGGGAGAAAACAGCAACCCACTCCAGTATTCTTGCCTGAAGAAATCCATGGACAGAAGAACCTGGTGAGCTATATATGGTTCATGGTGTCACAAAGAGCTGGACACGACCTAGTGACTCAACAACAACAACGATGAGAACTTCTCGTTGCGCCACACAGGACAGTTAGCTGTGGCCTGTGAACTCTTAGTTACAACTTGTGGGATCTAGTTCCCCGACCAAGGATGGAAGCCCTGCTCCCTGTAGAGTCTAGCCCCTGGACCGTCAGGAAAGTCCCACTAGGGACTCCTTACAAGGGACTAATCCTGTCATGAGGGCCCCAGCCTCTATAGCAGTAAGTATCATTATTATCTATTAACTCAGCTCAGTTCTGTTCAGTCGCTCAGTCGTGTCCGATTCTTTGCGACCCCGTGAATCGCAGCACGCCAGGCTTCCCTGTCCATCGCCAACTCCCGGAGTTCACTCAGACTCACATCCATTGAGTCTGTGATGCCATCCAGCCATCTCATCCTCGGTCATCCCCTTCTCCTGCTGCCCCCAATCCCTCCCAGCATCAGGGTCTCTTCCAATGAGTCAGCTCTTCGCATGAAGTGGCCAAAGCACTGGAGCTTGAAGAGATCCAAGGACTCTCCTGAGGCTACTTAACCATCCGGTGGCAGAATTAGATCTGAACCCCAAATTTCCAACTCAAAGTGGTCCTTGTCCCTCCTGGCCACATTGTGTCCTGAGCTGAACCCAGGTTTGCTGGCTGATGTTGGTTGAAAAGTCCATGTGATTGCCACCATTTGTAATAAGAAAATCTGACTCAGAGACATGCTGAATTTCCCAGAACAGAGGTATTTAGTAAGGACCAGACTTGGGTTTTGAACATAGATCTGTCTGATGCCCAGATCCTTGCTTTTTATATCACCTTACAAGTGCATTTTGATATTCCTACCAAGGAGAAAATGATTTCCTTTCAAAAGGAGGGATTTTCTGGATTAAAGGTGTCTAGACATCTCTCTCATCTTAATGCGGATTTATTCAGAGTAAAGCAGGATCTCCCTGACTAGTGGTAAAACTATGTCAGTGAAATAGAAAGCAGGGATGGCCACTCTCCAACAGCCTCATCTTCACAGATCCCTGGACACATGATCCTCACGTGAATTTGTCCTTCCTTCCTCCAGCCCTCCTCCCCTCATTCCCTTTGTAAGGACTGAGCCAGAACAAGGCTTTCCCTGCAGCAGTTCTGGTCTGGGAAAGGTGAATTTATCTGAGGTCACTGGCCGCAGAAGCATCTCTCTCTGTGGCTGCAATCTGGGGACTTAGCTGGTGGCCACGGGGCATCCCAGGCGGCTCAGCAGTAACGAATCCACGTGCCAGTGCAGGAGCGAAGAAGACCTAACACGTGTGCCCACATCTGGTCTGTATCCAGTGCACCAGCAGGCGGGGCCTGTGGCTAGTTTGGCTGCCACCAACCTTGTGTTTCCAGGGCCTGGAAATCAGGAATGGCTTCTCCTTCCAGCTCTGACTTTTCTTTTTCCCAAAGTTCCCAAAGTCAACATCTGTTGATTTTAATTGACTCAAGAGCCAGGTGATCCAACCGTCTGGTGTTCCAGTAAGCTCTCTTTTTCCTCAACCAGCCTGCTCCAAGTTTTCTCTAAAGCGTTGTGCTTGCTCTTTCTACCTTCCAGTTTTCTTCTCTGGTCCCTGGGGACTGGAATGTCAGGCAGAGGGCGTCACTGAAGGAGGTATAAGGCAGGGCTGGGCTTTCCAGGTGGCGCTAGTGATAAAGAACCCACCTGCCAATGCAGGAGATGTGAAAGGTGTCGGCTCGATGCCTGGGTTGGGAAGATCCCCTGGAGGGAGGGCATGGCAACCTACTCCAGTATTCTTGCCTGGAGAATCCCCACGGACAGAGGAGCCTGGCGGGCTACAGTCAATGGGGTTGCAAAGAGTCGGACATGACTGAGTCGACTTAGCATGCACGCACAAGGCAGGGTCTTCGGAGTGATTAAAGCACCTCAGGGTTTCCCAGAGGGGACACCTCACTGAGTCCCCTACATGCTTAGCTATCCATTCCATGCTAGATTACGAGCTGAGGGCAAGAATCTCATCCTGTTCATTGCTTTGTGTGGATCCCAGCAGAGTTCCTGGCACCTCGAAGGCTACCAGTGAATACTGGAATCCCAACACAAATCCCAGGAGGCCCACACGACTACCCTCATTTATATGCTGGCCTTTGTGGTTTGTTTTTTTTTGGGGGGGGGGCGTGCTCTATGCTTGTGAGATTGAACCCACACCCCCTGCAGTGGAGCATGAAGTCTTAACCACTGGACCACCAGGGAATTCCCTGTGCTGACATTTGGACCATGGCCTTTGGGGAGGAGAAGAAGCTGGGGCTAGTTCCAAAACTGTGCAGAGATTTTGCATTTTGTTCTAGTATCCACCTCCGTAGGTTATAATGCTAAAAACAAATGTTGGAAGAATCACTGTGCTTCCTGGGTACGAAGTGCTGTGCTCACGCTTTACTGATAGTTACTTCCCTGACTGATAGTTACTTCCCTGAACTTAGTGAAGCATAACTCACTATAACCCTCTGAGAAGACAATTTGCTTGTGCAGTTTTGGGAAACTTTGTTTCTTTCCTTATGCTTGGCTGTGGCTGGTCTTGGTTGAGGTGTTGCACACTGCCTTCCTCCAGTGGCGGTGCTCAGGCTTCTCATTGCAGTGGCTTCTCTTGTTGCGGAACACAGGCTCGAGGGCACGTGGGCTTCAGTAGTTGCAGCACACGTGCTCAGTAGTTGTGGTGCTCAGGCTTAGTTGTTCTGCCGCATGTGGAATCTTCCCAGACCAGGGGTCGAACCTGTGTCCCCTGCATTGGCAGGTGGATTCTTTACCACTGAACCACCAGGGAAGTCCGCTTGTGCAGTTGTTTTAAAAATCAAGGCATCAAGGTTTAGAGGGCTTCCCTGATAGCTCAGTTGGTAAAGAATCCACAGGAGACCCCAGTTCGATTAGTAGGTTGGGAAGAGCCGCTGGAGAAGGGATAGGCTACTTGCTCCAGTACTCTTGGGCTTCCCTTGTGCCTCAACTGGTAAAGAATCAGCTTGCAGTGTGAGAGGCCTGGGTTCGACTCCTGGGTTGGGAAGATCTCCTGGAGAAGGGAAAGGCTACCCATTCCAGTATTCTGGCCTGGAGAATTCCAAGGACTGTGTGGGGTCACAAAGAGTTGGACATGACTGAGCGACTTTCACTTTCAAGGTTTAGAGAGGCTAAATGCTCCCAGCTATGGTGTCCACGCTGAGAGATTTGAGCCCAGCTCTGCCCCATGCCAGACAGTGTCCTTCCCTGCACTGACTTCCTCATCTGCTCCCCCAGCCCTTGTCTCTCGAGCTTCTGTTGCTGTGATTCCCTTGCGTGGGGCCCTAAACGGAGCGGTCCCGTGAGATTACACATCCAAGCACGAGAAGGAAAGGCATTCAAAGAAGGCCGTTGCGAAATTTATTCTGAGGCCTAAAGGGGGTCTTGCGAAGGATTTAAAGAGCAATTGCTTGAGCTCCTTATCCTCCACTGATAAGCCTGACTGTGAACTGTAACGTATGCAGCCTGTAATGAATAAGAGAGAGATTTATTAGAGTGTGTCATATTCAGTTAAGTAGTTTCTGTGTAAGACGAGTATTTCACTTGTACATATTACATTTTCAATGGGTTTTCAACCATTTTCAATCCATTATTTTTAACTCCTTGCATTATATTGATGGTAAATTAATTACAACAATTACAAGTCAAAACCCCATATTGTCCAATTATAATTTAATTCATTTGAGTGAGCCCCTCTCTTTGAGTTGGGATAAAAAAGCGAAAGCACTTTGGAAAATCATGTGGTTTCCTCCAGAATCCTGTCGTTGTATTCCATGTCTCTGTGATGGTTGCGAGAAGGCATGAGGATTTAGCAGTGAGTTGGGAGTGGGTGTTGGCTGGCTCCCAGGGTGACACCCCATGGGGTGGTCAGCCAGCCTGGGTTCAGATCTGGGTTCAACAATCGAGCGGCTGCTGTAATCATGGAGAGGTCGCTCAATCTCTATGTGCTTCCATTGCCTCATTTGTAAAATGGGCTTAGTGATGGAGTCCCTACTTCTCGGGGCTTTATCTGAGGATTAAATGAGTTACTGTAGGTAACTCTCTTGGAACACATAGTGAGCCTGGATAAGTGTTGGCTGTAATTATCCTCACTGAGCTCTAGGAGAGGAATGGCAGGTGGGTTTCTGTCATGAGCCAATTCCAGTCCATGAGTGGCACTTTTCTGGAACTCTATGTGAAGACCTACCCAAAGTCCCAGCTGATCCCAGGCCAGAGATGCAGGGATCAATTAGTGATGTCTGGAGAGGTAACAAGTAAGACTCTGGCCCTCTGACTATGCTTGCCTTAACTTCCCTGCTCTATTCCTAGTATCCTGCCCCATCCTGGGCCCCTGCCAGGCCAGTTTGGGATAACAGTGAGCCCTTGTACCTATTTGTGCCCGAGGCCTGCCCTGCCCTGCCCTGGAGTCCTCAGTCCTTAAGCCAACCAAGCCCTTTTCTCCACATCAGTCAGTTTGGGCTGGATTTTCTGCCATGGCGAGCAAGACATTCTTTTTTCAATTTAATTTGTTTTGCATTTTCCGTGCCTATTTTATTTAGTTCAACTTATTTTAATTGCACACGTTCCACGCTCATGGTATAAACATTCTCACGATTGTTATTCTCCCTTAAAATTGGAAGGACATTCTGTCAATGTGACAACGGGGATGGACCTTGAGGACATCATGTTAAGTGAAAGAGTCCACTCACAGAAACACAAATGTGGCCCAATCACACTTGTATGAAGTCCCTACAGAAGTCAGTTTCATAGAGGCAGAGAGTAGGAGAGTGGCCACGGCCTGATGGGGTGGGGCGGCGGGGAGGTAGGGTTTAGTGGATGTAGTTTTAGTTGGGGAGGAGGAGAAGGGTTTCGGGGATAGTTGGTGGTGGTGGTGATTGTACAACAATGTGAATGTGCTTAACACCACTGAAGTGTGCATTTAGAAACGGTTAAGATGAGACTTCTGTGCTGGTCCAGTGCTTATAAGACTCTGCATCTCCAGTGCTTCCACTGCGGGAGGCGTTCCATCCCCGATTGGGAAACTAACATCCCGCGTACTATGTGGTCAAAAGTAAAATAAAATAAGCTGATAGCGCCATTTAAAAATATGATTATTAGACAGTTAAACCTTACATTAAAAAATAAAAAGAAATGGTTAAAATGGTACATTTTATGTTACGTACTGATATATGTTTCTTTTTTCTGCTGAAGCAGATTGCTGATCTGGGCTTCCTGGGTGGCGCTAGTGGTAAAGAAGCTCCTGCCAACGCAGGAGACATGAGAGACCTGGATTCGATCCCTGGGTTGGGAAGATCCCCTGGAGGAGGGCATGGCAACCTGCTCCAGTGTTCTTGCCTGGAGAGTGCCATGGACAGAGGAACCTGGCGGGCTACAGTCCCTGGGGTTGCAAAGAGTCAGACACGACTGAAGCGACTTAGCACGCATGCATGTGTATTGCTGATCTGCATGACTGTGCTAGCTTCAGGTGTTCAGCAAAGCGATTCAGCCATACACATGCCTATTTACCTGTTCTTTCTCACGTTCTTTCCCATTTCAGGTTATTACAAAACATTGAGTATGTGTCGCTGTGCTCTACAGCAGATCCCTGTTGCCCATCTATTTTATATACAGTTGAGTGCATATGCTAACCTCAAACTCCCAGTTATCCTTCCCCCCTTTCCCCTTCGGCAACCACACCTTTGCTTCCATGTTTATGATTCTATGTCCTGCAAATAAGTTAATCTGTATCACTTTCTTAGATTCCACATAGAAGTGATATCATGTGATATTTGTGTTTCTCTAACTTGCTCCACTTGGTGTGATAATCTCTAAGTCCACTTCAGTTGCGGCAAATGGCCCTATTCCATCCTTTCTTACGGCTGAGTAATATTCCGTTGTATATGTCTACCACAGCTTCTTTATCCGTTCATCTGTTGATGGACGCTTAGACTGCTTCCATGTCTTGGCTACTGTGAACAGGGCTGCTTGTGTTATGTGTATCACACACGTAGGGGATGAGGTATAATGTCACAGGATGGGTTCCATTCTCTTTGTGGTTGTTCGGTCGCTATGTCAGGCCCAGCTCTTTGAGATCCTGTGGACTGCAGCACGCCAGGCTCTCCTGTCCTTCACTCAGTCCATTCTCTTTAGGGCCAATCGATTTCAAGTGCCCTGGGCCAGGCGATCGCCTCTTTTCTCCGTGTCATGTTCCGACCGCATCCCTACCTTCTCCTTCTGTTCCTTCTGCTGGAATCTCTTCTCTCCTTCCTCACTGGCCTTCCCCCACACACCGTCTGGCCTGGCTCTGTTGTGGGCGGGTGTGTTCTGCCCCCATTAGCTGTCCCCATGGATAACCCGATCTGCAAGGCGGTTTCCAGACCTGGAGCTTCCCCAAGGCTCAGTGAGTGTCTTGTTCACCTCAAGGGCCCTTAGACTCAGCACAGAGCAGGTGTCAGTCATTCACTGGAGACCACCTTGCCACAAGCAGAAAGCTTTGTGGTGGTGCCCGCTGAGGTGCCCTGACTGCAGAGAGCAGTCATTTTCCTGAAGACTTTTCCCTCCCTTCTCTCCAGGATGCGGTTTGTTGAAATTCCCAGTGGCGCGCATGAGGTGACTGGGTTGTTTTCCTTCAGTCTGACACTAATGAGAGCTGCCAGGACTTCCTGAGCCTCTCTGCTCTGGGCTGGGCTCTTAATCTCCCCATTGTACCTGGCTCAGCCTGGCGAGGACATAAGATGCCCTGATCTGGGGCCAAGAGGACTGTCTGTCTCAGTAAGCCCGACACTGGAATGGAATGAAATAGGATGCTTATATTTTTTATCTTTTCTTCCCCTGATGTCACCAGCAGATGGAGAATGCTTTCATTGTTTCCTTTTCCCTCCTTTTTGGCAGGAACCTGCTTTCCCACTAGACCCCCAGCTAAGATGGAGTAAGAGAAAAACAGAACGGAAAAACAGAGAAAGAAAAATAGAAACAGAGGAAATGAGAAAGCATAAGAACTCGACAGCAAGGCACAACGGGTGCTTGAGATTCTGGGCTGGGATGAGAAAAGAATGCTCTGTTTATAGGACGGACACTTGGGTTAAGAATCAGTTGGATCACAGTATGTTGCTAAGTCTCTTCAGTCTTGTCTGACTCTTTGTGACTCCCTGGACTGTAGCCCGCCAGGCTCCTATGTCCGTGGGATTCTGCAGGCAAGAATACTGGTGTGGATTGCCATACCCTCCTTCAGGGGATCTTCCCAACCCAGGGATCAAACTGGGGTCTCCTGCATTGCAGACGGATTCCTTGGCAGCTGAGCTAAGGAAGCCCTCTTTACCACTAGTGCCACCTGTATGTGGACAGTAAAGAAACGCCCCGTATTAGCCCATCCTGTGATGAGACAGAAGGGTCAGCGTCTGACCATGATACCTGTCTCCCAGTTCCACACCTCCCTCGGGGGTGTCCGCTAACCACAGCATTCCATCCACTCAACCTGCTGTAATAAGATTCTCTTCTCTCCTCCAGCTTAATTGGTGGAGTGTCGAGGAACAAAACAGATATCCATGCAGCTCCAATGCTGCTCTTGGGATTAGAAGGTAACATCTTTCAGTGTCGGTATCTGCATTGCAATACACAGGCAGGGGAGTCGGTTTGCTTGGGGATCAATAGTTGCAGTGTCTGCGGCAGACCTGGAGGCTTCTTTTTGAAAACAGGAAGATGCGGGACAGCTCTCGATATCTGGCTCAATTTACCATGGCAGTTGGGCAGTGGTTTTGTTTCCAGGCTTATTGCTTTTCAGCTCGAGAATGATAAAAATCTTCCTGATATCAACCAGTTCAGTGTTAGTCTTGCAGAAACACAAGAATCTAAAACGTGGTTTCCTCAGCCTGGAATGCTTTTTCTGCTGGTCAAACTCTTAGGCAACCTGTGAAGTCTCATATAAAAGCCTCCTTCCACTGTCACATGGAGGGAGCCTCTGTTCTCTGCACGTTCTTGTTGTTAATACCGTCTGCCATGTATGGGAGGTGACATCAACAATGCCTAACCATCGTGGCCATTGCATTCATTTTTGGATGCTACTTTTTTTAGGTTTCTTTGGTTTCACATTGTAAGAAACCAGCTGAGCTAGATGAAGACCTAAAGGAAATTTTCTTACAAGGTTGTATAGGTGATTTCAGAGTTCAGGGAAGGCATTTGGTCAGCCCTTAAGAATTTACCAAACAGAATCAAACAGCAATCAAAACTGGCTTTCTCTGTATTGATTTGTTAGTGGTTCTATTTTTTATTTTTGCTGATCAGCTTCTTTTGCTTCCCCATCCCCATGTCAAGTGAGAGGTGGCTCCTCCCCCACCTGCATTGCCCCAGAGTCCAGGCAGCTCTGGCCAAGGGTCAAGGCCAACAGAATCTGCATTAGTTTCCTAGGGCTGCCCTAGTTCAGTTCAGTTCAGTCGCTCAGTCGTGTCCAACTCTTTGAGATCCCATGAACCGCAGCACTCCAGGCCTCCCTGTCCATCACCAGCTCCCAGAGTCCACCCAAACCCACGTCCATTGAGTCGGTGATGCCATCCAACCATCTCATCCTCTGTTGTCCCCTTCTCTTCCTGCCCTTAATCTTTCCCAGCATCAGGGGCTTTTCAAATGAGTCAGCTCTTTGCATCAGATGGCAAAGTATTGGAGTTTCAGCTTTAGCATCAGTCCTTCCAATGAACATTCAGGACTGATCTCTTTTAGGATGGACTGGTTGGATCTCCTTGCAGTCCAAGGGACTCTCGAGAGTCTTCTCCAACACCACAGTTCAAAAGCATCAATTCTTCAGTGCTCAGTTTTCTTTATAGTCCAACTCTCACATCGATACATGACCACTGGAAAAACCATAGCCTTGACTAGATGGACCTTTGTTGGCAAAGTAATGTCTCTGCTTTTTAATATGCTATCTAGGTTGGTCATAACTTTCCTTCCAAGGATTAAGTGTCTTTTAATTTCATGGCTGCAATCACCATCTGCAGTGATTTTGAAGCCCCCCAAAATAAAGTTTGACACTGTTTCCCCATCTATTTCCCATGAAGTGATGGGACCAGATGCCATAATCTTAGTTTTCTGAATGTTGAGCTTTAAAACAACTTTTTTACTCTCCTCTTTCACTTCAATCAAGAGGCTCTAGTTCTTCTTCACTTTCTGCCATCAGCGTGGTGTCATCTGCATATCTGAGGTTATTCATATTTCTCCCGGCAATCTTGATTCCAGCTTGTGCTTCATCCAATCCAGTGTTTCTCATGATGTACTCTGCATAAAGTTAAATAAGCAGGGTGACAATACACAGCCTTGACGTACTCCTTTTCCTATTTGGAACCAGTCTGTTGTTCCATTCCAGTTCTAACTGTTGCTTCTTGACCTGCATACAGATTTCTCAAGAATCAGATCAGGTGGTCTGCTATTCCCACCTCTTTCAGAATTTTCCACAGTTTATTGTGATCCACACAGTCACAGGCTTTGGCATAGTCAATAAAGGCTTCCCTCTAGGGCTGCCCTAACAAAGTACCAAAAATTGGGTGGATTAAAACAACAGAAATGTGTTGTTTCACAATTCTAGAAGCTGTAAGTCCAAAATCAGCGTGTTGATTTCTGTCTAAAATTTTTTTTAATGTATTTCTTTGGCTGGCCAAGTCTTAATTGTGGCAAGCAGAATCTTCTAGTTGCAGTGTGTGGGATCTTAATTCCCAGACCACGGATTGAACTTGGGCCCCCTGGCATTGGAAGCATGGGGGTCTTAGCCCCTGCGTCACCAGGGAAGCTCCCCCTCTGACGCTTGTATGGGAGGCTCTTTCCTGTCTCTCCTAGATTCTGGTGTTTGCTGGCACTGGCTTGTAGATGCCTCTCTTCAGACACATGGCCATCTTCTCGACCTGTCTTCATATCATCTCCCTTCTGTGCACGCCTGTCTATCTCCTGTTTATAAGGATACCAATCTTGTTAGGTTAGGGCCCACCCTAATGACCTCGCTTGAAATTGATTGTGTTTGTAAAGATCTTGCTTTCCCAAAACGTCACATTCTGAGGTACTGATGGTTAGAATGTCAACCTATCTTTTTGTGGGTGGCTGCCGGTTAGGACCTGCCCATGCACAAGGGGGCAGGACATCTGTTACATGGCCTCTGCACTGGGGCTGCTTCTCCACACAACAGAGCCCAGCAGACCCTGATGGGGTCAAGGATTCTGTCTGCTGCAGCTTTCCCTCAGAACCTGTAAGTGCTTAATGCTGCTGCTGCTGCTGCTGCTGCTAAGTCACGTCAGTCGTGTCTGACTCTGTGTGACCCCATAGACAGCAGCCCACCAGGCTCCCCCGTCCCTGGGATTCTCCAGGTAAGAACACTGGACTGGGTTGCCATTTCTTCTCCAGTGCATGAAAGTGAAAAGTGAAAGTGAAGTCGCTCAGTCCTGTCTGACTCTTAGCGGCCCCATGGACTGCAGCCCACCAGGCTCCTCCGTCCATGGGATTTCCCAGGCAAGAGTACTGGAGTGGGGTACCATTGCCTTCTCCGAAGTGCTTAATAAGAGCTAGCATTTGTTAAACCCTTACACTAAGCCCTGCATATTTTTGGCCAGTTATACTGACCGGGTATCAAACCTGTGCTCCCTGCTTTGGAAGCACAGGATCTTAACCACTGGGCCACCAGGGAAGTCCTCCAGATATTCCTTTTATCCCCATTTTATGGAGGAGGAAACAGTCTCAAGAGAAAGTGAACCTAGCTGGAACTTTCACTAGTGGATGTGGTGATGGAATTTATGTGCTTATCCACAGACTAGAAGATTTGCTCTTGAGTGGTGAGTAGACACAGGACTGGTGAGAGGAGGTTGATTTCCAGGTGGGGATGGTCAGGGAGAAGGACAGACACCTTCAAAGGTTTCCCTTGGGAAATCAAGCAGCTTACTCCCGCTTTCTAGTAGTGACGTGCTTCATTCCTACTTTGTGGTTCAACACAGCATAGGACGTGTGTACAGCAGTTTGAGAGCCCTTCTCCACCCGTGCACAAGGGTTTTGTTACCATGAGGTACACGTGTCCTATTCTCCCCTGCTCTATCTCTGGGCTCTAAGATCTTAGTGATGAGGAAATAGAGGACTGGAGGAAAAGAAAGAAATGGGGAAAAGCAAGGGGTTAATGTGTGCAGGGTCCTCTCTGCTGGTCCAGATGTGGCTTTTGGAAGCACGCTGGGAGTCTAGGGGTGTGGTTCCCCATATGCTGAGAAGGGGGCCTGGGAACAAGTCAGCTAGATCGGGAACTCCTTCTCTGGCTCCTCGTGGCATATGGACTCCATATGAATTGGATTTCACCGAAACTGCCATGGAAAACAGCTGAACCTGATTAATCTTCCATCAGATTTCACACATGTTTGTTTGCCCGCCTGAGAAAGCTCCCTCCCTTCCATGCCCCCAACCCTGCCCTCCAGCCCAGATGCTGAACTCCCTGATTCTTCCGGTGTGGAAGGCAAGGGGGTGGGCAGAGCCAGTGGCCAGTTAGCAGTAATGTTGGCTTTTGCTGTCCATCCATAGACTCACCAAGGGGTAAGTCTGGTCCTTGTGACATCTGCAGCCTGACCACTGTCTTATATTGCCTTTAGGACATTTTCAAGGTCTCCTCCGAGATGAACCCCAGACCCTTGAAACACTCCAGGCTGAAAGTTATTACCTGTGTTGAATGCAACTGTCTGCCTCTTCACGGCCCTTTCACTTTCCAAGAAAGAGTATCCTATCCTGCCTTTGGAGCTACTACTTTCTATTTGTATTTCAGTTTCTGATACATGATAGATGTTTGATAAAAGGCAGAAACCAACAACCTTCCCATTGCACCTTTTGCTGAGATCATGGGAGGACAGTATCCAACAGATACAGGATGGGATCTTGCTGCCAGCCCTGGGCCTGGCAGAGGAAATATACTTGGGATAAGACAGTAGGAGCTGCTGGTATATTTTCATTGTCATATGGTAATAGTGTCTACCAGTAGTTGGAGATTTTCTTAGCTCTAAAGGCAACAACAGAAAACTCCTTCTTGAAAAGGCCAAAGGCCGTGAAGAGGTAGACAGTTGCCCTTGATGCAGGTAATAGCTTTCATCCTGGAGTATTTCAAGGGTCTGGGTTCATCTCGGAGGAGACCTTGAAGATGTGTCACATGGAGACAACCTTTCATAAAATCTTGCATATCCACAGGGCTTTCAACGTATTCAAGATGCTGAGAGGCAGGTGTGTGTGTGTGTGTGTGTGTGTGTGTGTAAGAGAGAGAGAGAGAGAGAGATTGATTATGAGCACACCATCTTGGCTGCATCCTGAGATTTTGGATGTTGTTTCTGAAGCAAATTAAAACAAAAAAGAAAAGAAATCTAGAATTTCTGCAAACTCAGGACCTTTTTAATGCAAACTCAGGACCAAAGGAGGACCTCGATAAATGTGTTGTGGTCTCTAGCAAAGACCCCTTAAATACCGTGGGTTTTGAATGCATGGTAGATGTAGACAAACTGTTTGATAGTGAAGGTTAATGAATAACTGAATTTAAAGGAAAGAGCCTTCATGGATAATTTCTGCAGGAGCAAAGATTTCGACTCTAGGTGATTCTCCCTCCAACTTGGGCTAAATTCACTTATTCCTTCGTTTATTCATTCCACACTCAGGTACTGAGTGGTTTTGGTCTGTTAGCTCCTACCAGTCTCTAATTGAGAACATATGAAAATCAAGCATTTGCCCTCCAAGAGAATAGAGTCCAGTGGAGAAGACAGATAAGAAGATGCTTCAATCCCTTGAGGCTAATAACCAACCTCTCTTTTTATAGCCAAATGGGCTTGGGGTCAGTAAATAACTATTTATCATGTACTTTCTGTGCGAGGCTCTACCGTGGACACAGACAGGGGATGTATGTATAAATGAGACGTAAGACAAGCTTGTTTTCTAGAAGCTGAGGAGTTGGGACCATATGAGAAATGGAACCAAGTGGACAAGCCCTGTGATATAAGACATTTGTAAACTCTTGCAGTCA
The DNA here is from genome assembly GCA_006408695.1 of Aepyceros melampus. Lineage (NCBI taxonomy): Eukaryota > Metazoa > Chordata > Mammalia > Artiodactyla > Bovidae > Aepyceros > Aepyceros melampus. Next base: position 191,945 of record SJXQ01001444.1, on the reverse strand, counting down.
GACACCATCCCTGGCACCTAAGTAAGAAGTCCTTCTAAACTGGTTTGTCTGGAGGGAAGATGGAAGGAAGGAAGGCTTGTGGAAAGCGGATATTAAAACCTATCTGGATGGAAAGCTGTGGTTTTGTTTTCCTTGTTGAAGGAACATTCATGTGGTTAAAAAGTGGTTCAGAAGGATGAAAAAGGAAATGTACAGAAATGAAAGTCTTTCCCACCCCCATCTTTGGCACAAACTGTAGACTCAGTGGACTTTCAGTCTTTAGTCCTTGTTCCATCATAACCTTGGATGAAATACTCTACAACTGATTGTTTTTAATGATTTATTTACCTATTTTATCTTTGGCTGTTGGGGGTCTCTGTTGCTGTGTGCAGGCTTTCTCTAGTAGCAGTGAGTGGGGGCCACACTTCTTTGTGGTACGTGAGCTTCTCATTAGGTGGCTTTTCTTGTTGTGGAGCATAGGCTTAGCTGCTCTGTGGCATGTGGGGTCTTCCTATCCTTGCCCTCCTCCCTGTCACTTTGGCATTTATTGGTTTATAATATTTATATTCTCTTCTGAAACCATAGAAAAGTCTTCAAGGCTTTGACAATAGGCTGATAAGAAAAGTGAGAACTGACAGACAGCACTTACAATAGCGTGATTGTGTCAATATTATTCACTGTAGAATTGAGCAGTGTGATTAGACCCAAGGCATGGGTATGTAACCCTATCATTAGGGCTGGCAGTTGTTGGGATAAAAAGCCAAAATCAACATGGAACAGGAAATGAGGATGGCAGGGTCTAACCTAACTCCAAGGTTTGAGGATTTGTGCAGTGCCCAACAGGGGCACATGTGCCACTGGTGAGTAATTGTGGTTATATAAGAATGATGGTTAAATAAGCATGCCGGGATGGGTAGATCACAAGCTGGAGTCAAGAGTGCTGGGAGGAACATCAACAACCTCAGGTATGCAAATGATACCACTCTAATGGCAGAAAGGGAAGGGGAACTAAAGAGCCTCTTGATGACAGTGAAAGAGGAAAGGGAAAAAGCTGGCTTGACACTCAGCATTAAAACAACGGAGATCATGGCAATCATCACTTCATGGCAAATAGATGGGGAAAAAACGGAGTGACAGATTTTATTTTCTTGGGCTCCAAAATCACTGCGGATAGTGACTGCAGGCATGAAATTAGAAGACACTTGTTCCTTGAAAGGAAAGCTATGACAAAACTAGACAGCATATTAAAAAGCAGAGGCATCAGTTTATCAACAAAGTCCGTGTAGTCAAAGCTATGGTTTTTGCAGTACTCATGTACAGAGGTGACCCAGGGATCGAACCTGCATCTTCTGCTTTGGCAGGCGGATTCTTTACCACTGAGCCACCTGGGAAGCTCCACATAGTGGCTTCTCCTGGGCGCTTTAAAAAATGCTGCAGCTGGTGTCTCGCTCCCAGTGGTTCTGAATAGACTGGTCGGGAAGTGATTTGGGCATTGGGATTTTTAAGAGCTCCCCCAAATCTGAGAATCACTGAACCAAGAGGGAACCATTCAGGGCCTCTTGCTTCTGTGGGCAAAAGGCTATGATGAGACAGGATTTCCTACCTCCCATGTGCACTGGGTCTCTGCTACCTCCCAAAGACTGGTGTGTGAGTTTCTGGATTGAGCACCCAGCTCATCTGATGGACTCCCTTTTAGTTCTTGAAATGCACTCTGGAAAGTCAGCCGGTCAAGCATAAAACATAAATCAGAATTTGTTCTTCCTTGTACTCTAGTTCTATTTTTTTTTCTCCTTAGCTTGAAAGAAATCGGTTCTACATCACTTTTAGACTCTCCCAGCTCAGTTAAATGTAATCTCAACTAGAGCAAAATTGCTTAATTAGACAATAATATCAGAGAAATTGACCATTATATCTGGTTATTGACTTTTCAGATGGCTTGTATTACCATTTATATTCTCTCCAGTTGGGTTTTTAAGCATGAAAAGAATTTATTGAGAGATTGTTCTTAGAAGCTATTTTTAATAGTCTAATGGCTTTTTAATTTTCAAAGCATTTATATTCATCAGTTGGAGCCAAGAAAGGACTCACATTGACTGTTACCGCATGTCTGTTGCTGCCTCTTCAGTTATTAACTGGTTATACTTAGAAACAAAGCCACCCGATGTAGGCTTTCCCCCCTCCCCTATTTATGATGACAGAAGAAGAACATCATAAAGGAAATGAACTTTAGGCTGGAAGCCACAGAAATGATATTTTAAAAGTTTCTGTTTATTGATTGACTGCTCTGTGCCAGGCAGTTTATGTAGATTGCCTCTAATCCTTTCAATAATCCTAGATAGCATGATGGTTCTTTAGTAGACTGGGAAGTGAAGGCTTAGGTGTGAGGACTGTTATCACCATCGTCATGGCGAGTGCATATTGCCAGACAGATCCTACCTCCTAGTTAACGCTATGTCTCTTCATGACATTTTTTGTTTGTTTTGGAGTATAGCCAATTTACAAGAAGTCACCAGGGCTTCCCTGGTGAGTCAGATGGTGAAGAATCTGCTTGCCAGTGCTGGAGACTTGGGTTTGATCCCTGGATCGAGAAGATCCCCTGGAGAACGGAATGGCTCCCCACTTCAGTATTCTTGCCTGGTAAATCCCATGGAGGGAGGATCCCATATATACTCCATGGGGTCACAGAAGAGTCAGACGTGACTTGGCAACTAAACAATAACATAGCCGATTAATAATGTTGTGACAGTTTCAGGTGAAAATTGGAAGGACTCAGCTAAACATATACACCTATCCATTTCTCCCCAAACTCCCCTCTCATCCAGGCTGCCACATAACACTGAGCAGACTTCTCTGTGCTATACCGTAGGTCCTTGTTGGTTATCCATATGAAATATAGCCATGTGTACACTACTAAGTCACTTCAGTCGTGTCTGACTCTGTGCGGCCCCATAGACGGCAGCCCACCAGGCTCCCCCGTCCCTGGGATTCTCCAGGCAAGAACACTGGAGTGGGCTGCCATTTCCTTCTCCAATGCATGAAAGTGAAAAGTGAAAGTGAAGTTGCTCAGTCCTGTCCGACTCTTCGCGACCCCATGGACTGCAGCCCACCAGACTCCTCCGTCCATGGGATTTTCCAGGCAGGAGTCCTGGAGTGGGCTGCCATTGCCCCTCTCCACACATTGATCTCAAACTCCCTCTTTCCCCTCCTCGTGATTCTAAGTTTGCACTTTAAGTCTGAGTCTGTTTTCTACATAATTTTTAATAGAGCTTCTTCCCACTCTTAGCAGCACCCTCATTGGAGCAATAGATTAAACGGCCACTCTGCTTATGGGACACTCCTGTTTCTGTGTCTCGTGCCAAGCTCTTCACGTGCTCTATTGCATGCAAACCTCATAACAGCCAATGACTTCTTTTTACTGTACTTATTTTATAAATGAGGAAACTGGGGCATTGAGGGGTCAGGCTAGGTCAAGTCGGGTCACTTACAGGGTCCTGGAGTTGGTAAAGGATAGAGTCAGGCCTGAGCCCAGATAACCTCTTTCATGACCCACTCTCTTTCTGTGACATGAAGCTGAATGTCAACCAGTAACATGTTTTCAAAAATTCAGACCAAGGAGAAAGTTCCTTGGGTGAAAACAATACCAACACTATTATAGCCACAGGAACATTGAATTGTTTTGTCATGGGGGAACTTTGTTATCATGAATAAGCTGCAGGAAATCTCATTTTCTGTTGTTTGGATTGGTAGAGGAAATAGACCCTATATATTGCATTAGCAAGAAGTGCTTTGAAAGTTATTGGGCAGCTGGATAAGATGTGCATAAATTTCTCACTTCCTATAAGCTTAATTAAACAAACTTGGTGATTGCCGGCAACTGCAATTATTCCTGGGACCTCAGATTACCTTCATTCAAATATGGCATCTAAAAGAAGGTGGCTGAAGTTTCTGGAGCCTATGCACAGCCACCCATAACTAGAGGGCTGTAAAGGAACCATGAATGAATTAAAGTGCATTTGGGGACTTCACCAGTGGTCCAGTGGTGGAGAGTCTGCCTGCCAATGCAGGGGAAACAGGTTTGATGCTTGGCCTGGGAAGATTCCACATGCCGTGGGGCAGCTGAGCCCGGGCACCACAACTACGGAAGCCTACACGCCTTAGAGTCCGTGCTCCACAATAAGAGAAGCTGCTGCACCGAGAAGTCCGAGCACCGCAGCTGGGGAGTAGCCCCCACTTGCCGCAACTAGAGAAAGCCTGTGCACTGCAATGAAGACCCAGTGGAGCCAAAAATAAATAAGTAATGACACATTTGAAAAAGTGTATTTGGATGAAGGCGTCCACGGGTGAGGGGTTGTAAAAGCCATGTACTCCAAGGGTAGTTTGGAGAATTTGTGGCTATTTGATCAGGAGCGATGGTTTAGGATCCAGGGTGAAGAACGTGTCCTCAGGATTTGGGTGAGATACTTCCATTAGACTTGCTCTGTGTGGCTTCATGGCTATAACTGATGGAGGGATGATGTCTGCAGGGGATGAACCACCTCTGTTCTGTAGCTGCATCTGGTGGCACTGGGTTGCTTTCTGGACAAGGAGATAGAGGGATACCTGGCTGGATGGGTTGAATTGTCATTTAGCTATCTCTCCTTGCAAGCTGATTGTGGCACTTCTTACAAACAGACATTGTGACCATTCTCAGAAGAAGACTTGGATGTTGACTGGGGTCTCCAGCTCCTTGAGAACTAGAGAAGAAGGCCAGATCCTCATGGGCCCCTGTGACCATATGAAACCCTTGCTAAGATTTGTGGAAATTCCTAGAGGGCTTGTGGTTATGCTCTTTTGGCTCTGAGCTCTTCTCCCTCATGCTTTGGATGAAGCATCTTATCGGCTGCCTTTCTGCCTCTGTTCTATGTATAATTAACTTAAATCAGTGATACCATTGCTTAGAAAGAGATAACCTGTTATTTGCAGAGTGGTTTCATGTGTCTACTTTGGCCAAGGAAGGGCAGAGTAGGGTTAGTAGACTTCAGAAGTCTTCCTTGTTTTTGCAAAGTGACCTCTAACTGAACATTAGGCATTTCATTCTTAAAATGTTCCTGGAGAACTCATCACCAGGGACATTTTTCTGACCTTTGATCATCGATCACTGCCTATCTTGCTCTCTCTTTTACCTTTTCTTCTCCATTCTTCTTGGGAGTAAATTTCTTTTATGTATTTATTTATGGCTGTGTTGGGTCTTAGCTGCAGCACGCAGGATCTTTGTTGTGTTATGTGTGACATTTTGTTGCGATACGTGGTCTCTAAAATGTCTGAGCTCTGTAGTTGCGGTGCACAGACTTAGTTGCTCCTTGGTATGTAGGATCTTAGTTCCCCACACAGGGATTGAACCCACGTCCTCTGCATTGCAAGGCAGACTCTTAACCACTGGATCCCCGGGGAAGTCCTGGGAGCAAATTTCTTATAGAAGACATTTTGACCAACTCCTTGGTTATTCCTTTTTGATTTCCAACTTCTTAAGACAATGGCTTTCCAATGTTTTGGCTATGGCCCATAATAAGAAAAACTTCCTATACATGACTCAAAAATACTCATTTAATACTTCCTTTTTTTTTTTTTGGTTGTGCTCAATCATATTGGGAGGGCTTTCTCTGGTTGTGTGGATCTGGCCTTTTTGTTGTGATGGCCCAACTTCTCACTGTGGTGACTTCCCTTTTTGTGACAAAGAGGCTCTGGGGCACGCAGGCTTCAGTAGTCGTGGCTCATGGGCTCAGTGGCTCCAAAGCAAGTGGAATCCTCCCAGACTAGGGACTGAACCCGGGTCCCCTAGTCCCAATGTCCCCCTTTGGCAGACGGATTCCTAACCGCTGGACCTCCAGGGAAATCCTAATGCTTATTACTAGCTTGGATGCACTAGGCCTGGCATTGACTAGTCTACCCAATGCTGTGCTGTCTCTTGTCCTATCCCCTCATGTTCTATTCCATTTCATTCCAAATTTCAATCATGATTTACCAAACTGATTTCACAGCCCACTGGAGTATCAGGACCTGAAATTTTCAAAGCACTATTGCTACTTTTTAAAGCTCTAGTCATTTGCCAAGTGCCTTCCTGTTGCTGTTTGGCTTCTGCGAGTTGTAGAATGCACATCTTTCAAAGCAACGTCTCGCTTTTGAATTCCCCACACTAATTAGCTCAGTCCTAAATATGTAGGAGGGTAGAGTAAATCCAGCATTTTGTTGGTCAGTGGAATAATTTGGGGCCTTTTAATGTCACCAACATTTGCAAGGGACTATGTCAGGCCTAGAAATACTAGAATAGATGCCATCTGCAGCTCCATTAGAGACTGGATGTGGAAATCCTTTGAGAGTGACAATGGACCCTCAAATTCTGGTTCATGGAAAAGTATTTTTAAATGTATTTTTTATTGTGGTAAAAGTCACATAATATAAAATGTACTTTTAAAGCCATATTTAACAGAACAGGTCAGCGGCACCAAGTACATTCACAGTGCCGTGCAGCTCCCACCATCATCCATCTCCTGAATTTTTCACCTTCCTAAACTGAAACCCTGTCCCATTAAATGGTAACTCTCCATGCCCCTCTCCATCCTCCCCACTCCCCCGCACTCCTGGCCCTTGGCATCTGTCCTTGTACTTTCTGACCCTATGTATTTGACTCTTCTAGGAACCTTGTATTGGAGAAGGCAATGGCACCCCACTCCAGTTCTCCTGCCTGGAAAATCCCATGGATGGAGGAGCCTGGTGGGCCGCAGTCCACTGGGGTTGCGGAGGGTCAGACACGACTGAGTGACTTCACTTTCACTTTTCACTTTCCTGCATTGGAGAAGGAAATGGCAACCCACTCCAGTGTTCTTGCCTGGAGAATCCCAGGGATGAGGGAGCCTGGTGGGCTGCTGTCTATGGGGTCACACAGAGTCGGACATGACTGAAGTGACTTAGCAGCAGCAGCAGCAAGAACCTTGTATAGTGGAATCAAACAGGGTTTATCAGTACCTAATGCATATTGGAAGGCATGTTTAAGGTTAATGTCCTACAAACAGATTGTACCTTTTTGCCCCTGTGAAATATAGTAGGTTCAAAAGTATTTGTCATACTGGACCTCGTGCCAGACTTTTCTGCAGAAACTAGAAGCAAGAGTCATACATGCTCCTGTCCTGGAGGAACTCAGGAGCTGACAGCAAGTGAATTTATAACACACTGTGACTGGTGTGCTGCCAGGGGCATGAACAGTGTGCAGTGAGGACCCAGAGGGGAAGTGGAACAGAGGACACTGTTTGGATTTAGTCTTGGAGGTTGAATAAGCATGGTCAAAGGTCAAAGCGGAGGGAGTTGGAGAAAGAAGGAACAGCTGTGCAAAGGCCTTGAGCCCCGAATGGTGTGTGTGTGTGTGTGTGTGTGTGTGTAGGAGTGAGTGGCAATTAGTTCTGTGTGGCTGGAATAAAGGGTATGATGCTGGGAGAGATGGGAGATCGGAGTGGTTGGGGTCAGACAGTAAAGATTGTGAGCTTGGGTGGGAAGTCATCCAACGTTATATCTAGGGAGTGCATGGGATGGACTGAAGGCAGGAAGGCTCCAGAAGGGCAACAGATTAGGAGATGGAGAACTTTACTGTCCACCTGGTAAGCAGTGGCCTCCAGCATGGCTGGCTCTTTTTGCGGCATCATCAGATCATTTCTTCAGTGGCAGTCAGAGCTGTACCCTCTAGCCAATGAAAAATTTTTTGAATTTTTATTTCTTATATTTATTTATTTATTTATGTGGCTGTGTCAGGTCTTAATTGCAGCATAAGGGATCTTCATTGCGTTATGTGAGATCTTTTATTGCCTTGCACAGACTCTCTAATTGCAACTTGTGGGGCCCAGTAGTTGCAGTGAGCAGGCTTAATTGCTCCACGGCATGTGGGACTGGGGGATCGAACCTGTGTCCCCTGCATCGTAAGGTGGATTCTTAACCACTGGACTGCCAGGGAAGTCCATGGATCTGGCAGTTTCCTTGGAGGTTCTCAGCCAAGAGTGGAGGACCCTGCCCGGCCTCTGTCAGTTTTTCCAGGAAAGAGGAGAGGAGAGGAAGCTGCAGGGTGCTTTGGCCCCAAATGGTGCAAACATCGGACTGCAGCCTCGTGTTGAATGGGTAGCTGATGATCGTTTCCATGGTGTAAACAATCTGGATTATTAGGCCGTGGTTATAAACAGCCATCCTGAACTGGCTTAACCACATGTGGATTTGATCTTGACAAGTGAGGGGTTCATAGTATAACATGGAGAGAGAATAACAGGAATCATCAGTTCAATTGTTCCTAAATGCCTACTACTGGGCAAAAAAAAGAGAAAAATCCCATCATTTAGTGCATGTTAGACCTGCTATGGGGCTTCCCAGGTGGGTCAGCGGTAAAGAACCCACCCGCCAATGCAAGAGCCACAGGAGACGTGGGTTCGATCCTTGGGTTGGGAAGAAGACCCCATGGAGGAGGATATGGCAACCCACTCTACTGTCCTTGCCTGGAAAATTCCATGGACAGAGGAGCCTGATGGGCTCCAGTTCATGGGGTTGCAAAGAATTGGACATGACTGAGCCACTAAGCACACTCGCAGACCTGATATGATACAGTTTGATGTTATAGCTGTATATGACACTATACACTGACAGAGGACCTCTTGTGTTTATAATAAACATGATAAAACCTATTGTGTTTTATTAAGTGTGTCTCAGTCCGTCCCTACAGTTTGGGGCCCAGACCTGTGGCCTCTGACTTCAGGGACAGCAGTGAGGGATGTCTCCTGCTACAGCTGAGCCTTGACCAGGCCCCCCACCATATATGGAACGTGGTCTGGGTCCCCTATTGTGATCCTGTCCTCGGCACCGCTGTGATGCTGGTTTGCAGGGGTTTGTACCTTCTCATATGCACCGCCACTTCCCAAGGACCAAGATGACCCAAGGAATGGGGAAAGAAAGCCTGGAGGTCCACTACCTCACAACCCAGAACCCTGACCATCGGAAACAGGCACACTCATCCTAAGAAGCACTCGGTCTGCTGGAGCTGAACGTGTGGGCTCAGCAGCTCAGTCTTGTCTGACTCTGCACCCCCACAGACTGTAGCAAGAATACTGGAGTGGGTTGCCATTTCTTACTCTGGGGGATCTTCCAGACCCAGGGCTCAAGCCCACATCTCTTGAGTCTTTCACATTTGCAGGTGGACTCTTTACCCCTGTGCGGCCTGCAAAGCCCCAAGATTCCAAAGCTGAAGGTTTGATAATTTCATACCCGTGCGAGGATCTGTTGCAGGCAGCCTTGGCTTTTTGCTGTCTGGATGGGAACTTCCCAGAGGACCCAGGTCCATTCTGGCTGAGAAATTATTGGTAGATTTGACTCATCTAGAAAGCCAGGTCCAGCATCGTGACAGGCAGGGCATAAACGAGGCTGCACAGTGAACATTCTGAACCGAGATCATGAAAGGAAGGAAAATTGTCTTCAGTAGGCACTGCTCTCCCCTGCTGACAGCTCACAGCCTACGTCGGGTAATGAACCATTATCAGGAAAGAAAGGAGGAATTAGCCTGCCACAGAGAGTCACTTATAGCTCAGGCATATCTGTCCAAGGAAGGCTCTTTCTCTCTTCTTGGCAAGCTGTTGGATTATGAGACACTGGCGTGACAGCTGTATATCTGTGTCTCCTCAGGACCAGCAGCTATATAATCAGCAAATACCTAGAATCACGCAGATCTTACCTGTTAACTTGGAGGGAAGTTGAAACCGCTTTGTTGAGTTAATGACGGCGCACAGGTGGAGAGTGAAACATGATGTCATCGGGAGAAGGTGGTCTTTCCTGATTCCAGGTGAAGACCAGGCTGACCCGTGTTTATTGGCATTTTGGCTACTACATCCCCTTTCTAGGACAGAGGCAAGAGCCAATAGGGACCTGGGCCAAAGCCTTGTCAGAACGACTTGGAATGTCTCCTCCCCAGTCTCTTCTTGGGTCTGTTTCCTTTCGCACACAAGTGGGTGGGGGTGTGGGTAGAAGGATGAGGGAGGTGAGATTGATGAGAAATCCAGGCTCGAAGGACACCATTCACCCCACACACAGGTCGACCTGGGATGAATCTTTAGCTCCGTGCTGGCTTCTGAGTGGAAATCTATATCTTGCCTGTTCTCCTCTGCGCAACCCTGTATTCTTTACTCGAGAATATTGATTGCACATAAACAAGCTTTTCGCCCTGGGCCTGGTTGAGGCACCAATTAGACCCTGGCTCCAATGCTGCAGGCATGAGACTCTATATGATAATGTATATGAGACTGGTTCCAACCTGCAGTCTTTTTTGGAAAGGAAAGAAGCTCTATCCTGAATAATTTATTGGAAACCCCTTTCTAACACAAAAATTAGAGTCGAGTGAGCTTCTCCAGATGAAACAGCACTTCATCAGGACGTCTTAACTTGTCATTCCTGGGTTCCATTCTGTCTCCTTTCCCATGCCCAGTTTTGGCTTAATGAAATAAGTCACTTTTTGAGAAGAGAAGGAAGATTTTCTCAGGCAGTGTTCTGGAACCCTGAAGAGAAAGATTGAGTCACCTGGTTTATTTTGATAAAGACTGAACAGATAGTCTGATGGCTATAGGAGGACTTCCCTCATTTGGGATTTTTGTGTTTATTTTATGTTGATAAATCTTAAGAAATATTTAAAAAATAGTCACACACACGTGCGTGCACACACACACACACACACACACGCAGGGATCAAACCTGTGCTCCCTGCACTGAGAGTGTGGAGTCTTAACCATTGGACCATCAGGGAAATCCCATATATTGTTAAAAATTTCCTTCTTTCTGTTTTTTTTTTTAATTTCAAAAGGATGAAGACTAAGACAATACAGAGAACAATTTAACCAATAACAATGCACCTACTACCCCAAATAACCAAATATAAGTTTTCCCATAATTGTTTTAGATGTTTAAAAAACAAAAGGTAAATCTGAAGTCCCATCTGTATCTAGAATAATTTCCCTCCATCTCCAGAAGCAAACTTTGTCAAATCTTGAAAGGAATATCCTCTCTTCATGTTTATCCATAGTCTGCATAAGTATTGATTCGTATGTTTCAAAATTTCCATAAATGTCACTAAAATGTACACACTGTGTGTATCTTTCAACAACTCTTTTTAAAATCATCCTTTTGTTTTTGGTAGCTATCCCTATGAATTTACTCATCATTTGTTTTTTGGTAGTTAACCTATATTGTGCATGAATGCTAAGTCGATTCAGTCGTGTCCGATTCTTTGCAGCCTGACGAACTGCAGCACGCAAGGCTTCCCTGTCCTTCCCTATCTCCTGGAGTTTGCTCAAACTCATGTCCATTGAGTCAGTGATCCTATCCAACCATTTCATCCTTTCTTGCCCCTTCTCTTCTTGCCCTCCATCTTTCCCAGCATCAGGGTCTTTTTCAATGAGTTGGCTCTTTATACCAGGTGGCCAAAGTACTGGAGCTTCAGTTTCAGCACCAGTCCTTCAAATGAGTATTCAAGGTTGATTTCCTTTAGGATTTACTGGTTTGATCTCCTTTCTGTCCAAGGGACTCTCAAGAGCCTTATCCAACATCATAAATTGAAAGCATAAATTCTTTGGCGCTCGGCTTTCTTTATGGTCCAACTCTCACATCCAAACATGACTGCTAGAAAAAGCACAGCTTTGACTATATGAAATTAAAATTAGTAGGTTTAAATTTTACTAAGCATGGTGAAATTACTTGCCCAAGGAGCTGTATTATATTTAAGCTCCTCCCACAAGGTATAGAGTTAACATGTATTTAACATTTCACCACATTCTCACCATTTGATATTGTGCAATTTTATCTCAGTGTCTTAATTTGCATTTCCTGGTCATGAAGATGATAGGGACGACTACTGATTCATATGTTCCTTGGCTGTCAGGGTCATTCTTCCTTTGGATTGAATTTTCTTATGCTTTTCCCTGAGCTGACTGTGGCTCAGATCATGAACTCCTTATTAGAAAATTCAGACTTAAATTGAAGAAAGTAGGGAAAACTACTAGACCATTCAGGTATGATCTAAAAAATATCCCTTAAGATTATATACTGGAAGTGACAAATAGATTCAAGGGATTAGATCTGATAGAGTGCCCGAAGAACTATGAACAGAGGCTCATGACATTGTTCAGGAGGGAGTGATCAAGACCGTCCCCAAGAAAAAGAAATGCAAAAAGGCAAAATGGTTGTCTGAGGAGGCTTTACAAATAGCTGAGAAAAGAAGAGAAGTGAAAGGCAAAGGAGAAAAGGAAAGATGTACTCATTTGAATGCAGAGTTCCAAAGACTAGCAAGGAGAGATAAGGAAGCCTTCCTCAGAGATCAATGCAAAGAAATAGAGGAAAGCAATAGAATGGGAAAGAGTAGAGATCTCATGAAAATTAGAGATACCAAGGGAATATTTCATGCAAAGATGGGCACAATAAAGGACAGAAATGGTACGGACCTAACAGAAGCAGAAGATATTAAGAAGAGGTGGCAAGAATACACAGAAGAACTTCACAAAAAAGATCTTCCTGACCCAGATAATCATGATGGTATGATCACTCACCTAGAGTCAGACATCCTGGAATCCATCCAGTTGTCCTGGAATTCCATCACCCCTACTAGCTTTGTTCATAGTGATGTTTTCTAAGGCCCATCTGACTTCAAATTCCAGTTGAGCTATTTCAAATCCTAAAGATGATGCTGTGAAAGTGCTGCACTCAATATGCCAGCAAATTTGGTAAACTCAGCAGTGGCCACAGGACTGGAAAAGGTCAGTTTTCATTCCAATTCCAAGAAAGGCAATGCCAAAGAATGTTCAAACTACTGCACAATTGTACTCCTCTCACACGCTAGTAAAGTAAAGCTCAAAATTCTCCAAGCCAGGATTCAACAGTACGTGAACCATGAAATTTCAAATGTTCAAGCTGGTTTTAGAAAAGGCAGAGGAACCAGAGATCAAATTGCTAACATCTGTTGCATCATCAAAAAAGCAAGAGAGTTCCAGAAAAGCATCTATTTCTGCTTTATTGACTATGCCAAAGCCTTTGACTGTGTGGATCACAATAAACTGTGGAAAATTCTGAAAGAGATGGGAAGACCAGACCACCTGACCTGCTTCCTTAGAAATCTGTATGCAGGTCAAGAAGCAACAATTAGAACTGGACGTGGAACAACAGACTGGTTCCAAATTGGGAAAGGAGTACATCAAGGCTGTGTATTGTCACCCTGCTTATTTAATTTACCTGGTGGCTCAGAGGTTAAGCGTCTGCCTCCAATGCGGGAGACCCGGGTTCAATCCCTGGGTCAGTAAGATCCCCTGGAGAAGGAAATGGCAATCCACTCCAGTATTCTTGCCTGGAGAATCCCATGGACGGAGAAGCCTAGTAGGTTACAGTCCATGGGGTCGCAAAGAGTCAGACACGACTGAGCGACTTCACCTTCACCTTCACCCTTCATGCAGAGTACATCATGCGAAATGCTGGACTGGATGAAGCACAAGCTGGAATCAAGATTGCTGGGAGAAATATCAATGACCTCAGATATGCAGATGACACAACCCTTATGGCAGAAAGCGATGAACTAAAGAGCCTCTTGATGAAAGTGAAAGAGGAGAGTGAAAAATCTGGCTTAAAGCTCAACATTCAGAAAACTAAGATCATGGCATCTGGTCCCATCGCTTCATGGCAAATAGATGGGGGAGCAATGGAAACACGGCTGACTTTTTTTTTTCTGGGCTCCAAAATCACTGCAGATGGTGACTGCAGTCATGAAATTAAAAGATGCTAGCTCCTTGGAGGAAAAGTTATGACCAGCCTAGACAGCATATTAAAAAGCAGAAACATTACTTTGCCAACAAGGGTCCAAAAGTCAAAGCTATGGTTTTTTCAGTAGTCATGTGTGGATGTGAGAGTTGGACTATAAAGAAAACTGAGCACTGAAGAATTGATGCTTTTGACCTGTGGTGTTGGAGAAGCTCTTGAGAGTCCCTTGGACTGCAAGGAGATCCAACCAGTCAATCCTAAAGGAAATCAGCCTTGAATATTCATTGGAATGACTGACGCTGAAGCTGAAACTCCAATACTTTGGCCACCTGATGTGAAGAACTGACTCATTTGAAAAGACCCTGATGCTGGGAAAGACTGAAGGTGGGAAGAGAAGGGGATAACAGAGGATAAGATGGTTGGATGACATCAGTGACTTGATGGACATGAGTTTGAGTAAGCTCTGGGGGTTGGTGATGGACAGGGAGGCCTGGCATGCTGCAGTCCATGGGGTCACAGAGAGTCGGACACGACTGAGCGACTAACCTGATGCTTTTCCGTTTTTGGCATTTGCCTTGTTTATCTTTTTCTTAATGATTTGTAGAAACTATTAATATTAATTTTTATTGGTTGTCTGGACTGAGACCATTTCCTCCCCATCTGTTGCTTTTAATTTTGCCTGAAGTTAAAAAGCCCTAAGTGTCTTCCTTCTATCACTCAAGAAACTTAAATTTTGATAAATTTAACCTATTGATTTTTTTCTGCTTAAAAACAGGTTTGTAGAAAGATTTCTTGGCAGTAGGTCATAAATTAGTTTCTAATACTTTCTTCTCATAATTTCTTTTCATGTTTATGTCTTTAATAAACTGAGAATTTGTTTGTGTATATATATACATTTATGTATTTATTTGTTTTGGCAAAGTGTGAGCTGCTGCTATGCTAGCATCTTCCCCAGAAGTCTTGCTATAGATAGCACTGTTTAAGTCACTATTGATTAAACTTTCTTTTACATTCTAACTGCCACATTTATCCTCTCGGAAGAAAGTGAAAGTATTAGTTGCTCAATCATGTCTGACTTCTTCCACTTTGTGGATTGGGGCCCGCCAGCCTTCTTTGTCCATGGAATTTTCCAGGCAAGAATATGGCGTAGGTAGCCATTCTCTTCTCTAGGAGATCTTCCTGACCCAGGGATTGAACTTGGGTCTCCCATATTGCAGGCAGATTCTTTACCATCTGAGAGCCACCAGGGAAGCCCAGTTATACCCTCTATGCACTCCTAAAACTCCCCTTATATATATCTCAAAGCTTATAATTATTTTTTCCATTCTTCTTTTCTGTTTTTTCTTTGTTTCATTTTGGAAAATTGTCCAAGCTCCATCTTCCATTTCACACATTATCTCTTTGACTAGTTCTAATCTCTTATTTAACCTATGAGTGAAAAAGTTGGCTTAAATCTCAACATTCAGAAAACGAAGATCATGGCATCTGGTCCCATCACTTCATGGGAAATAGATGGGGAAACAGTAGAAACAGTGTCAGACTTTATTTTGGGGGACTCCAAAATCACTGCAGATGGTGACTGCAGCCATGAAATTAAAAGGCGCTTACTCCTTGGAAGAAAAGTTATGACCAATCTAGGTAGCATATTGAAAAGCAGAGATATTACTTTGCCAACAAAGGTCTGTCTAGTCAAAGCTATGGTTTTTCCAGTGGTCATGTATGGATGTGAGAGTTGAACTATGAAGAAAGCTGAGCACCGAAGGATTGATGCTTTTGAACTGTGGTGTTGGAGAAGACTCTTGAGAGTCCCTTGGACTGCAAGGAGATCCAACCAGTCCATTCTGAAGGAGATCAGCCCTGGAATTTCTTTGGAAGGAATGATGCTAAAGCTGAAGCTCCAGTACTTTGGCCACCTCATGCGAAGAGTTGACTCATTGGAAAAGACTCTGATGCTGGGAGGAATTGGGGGCAGGAGGAGAAGGGGGCGACAGAGGAGAGATGGCTGGATGGCAACTCCAAAATCACTGCAGATGGTGACTGCAGCCATGAAATTAAAAGGCGCTTACTCCTTGGAAGAAAAGTTATGACCAATCTAGGTAGCATATTGAAAAGCAGAGATATTACTTTGCCAACAAAGGTCTGTCTAGTCAAAGCTATGGTTTTTCCAGTGGTCATGTATGGATGTGAGAGTTGAACTATGAAGAAAGCTGAGCACCGAAGGATTGATGCTTTTGAACTGTGGTGTTGGAGAAGACTCTTGAGAGTCCCTTGGACTGCAAGGAGATCCAACCAGTCCATTCTGAAGGAGATCAGCCCTGGAATTTCTTTGGAAGGAATGATGCTAAAGCTGAAGCTCCAGTACTTTGGCCACCTCATGCGAAGAGTTGACTCATTGGAAAAGACTCTGATGCTGGGAGGAATTGGGGGCAGGAGGAGAAGGGGGCGACAGAGGATGAGATGGCTGGATGGCATCAGTGACTCGATGGACGTGAGTCTGAGTGAACTCCGGGAGTTGGTGATGGACAGGGAGGCCTGGCGTGCTGTGATTCATGGGGTCTCAAAGAGTTGGACATGACTGAGCGACTGAACTGAACTGAGTAATTTCCAGCCAATTACTGAATTTTTTATTTTTGTAAATTTTGTTACTTTTTTTCAAAATCTGCTTTTTTCGGGGGGTTTGCGTCCTTCTTATGCCTAGACTTTATTCCTTTCTTCATATATGTACAGCTCAAGTAAACTTACTTTAAAGTCCCACTCTTACTGATCTATTATTTGTGATTCCTTGGGCATGGCCATTTATCATGTTTGCTGATGATCTCCTAGATCATTAGATTTCTTTAAGACTTGTGTGGATCAGGCCTTTTGCGTGAACTATTTTTTCACACTGCTGGTACAAATCCTGGCTTGCAGAGGCTTTCCCATGGGAATTTTCATAGTTGCTTCTATTAGGGCCACAAAGGAAATCTCAGGGCCAAATTTTTATGTCTACATCTTGGTTCAAGGATTTTGCATCATGTAGACAGTTTAAGAATTCAATCTCATACCGTCAGGCAGTGCAGTGTGGAGGATTCTATTTTTTGGGTCAGCGAGTGAAGTTTTCCTAATTCTACTTTGATGTATAGGAAAGACTTACTTTTTCTGGGTCCTGTGCTGAATGTGGAGATTTGGCCTCAGTGTCAGCCTCCATGGTGCCTTTAAGACCTCAACCTGCAAGACATGTATCTGGTTTAGTTACTCCTGTGGCCATACAGTTTCGACTAAAACTGCAATGATCCTGGTACGTAGAGTTTCTCATTTGTGCTTTTGAGCTTGGTTATGTATTTTGATTTTTAAAAGTCATAAACATTTTGTAGTATTTCTGTGTGTTTTAAGAAGGAGGGGGGCTTCATGCATGAGCACAGTCTTCAATCTTGACCTGAAAGCCCTTCTACTTCTTTACTGGCAGCTCCCACATCACATGGGTTATACTCCAAACATGCACTTGTAAATTAGTAATTGTGATGTCAGAATATATTTTTCCATACAAAGAGAGTTAGTATGCTGATTAGATAAACGATAGTGCAAGCTTCACTGCTTAGGACAGGTGAGGGTGTCATTAGGAGAGATCCAGGCAGCTATCCATGCATTCTCCATCATTCAAAATCTAGCTTTAGGGACTTCTTTGACAGTTCAGTGGTTAAGATTCCACACTTCCAATGCAGGGGCTGCTGGTTTGATCTCGGCTGGTGGAACTAAGATCCCATGTGCCGCGTGTAATGGTCAAATTAACAAAACAAAACAAAACTAGTCTTGCAGTCTCAGAAATGCAATTTTCTTGGACATCAATTGTGGATTCACCTATTAGGTAAGGGCTCGACAGAACAGTGTGATTTGTCAAATCAGAATGCCAATTTTATATAGTGTATCACGAGACTTGTAACTGCTGAAGGAATGAATGCTTAAGACCTCCTGGAGCACATTCTGTCCCTGGAGCTAATCTCTGTGGGAAGCCACGTAATAATCAGGAGTTTTCCTATGGAGCATGAAATCTAAGTAATGGGGTTTTTAATTATGTTATTTGAAAGAGCCTCAGGATCTGACATATGCTGAATCCATGTCTGTAACAGGGGACTTCCTTGTCAGTGAGACCATCACGTTCAAAGCCCATTTGACGAAGTGTCCTGTCCTCTGGACAGAGCTTGGGTGGTCACTGCCAGGGTTTGTTTTTCTGATTCTGTCTTTTCTACACTTCCAGGAATGACTATATTCTTTCTTTAGATTTAATAATTTCAGTCCAGTCTTAGACCTGGGAGCCACTGTTTTAATGTGATTTTGCAAAGCTCTTCTCTGGGTGATTTCATAGTATAACTTTCAGTGTGTAATCTTATTTCTGGATTTTGAAAAACATATTTATTTATTCATTTGGCTCTGCTGAGTCTTAGTTGTAGATCTTTGATCTTTGATGTGGGATCATTTTTAGTTGTGGCATGTGAATTCTTAGTTGTGGCACGTGGGATCTAGTTCCCTGACTAGGGATTGAACTCGGGACCCCACTGCATTGGGAGTGCAAAATCTTAGCTATTGGACCACAAGGGAAGTCCCTATCTCTGACTTCTTTGTAGTGGGAAGAAGACCCACTCACAGCCAATGCCCTTCCATTCACAGCAATACTTATAACCATTAGTTTTTCCCAATTTGGTATTAGAAAATTTTCAAAATTACAGAAGAGTTGGAAGAACTTTGGGAGCAAAGTTCAAGAACCACTTACATGTTATATCTTTCACCTATATTTCACATTGATATCGTGTATTGTGTTTGCTTCATGTGTATAAACTTATTTTGTTTATTTTGATGAACATGAGATATAAGTTGTAGATGTCATGTAATATAACTAATCAATAAATCAGCGTACATTTCCAAGGAAAACTACATTCCCTTATGTAACCACAGTGCCAAGATCACACCCAAGAAAATTAATTTATAATCCATATTGAAATTTCCCCAATTATTCTAAGAATATCTTTCCTGCAATAACTGTTCTTAGTCATCTTTTTGGGAGAAAATGCTTTCAGAGTTTGAGGTGGCAAGCACCACAAGTTTCACTCAACACAAGATAGGTATTATCTTCCTTCTCTGCTCCTCCCACCTCTATCTATTCTTTCAAGGGAAGAATCAGGCATAAAAAATTATAAAAGAGCAAGAAGGGAAAGCTGATTTGTAGGTAAATGATAGAGTTATGACTTATGATCTTATTGACTCTAGCAAACAATACATACTCATCCAGGTGTTTTTGAAATACATCCAGGGTTAAGCTTTTATATTCAGGCTTGCTACTGCTGCTTCTGTCTAGTCCCTAAGTCATGTCCGACTCTTTGTGACCCCATGGATTGTAACCCCACCAGACTCCTCAGCCCATTGGATTCTCCAGGCAAGAATACTGGAGTGGGTTGCCATTTTCTTTTCCACGGTATTTTCCCGAGCCAAGGATCAAACCTCCATCTTCTGCTTGGCAGGCATATTCTTACCACTGAATTACTACTTAATAGCTGGGGCCATGGGAAATCAAAAACACACTGACTGGAGATCCCAAGGCTCCACCTGCTTCACTGTTGGGTGCTCTTCCCTGGCAAGAGTTCTCTTGCCCAGTGTGACCTGGCCTTACTTCATGATGATGCCTAAAAGCCTCTACCTTTAAAGAACTTAACAGGCTGGCTTGTGAGTATCTAAGGAAATACTCTGTGTGTCCTGAATCAAGGCTGGGAAGATTTCAGGGTGCCCCTGAAGCAGCACTTGTCTTCAGATGCCAGCCTTGGCTCTTAGGCAGCTGGTAGACAGCTGTTCTTTAAAAGAGCTTCACTGTGAACTCTGCATATCATTTGACCTGGTTTGTTCAAAGCCTGGAAAATGCGAAGAGGTTAAGGTTAAGAAACCTGCCTTGTGCTCTCAGGACACATGCAGGTCCTGAGCCACCAGTGGGTCAGGGCTGTATTCTGGTTTAGTGAGGATGGAGACCACTTGCCTACACAGAGCTCAACGATCTGAACTGAAATGAGACTACCTGTGTGTCAACATGAGTTTGTTAACTTGTTCCAGAATTGTCTTGCCCAGAAAGATGAGCCTGTAACCAACAGATAACTTCACTGCTTGGATCAGAAAATTTCTCAAAACCAGTTTGTTAAGGCAATCATTTGCTCATCTGGGCAAATAGCGCCATGATCTGACAATGGTATACTTATCCAGACTTGCTTCAAGAACTTCACCCTGCTGTCTTCATCAATCCTAAACTGTTACAACATGAAATTTTTCCTCTGCCAATCAGATCTGGGCACTAAGGGCCACTGGTCAGGCCAGGTATATTAACTGACCCCTACCCCATCTTCCCTGTAGCACTTGAACTTCTCTTGGTCGTCTCATTGAGTCAACTGATTGTGCAGACTTCTCCACAATCCCATCGGCATGGTTTTTGTGTGACCTGTTGTGTAAGCAGCAGTATATGTGATTGTGTGATTGTGTATGAATCATGCCAAAAAGGATGTGATGGTTTGAAACAACTGAGTGTGTTCTTAGACTTTTAAAACTAAAATCTTTGTATTTTTGCAAAGTATAAAATTAAAGTCATAACTTTTGAACTCCACACAGGAAGCACAAAAGCATTTATAAGAATTGTACAACTAGAGACACGCTTTTGACAAAATCTCCTGAACTCTTCCAAAACTGGTCTTTAAATAGGACAATGATATATTTTTTCCAGAAGCTCTATTATTACGCTCATGAGATGTTTTATCTAAGACAAATGTGAATCTGTTTACAAACAAGGATATACATAAGTAACAAAATTATTTAACATTAAGATTTTTCTCACAAATGGATTATTTCTGTTGAACAAAATAGGTCACGGCAGGCAGTTATAGTTGGTTATAATGTAAATTTCTTCAGAGTAGTGTGTCAATTGCAAAAATGGCTATGAATTCTTCTCATCACTGCATTCATGTCCTCCCCACATGGAATCTGTGATTCTCTTTGGCCAACAAAATGTTGGCAAATGAGATGCAAACAGAGGCTTGAAAAGTGCTTGCATATCTCTGGATAAACTACAACCACCACCGTGTTAAAAAGATAACTGACAGGTTAGCCTGTCGGATGAGACACACTCATGGTACTATTACCCTTATCACTCATGCTGACATGAGAGTGATGTCATTATGGACCAGTTGATCTCAGAGGTATGAGCAACCTTAACCAAAGAGCAGCTGGAGAACCTTCCCTTGATGCCTTCCTGGAACTTAGATGTGATATGAGAGGCAGAGCAGCCATACTGTTTCCATGAGGCAAGAAGCATCCACTAAGGGACAACTGAGCAGAAAGATAAGCAGAAACTAGGGTCTCTGATGGCATGGAGCTATAGCATTAGCCTTGGAAACCCTACTTCTGGACTTTGTGTCATATGAGAAAAAGAAAATGTGATTTTGTTCAGCCAGGGTATGTAGGTTGGGTTTCTGTTATGATATTTCTATCTGAAAAACTGGTGAATTAAAAATAGTTTTCTCTGCAGAAGCTTCTGTAAGAGCTCTTCTCCACCTCCATGCCCACCAATTCTGACAAAGTGAAGAAGAGTCGGGGAGCTGTGGATTGACAACAGGCAGAAGGGCTTTCTGGATTGACCAGTAAAATCAGAAGGGCTTTCCAGATTGAGCATGAGGTCAGTTACTGGAAAGTGGGTTCAGTTCAGTTCAGTCGCTCAGTCGTGTCCGACTCTTTGCGACCCCATGAATCACAGCACGCCAGGCCTCCCTGTCCATCACCAACTCCCGGAGTTCACTCAGACTCACGTCCATCAAGTCAGTGATGCCATCCAGCCATCTCATCCTCGGTCGTCCCCTTCTCCTCCTGCCCCCAACCCCTCCCAGCATCAGAGTCTTTTCCAGTGAGTCAACTCTTCGCATGAGGTGGCCAAAGCACTGGAGTTTCGGCTTTAGCATCATTCCTTCCAAAGAAATCCCAGGTCTGATCTCCTTCAGAATGGACTGGTTGGGTCTCCATTACTTACCCTGAAAACCAAAATAAAATAAGGCCAGAAGCTGCTTAAGGCCAGTAGTGTGGAGCAGAAAGCAGAGGATGAGGAGAACAATGGATGGGCGTGTGAGAGGATGGTGTCTGGGGAAACACTGGAACAGGTGTAATAAAGGTCAAGGTCATCTTAACTGTAGGAAAGACAGCGCGGTAAATGGGGACTTGGCAGACTGAAAGGCAGGAGTCCGGGCCAGATTCCCGACTCTGGTTTGTAAAGTTGAAATGGTCGAGTTCCTGGCCTGTGGAAGGGATACTCAGATGCCTCGAGACTGTTCCTGGGAAAACAGCTGGAGTGAAATACCTCCTCCGTGTTCCCTGTCAGCTTGGATTCCAGAACACACGTTTCCCAAACACCTGAGCTTCTGGCTTTGCCTCCGGCTCCCTCTCCCCTCCGCCACTTCGCTGTGCCCAGGTCCCCTCCATCTGCATTTGGCTTCCCGAAATACAGCCGCCCTTCACCGCTGGGCCTGTGATTTACAGCCTCTGAGCATCACTGCGGAGCAAATAAGACATTCTTCATTTTCACACCTGACACAAGAGGAGCAGGAAAGTCAGTCTCCAAAGTCAGACTCGAAGGCCTCTTGATTAAGAGTTAAATTGCAGATGTGATTTACTCAATTTGAGCGTGGGGAAAACAAGGGATGTGGAAGATAATGTGATTGGCAAACTCACGTTTCCATGTCTCCCGAGAGCGGAGCAACTCGCACGGAGGCTGTGTGGAGTCTGAACTTGGGTGTGGCCGGGGGAGGAGGATCTCTGTGACTGATGGACTCACGGGTCTGTTTCGGGGAAGGGTGAGTTGGGGAACTCTCCCGATGTCCGTTTTAAGTCACGTCAGCAGGATAAGTGGCAAAGGAAATGGCAACCCACTCCAGTATTCTTGCCTGGAGAATCCTGTGGACAGAGGAGCCTGGTGGGCTGCTGTCCATGGGGTCGCAGAGTCGGACGTGACTGAAGCGACTTAGCATGCATACATGCATTGGAGAAGGAAATGGCAACCCACTCCAGTGTTCTTGCCTGGAGGATCCCAGGGACAGAGGAGCCTGGTGGGCATCTATGGGGTCGCACAGAGTCGGACACAACTGAAGCGACTTAGTAGCAGCAGCAGCAGCAACAGGTAAGGGGTGTGATCAGAAGTATGAGTTGGGGGACATCTTGGAAGGAACAGGAATCCAGAGACAAGAATTCTGGTCTTGATTTTGTCACATGTTGTGGGAGTCTCATGCCAGGGCATATGAATGGGTCTCAGCTTCTTTAAAAATGAATCTCTGGTGACTCAGACGGTAAAGAATCTGCCTTCCAATGCAGGAGATGACATGACAGGTTCGATCCCTGGGTTGGAAAGATTCCCTGGAGGAGGAAATGGCAACCCACTCTGGTATTCTTGCCTAGAAAACCCCATGGACAGGGAAGCCTGGTGGGCTACAGTCCAGGGGGGTGGAAAGAGTTGGACACGACTGAGCAACTAGCACTTTCTAACACTTTCAGCTTCTTTACCTAAAAATGGATTGGGACTAAATGACACAAAGGTCCTTTGGACTGACTTATGCGAGAGTGAGAGGTGAAGAAAGAGGTCTAGTGAGTTTAGAAAATATTTTTGATCAGTTTTACCATGAAGAGCAGCTGAGAGCAAACCAGGAACTGGAGGGCAATGTGGAGTCAGGATAAGCTATCTTTACAATGGAAGATAATAGAACACTTTATAGAAAGATAAAGGATCACTGTAGTAATAAAGTCCTGGAGTGATGAGGGGAGAGAATGTACAGCTCAAGTGGCCTTTGATAGGATCAAGGATGATTCATCTCCCGTAACTGGATGGGAGGCAGAGTATTTGGACACAAATGCCAAGTAGACGGGGGATTTGATAATGGAAGGAAGTTGTTTTCTCATCTGATAGTTCCTATTTTCTCAAAGAATCACAAGATGATGCTGGCAGCCCAGGTGGTAGGGAGGTATCTGGGGGCGGGGGATGTTGACAAGGAAGAAGTCATGATAGCATCTCAGAAAGTAAGCAAGTGAAATGACTGGGGTCCTAGGGCTGGTTGTTGGTGAGATGAGTGAATGAGTGAAAGTCACTCAGTCATATGCGACTGTTTGCAACCCCATGGACTGTAGCCCTGCAGGCTGCTCTGTCCATGGGTTCTTCAGGCAAGAATACTGGACTGGGGTGCCATTTCCTTCTCCAGGGGATTTTCCTGATCCAGAGATGGAACCCAGGTCCCCTGCATTGCAAGCAGATTCTTTACTGTCTGAGCCACCAGGGAATCCCCCGTTGGTCTGAGGTACATGGCCACAAATTGAAAGGGAGATGAGTTGGCGTGATTGTGGGATTTCTCCTCCAGTGATCTGCTTTCTGAGTGCAGACAGACGAGACCTGAGAGTGAGGCATCTTGAGAGATCGTGTTTGTAAAGAGGTCTTGAGTAGGGGACACACAGAATCTAAATTGTGTAAGGAGGAAAGTGAACACTTGAGATCATGAAAAGATGTTGGAATTAATGAATTCAATGGAATTAATAAAATTGATGGGCTGGAGTTCTGAAGGAAGTGTGCTAGAAGGTGGTGAGAAAAGCACATCTTTGTACAGGATTTGAACTCCTTTCTTCGTGATCTGTTTTGCACGTTGGAGATGGATTCTTGTGAGCCTAAGGACCCTGGTCCAGTCCATGCCCCTTCTTTCTCCTCAGTTTTACAGTCTTCATGTACTTCTGGTGAATAAGTGAACAAGGGGGCCGATTCGTGTAGCTCATTCTCACTCTTGCAGGTCGAAGTCAGATCCCATGTCCTACTTACCAAATGTGGTAATGTCTTAACCACTGGAGCAGCAGGGAAGTCCGTCCCCATGTATATGTGTTTTTGCTGCGTCTGTGCTCAGCCATGTCCAATTCTTTTAGAGCCCATGGGCTCTAGTCTGCCAGGCTCCTCTGTGCATGGAATTTTCCAGGCAAGAATACTGGAGTGGGTTGCCATTTCCTCCTCCAGGGGATCTTCCTGACCCAGGGATTGAACTGGTGTCTCCTGCGTCCCTGCATTTGCAGGCGGATTCTTTACCACTGTGCCACCTGGGAAGCCCATATGTGTTTTTAGAAGGCTTATTTTTGTTGGATTAAGTGGAGAATCAGTGGTTTTCTTTGTTCTTTCTTTATGATTTCCTAGTCTGTACCCTGATTGGTGAGGGGTGTGTGTTGGCTGCTGATAATCCAAGCCTGATGTAGGTAGAGATGGACCCATTTTAGGAAAGCAAGTGGCGTCACCTCCCCAGCCCACAAAGAACCCAAGATCTAAACAACAACCCTGATAGGAAGGGCATTAGGGCACATAGGTTGCTGCCATTACACAGATGAGGTCAGAGTGCTGGAAAGGTTAATACCTGCCCTATCTTAGGAAGAACACCACCACTGACTGTTACTGAAGACTGAAACCTTGAAGTCATCCTCGGTTTCTGCCATCTCTTTCACCTGCCTCCCAAACTCAGTCAGTGTCTTGAATGAATAAATGAGTGAATGAGCTATACAACTTCAGTTTAGATTTTGTTGAGGTGGATAAAATATTATCGTCTCACTTCTTTCCATTCCCACTGCCAAATGAGAGGCAAATTCACTTTAATAATTATACAGAGCTAAATAAATGTTTCAGGATGAGCATGTATGTTTACTTCATAAATTGCTTACAAACTTAAAAGTATTTTAATTACACTTGATAATGTATCGCAAGTTATTTAAACAGCATGAATTCATGGGCAGCACATCATTCATTGTGTGAGTAATTTGGGGGTTATTATCTATATGTATATTGGTTCTTTCTACTCAAAAATACTACATACATGTCTCAAATTTTAATTATTATAAAAAAAATACCAAAACATTGTTGACATAAATATGCCTGATTAACCAATACAGGGTTAAGTAAATAATCTGAAGCAAACTAAATTGATAATTATGGACTAATTATGAAATTGTAATTTAAGTAGCAGCAACTGAAAATCATGATTAATTCAAGGCAGTGTTGAGGACACATTCACATGGATGTCCTTTCGGAAAATTGTTGAGTTGGAGGGAATTTATGGATCGTAAACTCTGTATGTCCATGTATGCTCTATTTTCCAAAATGGACCCTGCAATTTTTCTGCTCCCTTGAACTTTGTGATCACCTTGACCAATAGAATTTGGGAGAAATGATATTATGGTCTTTGAAGACTAGGTCATAAAAGGTGATGTGGGCCTCTCTCTCAGAATTCTTGCCATCAGTGCATTAAGCCACTGAGTTTTAGAGTAATTTGGAACACACACACACCTAGCAGCTTTGCAAGTATGACCTGGTTCTGATGACAAAATCTCCCAATAGAGAACTGAATTAGACTCTCTGGAAACTGTCAGTAATGCACTAATTTTTAGTTTATGACTTGCGTCAATCATAAAAATTCTCTTCAGAGTTCAGCATCTAGAAAGCAGGCTCCATATACACATAAAAATGAATGACTATGGAATCGAAAGCTGTTTTCCAGTAAAAAGCATGCTGCTGTATGTGTGTGCACTCAATCGTGTCTGACTCTTTGTGATCCCATGGTCTGTAGCCAGCCAGGCTCCTCTGTCCATGGGATTTGCCAGGCAAGAATACTTGGAGTAGGTTGTCACTTCCTCTTCCAAGAGATCTTCCCGACTCAGGGATCAAACTCACAGTCTCTTGCATTCTGCACTGGCAGGCAGATTCTTTACCACTAGCACTACCTGGGAAACCCACCATAGAGACTTATAATTTTTGCATCTGTTCATAATTCCTTAAGAATCCTATGGACCACCAGTACATATGGACAATTTATTGTGAAATAGCAATCACTATAGATAACTCTCAAATCAAGACCCCTATCTCTGGCCTCTACTAAGATTTCTGCTCATGAATCTCAATAATCACTCCTTACCCATCAGAAAACAATCTCAGACTTACAGGAAAGTACTGGGAATAAAGATTAGAAACTCCCATGGAGCCATTGCTGTAATTACACAGATTAGTGTTTAACCAACTTTATTGCATGTTTGAAATATCTTTCAAGAGCTAACATTAAAGGTACAGTTCAAGCCTTCTTTGAGCCCTTCTGACCTCATTTACTCTTTCATCAGAGCTGTGGACTGTTCTGAAATTGCTCTGTTTCCTTTTCATTCAAGGGCTTCCCAGGTGGCGCTAGTGGTAAAGAATCTGCTTGCCAATGCAGAGACAGACACAGGTTTGATTCCTGGGTCAGAAAGATTCCCTGGAGGAGGGCAGTGGCAACCTACCCCAGTATTCTTGCCTGGAGAATCCCATGAACAGAGGAGCCTGGTGGGCTACAGTCCACGGGGTGGCAAAGAGTTGAACAATACCTAAAGTGGCTTAGCACGCATGCAAACTTTCTTTAGCCTCCCTCAGAAGGTAGATGGAACTCATCCATTTTTTCTTAAAGGAAGAGACAGTTTCTTGAATCTTTAGACTTTAAATGCACAGTTCAGTTTTAACTCCCTGCTTTTCTCGGTCCTGAACACCTATTCTCAGTCCCCATGGAGGAATTAGAACCCAAGGCACTGGGCCTTATACTCTGGGCAAGAAACCAGTGATTCCTTGTAGAGTCAGCTTGATTTTCCATTCTAATTTTTCTCGAGGCTTTTAGCAGTTGAAGCTTTTACCTCTTTAGTTTTGAACCCGCCTCTGCATTATGTATCTTGTCATGATATTGCATGCAAAATTTCTATTTGTTTTGGCAAGGGTGGGGCTGGCTTGTATCAGCTCAGCACACATAATACCACAAGCCATCCCTGCCATGTTTATATTTGCACGTTCATATTGGCACTGCCACATTAATCACCAGCTAATTGGAAAGAAAGCCTGAAGCTTTCACAAAAGTTAAAATAAAACCAACCAACCAAGAAAAAAAAAATGTTCAAACCAGTTTGTTGGTTAAGATAATTGAGTTGATAGATCTGAGCATCCTGGGTGATATATCGCACCCTTGTTTTTGCCTCAAATGTTCCTGAATCTAAATCTTGGCTTGGCTATTCACTGGTAGCATAATTCTATTACTTCTTTGAAACTCACCTTCCTAATCTATTGAATGACGATAACACTTACCTCCTGTGTTTTCAGTAAGAATTAAAAAGATTTCTATGTGTAAAAGTTCTCAGAGTACTTTTATATTTATGTTAAGTTTTTATTTACTTAGCAAACTCACCCATTTATCTCAGTTTTTTTAAACTATGATACTTTCTATGGTAAGTCCCCTACATATGAACCTTCAGGTTTCAAACTTTCAAATATGCGAACGTGCCTATGTATGCCAGCCATTGTAGTGTACTGTATTCTTCAAGGTATTCTACTGTAAGATTAAAAATGTTTTCTTTATTTTTTGGTGTTTGTTTTTATGTACATATTTTTTGTGTGAAAAGTATTATAAACCTATTATAGTATAGTATATATAGCTGATTGTGTTAGTTGGGTACCTAAGATAACTTTGTTGGGCTTACGAACAAATTGGACTTATGAACGTGCTCTTGGAGTGGAACTCATTGTGTGGAACTCCACAGTGTGTCATGGACTTACTGTATCTCTGTCTCTGTCATCTCCATCTCTTTCCCCACACAGTCCTCATCCGTAACCAGTGCCTATGTAGCACTGATTCTCCTGGTTGCAGTTGTTCAGTTGCTAAGTCTTGTCCAATTCTTTGTGACCCCATGGCCTGTGGTGTGCCAGGTTCCTCTGTCCTTCAGTATCTCAGAATTTGCTCAAATTCACATCCATTGGGTTGGTGATGCTCTCTGCCCCCATTGGGTTGGTGAGAGAGCATCACCGATGATGGGCAGAGAGCATCACTGACTTTTGCCTTCTTTTGCCTTCAACCTTTCCCAGCAGCAGAGTCTTTTCCCTGATGGTTTCAATAATAAACACTGAAAAGACATACAGAAGACCCAGTCCTTGCAAATGCCTGCTACAGAGGACGTATCTTGTGTTCTATTTTGCATCCTCTTAGCCAGCAGTTTGGCTTGACTGTTGCTGTGGTAACCAGCTGCCCACAGGTATAACTTGGCAGCATCTCTTTTCAGCTGTACCAGGCATCTCTTGCCATCTTCCCTGATGCTTCCCTCACTTGGGATGCCTGCAGGAGCCAGGCAGCCATCCTGACACATGCACCTGGAATATCCTGGAAGCATGAGGGAACAAACACCCCTGGGGCAACCAACCTGTAACCATTGGGGGATATGAGCTGGTGCTTACATACAACCCTTTTCATCCTAGGAAAATCTATTTTGAGGTGTCACCTACCAGGCTGTGTTCTGGAGATAGAGCTCTAGTTTCTTGCAGTTCGATGGTTAATCTGCTTAATCACACAGCCATGGATTAGCTTTGCTCCCCCTGAGTTCACTGTCTCCATGTTTTACTCCTGTTCCCTGGGATTACTTTTCAAAAGTAAACCCCTAGACCTAAGCCCTTGCCTCTGGCTCTGCCTTTTAGGAGAGTAGAGGCTAAATCACCTGGATAAGTTCGTTACGAGACTAGATTTTCCACATGAGAAGGTGAGAGCTCAACTCTATCAGAGATGTAAGTACTAAGATTTAAGTTTGAGGACATTTGTATCGACAAGCTTAGGCCCCAAGGCCCTAAGGCCTTTTGGGTTGCAGAAATCTGTATAATTTACACCATGAAGTGAAGTGTTAGTTGCTCAGTCGTGTCCAACTCTTTGTGACCCCATGGACTATAGCCCACCAGGCTCCTCGGTTCATGGAATTCTCTAGGCAAGAATACTGGAGTGGGTTGCCATTCCCTTCTCAGGGGATCTTCCTGACCCTGGCATCAAACCCAGGTCTCCTGTATTACAGGCAGGTTCTTTACTGTCTGAGCCCCCAGGAAAACCCAATTTATACCATATCCTTCCCCAAAGGGGATATAAGATGTCTTTATAGACAGAGGACAGATAAAAATCATCTAAATTCCAGAAGCTTACAACCAGTGCTGCATGTAAAGGCTGACATTTGCTAGGCTGAGTGCAGTGGGTGAGACAGCTCCTCAGTGATTAGAACTAGGTAAGCAGGGAAGCCTTGAGAAGAAAAGCCTTAAACAGACAATAGTGGGATGTCGCCGAATATGCTAAAAATTAGGAATGTACTTTTCCCTAACTCTCTCCTGTCCTTTTCTTGGGATGACAGACATAATTTCAGCTCCATACTCAATGTGCCATATGCTCAGTTGTGTCCAACTCTTTTTGGCTCGGTGGACTATAGCCCGCCAAGCTCCTCTTTGCGTGGAATTCTGGGGCAAGAATACTGGAGTGTATAGCCATTTCATTCTCCAGGGAATCTTCCCGACCCGGAGATCAAACCCACATTTCCTTTTTCTCCTGCATTGCAGACGGATTCTTTACCTGCTGAGCCTTCAGCAAAGCCCTGACTCTAATTCCCAAGATTAGAAGGTCAGTCTGAAATCCAGCCAGAGCTGACTTTTTCACTCATTTCTTGCTTGCAGATAATTGGAGGAGAGATCACATCATTTACTTGGATGGGCAGTAAGGGGTTAGGACCTTCGCGATTGTGGTCCCCATAAAGAAGCTGGTTGTAATTGCCAGCGTCAGAAATGGGACATCTGAATGATATTTCTCCAGCAGAAAGCCAGCTTCTGATTTTTTTTTTTTTCCTGGCTGTGCTTTTGGAGGTCAGATGCCAGATGTACAATGAATATTCAAGAAGCTAGGACCTGGGCAGTTCCTGGAGCCTCTGACTGTCAGCCTGGCTGTGGCTGATTCATGCCTTGCTCTTGAAACAGTCTGTACTTGGGGCCAAAAGTAACACCTCTCCTCTTTCAGTGCCAGGTGGGTGGAATTTACCTTGGGCAAAAAAATATACAGAGGAAAAGTCAATCTACAGGAACTGGAGGGGAGGAAATAGGTCAAATACTGACCTATTTGAATAAACCCTCCATTTACAGGCCCCTGAATGGATGTAAACTTGAGCCGACTGTTTAGAAAAGGGCAAAGTGACCAGAAATGAGAACTTGGAGAGGCGAAGACAGCTCTAGGGAACAAACAGAGCCTTGGTGTTTTGAAAACCCATGTCAGTGAAAATGAGATCAGAGCATAAGGAACAGAAGTGGCATTCAAAGCAAGGGCAGAATGAAACAGTTCTGAGAAAGACCTACATCTGCGGATCAGAAGTACCTAGCAGGCCCCAGGCGAAAAGAATAAAAACAGATCAACACCTAGAAAACAGCCTGGCAGAATTCCTGAACTCCAAGGACAAAGAATTGATTGCCGATGCAGACTCCAGAGAGCAAGCAAATGAAAAGAGAGTCAAGGTCAGGCTTCCTTTCTGCAGCATTAAATAGGAGACAACATGGACAGATGAAGCCAGAGGTCTAAAGGAAAAAGGAGGCATGGTACACGATGATGCTCTGTGTGAAGTCCCAAGGGAGGCATCCTCAGTTAGGCAATAGCTCAGGAACACTGCCACCCACCTCTCTGTGCTCAGAAAGCTCACCCAGCCACCCAAAGCACGTGTTGTGATGAAGGATCCACAGATCACCAAGTTGGGCACAGAGAAAATGACAGCCAGGGACTTCCCTGCTGGTCCAGTGGTTGAGAATCTGATTTCCAGTTCAGGGGATGCAGGTTCGATCCCTGGTTGGGGAACTAAGATCCTGCATGCCATGGGGCAACTAATCCTGCACGCCACAGCTGCTGAGCCCGTGTGCCACAACTAGAGAGAAGCCCTCGTTTGGCAAGAAAGATCCTGAGTGGCACTAAGGGGCTGATGTACCGCTTAGTACCACTAACTGAGACCTGGCACATTTAAATAAATGTTAAAAAAAATAAAACGACAGCCTCAAAGTCTTTCAAACACAAGAACAGAGTTTGAATCACCATTATAAATATTTTTTTGAAAGCTGAATGCAAATGTCATCATTCAATCTGCAAAGAAATGATGTTAAAAATAAGCTGGGTCAAAAGTTTCAGATTGTGCCCATGAAAACTATAAAGTAGGGGGAAAAAAAAGAAAACCATGAATTAGGGACATAGTGCTAATTTCTCTAGGGGAAAAGGGGGTTCCCCACGGCTCCAGCTGATGACGATATTTCTGCTACTTCCATCTGGGTTCTCCTTGGTTATTGGCCAAGGGTTTTTCTCTTTGCTCCCATGTCTCCACATAGCGATTCTAAGAGCCTTCCCTTCTGCTGGGGGACATTGCTGGGTCTCCCTCCAAGAGTCTTGGGCTGTTGCCGGGGGGGTGTCTTCTGGGGGTGGTTGAGCTTGGGTCATGTGTGGGCCACTCATCAGTGACAGTCTTGACCCTCTATTCTGTATCTTGACTTCTGCTAAGGAAGGTCCCACCTTCCATCGCTTTCCGCCATCTTCCTTCTATTCTCAGATACTTCTTACCCTACTCTACTCCAGGCCCAGTCTTCTCTAGTCTCTGGAAGGGGAGAAACTGAATTTATAACCCATCTTCTTCCTTTGGCCTTTCGAATCTATGTTCTCCTTTTATGACTGGCTTCAGAGGATGCTCTTCGAGGTAAAAGCAAGAGAAGGGAGGGGAGGATATTTATAGAGAAGAAACAGATTCACAATTTGGAATAGAAGCCAGTCACACTGGTTTTATAACCTGTGTAACACAACACACCCACCACACAGTGATGCTGGGTGGCCCTTTTATGCTGCTGCCTGTAGCTGCGGTCTGTCTGCCTGTGTGGCCACAGCTCTCCACGGCTGGAGAGCCCCATCCTCTCAGTACCCGCTCACTCAGCTGCTGATAGGCGATGGGCTATGTCCCGTGTTAGGCTATTACAGCAAGGTTGCTGGGAGCGTCACTGCCGCTGCCTCGTGGTACCCGTGTGCCTGCATTCCTGCCGAGTGTCTCTTAAATCAACAGTGAGGCGTGCCATGCTGCTTTATCAGCCTCACTTTCTCCATAAGCTGTTGATTTGAGGATGTGTATTTTAGCCCTGGTACCTATATACTGACGTATGAATGCTTGAGTGACATTGTTACAGGACATAAAAAGGCATTTTAAATTACACCACCAGTAAATGTTGAAATAATAGTCTGAGAGCCACTGAACTCCCAGGAGAAGCTATCATGGATACACAGGGTGGCTGGGAGGTACCCAGCCCTGAAAGCTGGGGGTGTTGCTGTGTTCCAGCTGGCATCCTTGCTCTCAAGCAACAGCCTGCACACACTCACCCATCCTGGCTCATCAGCTTTGAACTTAGGCAATTCTTGATGAAAAATTTTTTCAATTTTGTGGCTGGTATTATTTATAAGATGGTACATAAAGTGAGGCTTTATTAATATTATAGAACATTATTTCAAGACTGAATAATTCAAAAGCAATAAAAAGCAGATTCACCATACCGCTGAATAGCTCCTTCCTCAGCCACAAAAATAGCCAGCAAAAGCTTTAAAATTACTGTTTGGAAAAGACTCAATTAAATTTGGATCTAAGGGCTGTTCTGGTCCCCTGTTTCTTTTGGAGAACTTGGGGGAAAAGAGAAATGGAGGAGATTTTATTCTCTTAAATATATATTGAACATATAAATATAAATAATAAAAATATACATCATATATTTATATGTAAATAAATATAAATACAATATTGGAAGGAATATACCCAAATGCTATCAGAAGTGGGAAAAGAGAAATGG
Organism: Aepyceros melampus; assembly: GCA_006408695.1. NCBI lineage: Eukaryota > Metazoa > Chordata > Mammalia > Artiodactyla > Bovidae > Aepyceros > Aepyceros melampus. Next base: position 158,479 of record SJXQ01001444.1, on the reverse strand, counting down.
AGATGATTTTATTCTCTTAAATATATATTGAGTTCATAAATATAAGTAATAAATAAAATATACATCATCTGCTTATATGTAAATAAATATAGTGCAGTGTTGGAAGGACTATACCAAAATTCTATCTGCAGTGGTTTCTTGGGGGGAAAGGTGGCATTATGGATAACTTTCTATTGTACTCCTAAATTTTTGTATTAAGTACACTGACTTTTCCAACTAAGGAAGACTTGAAAAATATTATTTGAAACAATGAAGTCATAAGAAGCCATATAAAAAATGAGAGGATATAATTCAGCTAGGAATACGAGGCTCTGAATTTTGCTCTACGCTTTTTGCCAGCCGAGGCCAGATGGAAATCTTAAGTAATGTGTCAGCCTTATCATCTGATAGAAAGAAGCAAATCGGGCTTCTAGGAAGCACCAACTTTTATCCCGGCCATTTGCTATAAACTATAACAGGAATTTTTCAGGCCAATAGATCATTTTCTCAGGGACGCTGAATAGCTAATTGACGGTGTCTTTGAGAGCAATATTTCTTCTCTCAGACACTGACTCTCAGACCCAAAGGCCATGACATTAAATTCCTGTTGAGGGAAAGTGTTTTGATGGATGTCAGTTGTTAAGTAGTAAGGTTTGCTTTCTTTCTGAGTCCTGTCTTGAGTGAAAGATGGACCTGGGGAACTTGTGGGGCTGATTGGCATGTGGCAAAGTTAGTAGGTTGTAAGATTTTGTCAAAATATCTGCTGCCCCCTCTTTAATAGGTCCACCTCGTGGGATTACATCCCATGGTAATCCCCACTCGCCAATGAGAGACTATGTCCCACACCACTGGCAGCAGGCCTGGCCATGTTACCTGTTAAGGGCGGTGCAATATGAATAAAAGTGTCTGTCTCCAGCAGAGCCTTTAATGAACACTGCAAGTTTCCATCCCCGTTCTACTTCTGCAATAAAATCACTGTGTCAAGAGAGGGTCCACATTATCCTCCTGGAGCCTGGGATGAATAAAGTGAGGGGCAGGGGAGCAGCTAACCCACAAAGGACAAGGAGGACAAGCAAGAAGGAAACCTGTGTTGTTGAAAGCCCCTGAGCCCCTGAGGGGCGTCTCATTACTACAGCCACCTAACAAAAGCTGGTGAACACCTGAGACTTCTTTTCTCGCGTGTTGAGCAGCTCACCGATTGAATTCTCAGGTACTGGCCTCCGCTGGGGTTTCTTACTCTTGTGGAGGGTGAAGAAGCAGGGCAGACACCACCTCCCTGTGAACCTGGGAGGATGTCCATGCTGTCCACATCAGCCATGGAAGGTACCCTTTCTATAACTTCTTCAGAAAACTGGGATCTCAGCTTAGACATCACTTCCTCTGGGTAGCTTTCTCCATCCCACGGCCAAGTATGGATTAAATGTCCATCCCATCTCCTGTGTCTCCTCTGTTACTACGCATTTGTCACCGTGTACTGTAATCGCATTTACTTGTCTCTCTCCTTTTCTTATGGATTCTGTGAAGGCAATGATCATATTCTTATGGGATGACTTGTGCTCTTTCAGATTCATATGTTGAAATTCTAACCCCCAGTACCTCTGAATGTAATCATATTTGGCAGTAGAGTATTTTAAAAAGTAATTAACATGAGGTCATTGGGGTGGTCTCGACTCCAATATAACTGGAGACCTTATTAGAAGAGGAGATTTGGACACAGAAGCATACAGAAGGAAGATGATATGAAAGCACAGGGGAAGATGACTGTCAACAAGCCAAGAGAGAGGCCTGGAGCATAGCCTTCCCTCACTGGTCTCAGAAGGGGCCAACCCCGCTGATGTCCTGATTTTGGACTTCCAGCCTCTAGTCTGCGAGTTAATGAATTTCTGTTGTTTAAGTCACTCAGTTTATGGTACTTCGTTTTGGCAGCCCTAGGAGACTAATACACATACCTTATTCACTTGCTAGTGCTGAGCACAAAGTCAGGAGGAGAATCAGCATCTGATCAATACTTTTTTGAGTAAATGAAAGAATGAGTCAGTGACCTAAAAGAGTCATCAGCTCAGTTTATATGAGCACAATTGAATTTAATGGAGTCCTAATAAAATGTCGCTGGCATTCAGAGAAATTAAAACCGCCACTCCTGGGGGTCGTCATGGGCCTGAAAATACAGAATAAAACACTGTTTACTGTTCCTTTCTTCTGGTGGTCTATAGTCAGATGTGGAAGGGGATGTCCGATAGAGCTACAATGAAAGATGCGATTCAAGCTCATGAGAGGCATATAAACAAAATGAGATTGGAGGGGAAATATGAAACGGCTGAAGAAAGACTCAAGCCTTGAAAGGCTGGCTGTGTGTCAGTAAGAAGTAGTGGAAAAAGAGGAATCCAAGGCACAGGATAAAAGCATGCTCCAGAAACAGAACACAGCCTCTTTGTTTGGATCATGTTGGGAGCCCTGGAGGAGAAACTCATAAAAGGACAATGTTTGGGAGGCCCTTGAATGCTAGTCTGGAAGCACTTCTGAATCTGTATTTCTGCATTTATCCCTTACAAACACTGAAAACATATCTATTAGCTCTTCCTCCATTCTGCCACCCACCTTCCCTGAAGAAGCATCCTTTGGTTTAATTATTCACTGCAAAAACTATCTTCTTGTCTCCATTTTTTTTTGCTATAATTTTCAATAGGAAATTTATGCATGGTCAATTAGCCCTCCAAGAACGTGCACAGCTCTGATGGATGGGCTAAGTTTTTGTTACCACACCACTCGGTATGTTGTGTATGATTGTGTCAGTGCAGAGGCTGGCAGTTAGTTCAAAAACAAAACAAACAAAAAAAACAAAAAAACACGGATCACCTCCTTCAAATAAAGTCATCCAAAAATTCTCTTATGCACATTCAGAGCTGGTAAATCACTTGACAGTCACAGGGCTTTCTCGGGCAGGGTGGTCAAATAAACCTCTCTCCTCAGCCAAGGTTGCCTCAGGGGTCATCTTTTTCACATGCTGGTGATCCCACACAGGTCTGTGTCAACTGATAGGAAACCTCAAGCACAGTCCTTGGACTTGAAAGCATCATCCCCTCTCCTTGCCTGCCCTTGACTTTGTTCCAGGGTTGTTGTCAGCTGTCTGCCCCTCAACAGGATAAGAACATCAGAACCTAAAATGAACAGAGATTGGGAAGGAGGTGGGATATGGAGATAATTAGAGCTGGTCAGGTCTTAAAGGGGAAGGAATTTAAAATTTTTATGTACATATTAATATTTACTTTAAATTTTATCTTAATCAAGATTGCCAGGAGAAATATTAATAACCTCAGATATGCAGACATCACCATTATGGCAGAAAGTGAAGAGGAACTAAAGAACCTCTTGATGAAAGTGAAAGAGGAGAGTGAAAAAGCTGGCTTAAAACTCAACTTTCAAAAAACTAAGATCATGACATCTGGTACCATCACTTCATGGGAAACAATGGAAATAGTGAGACTATTTTCTTGGGCTCCAAAATCACTGCAGGTAGTGACTACAGAAATTAAAAGATGCTCGCTCCTTGAAAGAAAAGCTATGACCAACCTAGACAGCATAGTAAAGACCAGAAACATTACGTTGCCAACAAAGGTCCATTTAGTCAAAGATATGGTTTTTCCAGTAGTCATGTATGAATGTGAGAGTTGAACCATAAAGAAAACTGAGTGCCAAATAATTGATGCTTTTGAACTGTGGTGTTGGAGAAGACTTGAGAGTCCCTTGGACTGCAAGGAGATCAAACCAGTCAATCCTAAAGGAGATCAGCCCTGAATTTTATTGGAAAAACTGATGCTGAAACTGAAGCTCCAATACTTTGGCCACCTGAGGCAAAGAGCCGACTCATTAGAAAAGACCCTGATGCTGAGAAATATTGAAGGCAGGAGGAGAAGGGGACGACAGAGGATGAGATGGTCGAACGGCATCACTGACTCAATGGACATGCGTTTAAGCAAGCTCCAGGAGTTGGTGATGGACAGGGAAGCCTGGCATGCTGCAGTCCATGGGGTCACAAAGAGTCGGACACGACTGAGCAACTGAACTGAACTGAACTTATCTTACTTAAATTTTTATCTATTAATTTATATCCCACACTGATGCTGAAATGATGTGGGGCAACCAGGATTTGGTGGGGCAGTGACTTCACTGGAGCTCCAGGGGTTAAGATTTTGCCTTTCGATGCAGGGAATCTGCTCCTGGTCGAGGAGCTAAGATCCTACCATGCACTGTGGCCAAAAAACCAACATAAAACAGAAGCAATATTATAACAAATTCCATAAAGACTTAAAAATTTTTTTAATGCAAATGAAGTCTCTTGTTACATAGGCTCTCCATGTGGTTTTTCCCACTCTAATACAAGAGCCATGTTCATTAATAACCAGAGCACGTGTGTATGAAGGAAGTGGCCACTGAGGAAGCATAGGTTTGTGAATGTCCCCGCCAGGACCCTCTGTTAGCTCTCGGGCTAGACATGCTCTCCTTGTATCTCAGAGGTACCATCCTGGAACATGTGAAATCAGCATCTTTGCCCAGGGCTGTGTTGATAGCAAGATGCTTGGCATTTCCCCTTAAGTGTTTGCTTTGAGCCTTTCCCCATCAGAGCTGAACCTAGAGAAAAATAAAGCAGAAAATGTCTTAGACCCTGGCCCTTGGGATATTCATCCAGATTGTTCTACCAAATCTTCAAAACCCGAGTTCAAATTAAAGCTGCCAGTACTAGAGTTTGTTTGTTTTCTTTTTTTTATTGGAGTATAATTGCCTTACAACTGTTGTGTTACTTTCTATTTACAATAAAGTGATCAGCTATCTATGTAATGTATCCCCTCCCTCTTTTGCCTCCTCCCACCCCAATCCCACCCTCCCCTCTAGGTTGCCACAGAGCACGGAGCTGAGCTCCCAGTGCTACATAGCAGCTTCCCACCAGCTCGCTATTTTACACATGGTACTGTGTATGTAGGGGGCTTCCCAGATGGCTCAGTGGTAGAGAATCTGCCTGCCAATGCAGGAGCTGTGAGAGAGGCAGTTTTGATCCCTCGGTCGGGAAGATGCCTGGAGGAGGAAAAGGCAACCCACTCCAGGATTCTTGCCTGGGGAATCCCATGGACAGAGGAGCCTGATGGGGCTATAGTCCATGGAGTCACAAAGAGGTGGACAAGACTTAGTGACTAAACAACAACAACTGTATCCGAAATAATCAGAATAACATCACATCTGTGTCACTCTCCACTGCTTTCCATGTTACCAGTTTTTCCATTGGATTCTTATGCAACCCTGGTGATGGCAACAGGGCAGGGGCAATTATATTTGATTGGAAGCATCGAAAGGGTAAGTGCAGATCAACTTGTAATTTGCACGGCTCGGACCAGACCCCAGGCTCCTAATCCCAAGGCCAGTGGTTCTTAAACTTGAGTCTTGAGTCAAAATCCTCCTGGGCTAGAAGCCTGGTTAAAATAGGCATTGCTGGGCCCCAACCCCAGGGCAGGTTTGCAGGGGGTCTTGAGAATTTGTATTTATAAGAGATTCCCAGATGAGGTTGGTTCTGGCCACTGTCTTAAATATACCCGCAAGGGGATGCCAATAGATCCTCCATGAATATGTAGGGTTCTGTTCCTCAATATGGGTTTCCCTTGTGGCTCAGCTGGTAAAGAATCCGCCTGCAATGTGGGAGACCTGGGTTTGATCCCTGGGTTGGGAAGATCCTCTGGAGAAGGGAAAGGCTACCCACTCCAGTATTCTGGCCTGGAGAATTCCATGGACTGTATAGTCCACGGGGTCGAAAAGAGTCGGACACGACTGAGTGACTTTCACTTTTCACTTCCTAGTATGAGGGGCAAACAGAGGGGAAAGGAGTCTTCTTTCACCAAAGCAGAATGTCACATATTTGCAAAGACTAGTCAGCAACAAGAGATCATTTCATTTTTGGCTGGGACTTGTCACCTAACCGCAAGCAAAACCTCCCTAACCGGCGTCTCACCGTTTCCTTCGTTCTGCTTCTCCCACTAGGGCTTTCTTAACCTCAGTTTGTTTTGTCTCCTAACATCTAATGACATTTTCCTGCTATTACATCTGACACCTCGGAGGGAATGGGACTGAATATCACTCATAATTCATAGATTGCTCTCAATGACTATTGCGCTCCTTAATGTTATCTCCATATGCGGAATCCCCACCGGGGCAATATCGCCTTTTTGGCATCGTCAGTTAATTTGTTCATTTCCATGTACCTTATTGAAAGCACTCCGAGTCTTAATTAGTCCTCTTTAGCTGCTTTTCCCTGCAGCCCCGTGTCACAAAATCAAAGGCACCGAAGCACGGTAAGGAACAGGCCTAATTAACAGGCCCATGATTGAAACGGAGGAGATGGAATCTGCAGGACAGAGAGATGATTAATATAT
>SJXQ01001444.1:127533-151832 GCA_006408695.1 Aepyceros melampus | reverse complement strand
GCTTAATCCAGAAGAGCAGTTAGGTTCATTGTCAAGGATATTTGTTGTTTAAGGCTTCAGGCCATTCTCTGTCCTTCCAGAAACTTCATCTCACACTCCCTATCCCCAGTTCTAAATGGCTCTGGTGGTGGTGGTTTAGTTGCTAAGTCATGTCCAACTCTTGCAACCCCATGGGACTGTAGACCTCCAGGCCCTTTTGTCCATGGGATTTTTCAGGCAAGAATACTGGAGTGGGTTGTCATTTCCTTCTCTGGGGGATCTTCCCGACCCAGGAATCAAACCCCTTTCCCCTGCATTGCAGGTGGATTCTTTACCCTCTGAGCTACCAGGAAAGCACTCAATGGCTCTGGAGGGGTTGTCAGTTGCAGAGCAGTGATTCCATCCTCTGCTGAGGTGTGGGTGTTACGGGGTCCAAGCTCATTCCGCTCACGCCTGATAGGCCAATCAACCCAGAGAGGAGGTGTTAAGGCAAGGAAGAGACTTTAATTGGGGAGCTGGCAGACTGAGAAGATGGCAGGCTGGCGCATCAAAATAATAATCTTGTTGGGGGTCTGGATGCCAGGTTCTTTTATGGATCAGAGATGGGGGGAGGTGAGGAAACAAAGTAAAAAGATCATTCAGTTCTTGCAAATATCTCCTAGAAAGGCAAGCCTCAGGCAGGGGGATCTGTTAGTTTCACTTCCTTTCAGCCCTTCACAAGTGGGCAGGGTCAGGCTATCTCCCTGTGAGCCACACAAAGCCAAGGGTCAGGCAGAGGGGGCCCTGCCAGGCTCCTGGAAGCAGACCGTATGTATGTCTATCCAGGGGCTCAGCTGGTAAAGAGCCCGCCTGCCCGTAGAGGAGACACAAGAGACACGAGTTCCATCCCTGGGTCAGAAAGATCCCCTGGAGAAGGGAATGGCTACCCACTGCGGTACTCTTGCCTGGAGAATTCCGTGAACAGAGGGGGTCTGGCGGGCTACAGTCCATGGGGTCGCAAAGAGTTGGACACGACTTGAGTGCCTGTACACACACACTACACGAATAACAAAAGCGGCAAAATAAGAGTTAAAGGCACGGAAGCCATGCAGTGTGGATCCAAATTAACCCTTCAGTCCATGGGTACCAGGCCTGGCTGTTTGGAGGGCTCCATCCTTCTGCCCATGGTCTAGGTGGCTCAGCCAGGGCTCCTTTGAAGGTTTTCTCCGTTGAATATAGTTGAAGGGTGGAGAAGGAAATGGCAACCCACTCCAGTATTCTTGCCTGGAGATTCCCACGGACAGAGGAGCCTGGCGGGCTACAGTCCATGGGTCGCAAAGATTTGGACACGACTGAGCAACTAACACACGCACGCATAGTTGAAAGGGCGGCCTTTGGCCTTTGGGGTCCTGGGGTTGGAAGGGTGTGACTCTGGCAGCCAGGAGTCATTTTCCCCACAGCCTGGAAGAAGCCCATGGAGCTAAAGAAGGAGACCAAACACTAGAAAGAAGCCGAGCCAGGACGTAGAGGTGTTGTAGCCACGCGTTCCGGCAAACAAACTCGCTCAGAAGGACAATGAAGATAGTGGAGTGCAGGTTATTACACCAGTGGGCCCAAGGCAGAGCCTCCTCTTAGCCAAGGACCCCGACCAGGTTTTGTAAAACCTTATATACCCTAAGTGTACAAACCCACCTCCCCAAATTCCTTGAAACTAGTCTGGACGAGGTAAAAGAGAGAGACAATCAAAGTTAGCCCATGATTCATGTGTCATAAGCCTAGATAGTTAAACAGTGGACATTTACCAATGGGCCTGTGGCCATACCCTGATAAGCACAATGGGATTTATGACTTTGTTCTGTTACAGAGATAATTAGCTTATTTTTTTAGGTGACGGAGAGTCTAGGTACAAGTCCTGAGACTCCTTCATCCGGGGAGGGCCTGGTTTTCCATTGGTATGTCGTTTCCATAGATACTGGGCATAGAGCTCAAAGTCCACAGTCTGGCCCAAGATGGAGGCCTGCTTTCAAGATGGAGCCTGTTCTGTCTGTTTCCTCCTTCAGAGGGAGGTCAGAAGTCACCAAAGACAAGTCTGAGCCGGCCTGTCAGTGACGATGCCACTTTCACCCTCATCAGTACATCAGATGCGAACTTCCTTGTGTTCTAATCACGTGCTGTAACCTTCCATGTTCTAATCACACGCAAGCTAGACTTCAGCAAACTCCTGTGATCAGCCTTGCCTGCCTCCTATCAGGCAGGTCCTGGGAACCTGACATTGACTTTAAGTTGGTCCCAGCCAGGGCAGGGAAGTGGATATAAAGACACTTTAAAAAAATCTCCCATCCCTTTTGGGCCCACTCCAAGGGACTAAGGGTGCTTTCACTGCCTTTGAACCTATGGGTTGGCCAAAAGGTTCATTCAGGTTTTCCCAAAACCTCTTATGAAACATTCTAATGAACTTTTTGTTGTTGTTTAGTTGCTAAGTTGTGTCTGACTCTTTTGTGACCCCAGGGACTGTAGCCCCCCAGGCTCCTCTGTGCCTTGGGTTTATCCTGGCAAGAATACTGGAGTGGGTTGCCATGCCCTTCTCCAGGGGATTTTCCCGACCCGGGGATCAAACTTGCATCTCCTGCATTGGCAGGCAGATTCTTTACCACTGAGCCACGTGGGGAGCCCTGAATGAACTTTTGGCCAACCCAATACAAGACCAGTTTCCCTGAATTACTTGGGACCTATTCCCTATACAAGAATGAGAGCCACAGATTGTGACATCCCCTTGGATGCTGTGGAGGGCAGGCCTGGCCACCTACTGGGGGACATCCTGGCACAGTCACTCTGAACTCTGCTCTGAACCAACCTCAGTCCCTTTCCCTTGACTCGTTTCACACAGAGCACCTCTTACGTGACACATCTGGGAATAGAATCCTGCCTCGCAGACCTCAGGGTCCAGCAGGTGTGGGAGCCTCTGGACCGGAGCCTGTGAAAATGACTCCTCTGTCTTCTCTCCATTGCTCAGTGCAGACACTCGGCGTCCAGATCACAGGCTTTTGGTGGCCCTAAAGGGAAAGGCTCAGAGTGTCCCATCCCCAATTTATTTCTCAGCATAAATTCAATTTAGCTTTTGTCTCCCAAAGAGCAGATACACACCAGAGTTGAGTGTGGACTAGGGAATTCATAGAACTATTTTTTTAAATTGTTTGTGCCGGGTCTTAGTTGTAGCATGCAAGATCTTTGAGTTGTGGCGTGTGGGATCTAGTTCCCTGACCAGGGATCAAACCTGTGTCCCCTGCACTGGGAACACGGAGTCTTAGCCACTGGGCCACCAGGGAAGCCCCAGAGCATGTCTTCCTGGAGAACATCCCGGGTGTCCTGAACACAATGCCCCTAGAAGTATGGGTGGTACAGGCAGCTCAAATAGACCAAGATGGGGTGGGAGAGAGAATGAGAGAGACTGTGAGGAGAGCATGACAACCCACTCCAGTATTCTTGCTTGGAGAATCCCCATGGACAGAGGAGCCTGGGGGGCTACAGTCCATAGGGTTGCAAAGAATCAGACACGCATGTCCACATCTCTGGGGCATCTTAGAAGCCAAGGGGACCAGTGGTTGGACTCCTGCTTCCTTCCTGGAGTTCTTGCTTGGGAGCTGAGGAGGAGACGCCTGCCAGGGTCCTGGGGGAACTGTCACTGAGTTTTCAGACTCACCCTAATGCTCTCTCCAGACCTCCTCAACATCACTTAGGACAGAGGACGAGGGAGGGCAGCCCAGGGCTGCTTCTTCAGAAGTGGATTATGGAACAGCTGTGGCAATTGGAACATATCCCCTGGGGTCTCATCAACCACTCCAATTCCAGGTGATATCTCAAAGTGTATGTTTCATACTTTGGGAGTAATAACTGCTCTTTTCCCACCAGATCATATTTCCCTGTGCCTCTTGGCCCTTCCCCTTTCCATTCCCCCACAGTAGCTGGAGATGCTGGCCCTGTGCTTTGTGCAGAAGGAAGATCTGAGTAGGAGGGACAGAAGGGCTCCAATTTTAGGGGATTTGTTTAGGGAAATGGAAAGAGTATGAAGACAGCCAATCTGGGACCAGAGAAAAGAGGTGCAGCGTGGGAAGGGGGCTCCAACAGCCTGTTCTGGGTCCAGAGGGGCTCCAAGAAGGGGCAGCGGACTGGTTTGGGGGCTTATGTCTAGGGACATAAGCTTATGTCTGTGGTCATGGCCATGATAATTTCTCCAGGCAGGAGTCTGCAGTAGGACACTGGCCACCTCCCAAGTGTGTGGTGGGAGACCTGCCAGACTGACCACCAGCCAGAGCCAGATCTCCTAGGAAGGACTGACGCTGAGACACCCCTGGAGAGAGTCTGGTAAAATGCTCAAGTTGGGTCAAGCTGGCTTTCTGCAGAAGGGGACACAAGATGACCCTCTGAAAACAATCTGTAGAAATAGCCGAGATGGATGAGAAGCATTCTTGAGACCAGTCAGTCCTCAGTGGGGATCAACCAGGGTGCACCCAGGTGGCAGGTGGAGAATGGGTGCCAGGGAGCATCACGGGCCCTTCATTTCGAGGAGTCCTCTCACCCTCAGCGGTCCCTGCTTCCTTGACTATGACAGTCCCCTTTAACTCATGCATTTTTCAGTAATCACTGTACTAATAACACCATTTAGGCTCCCCAGATTTGTAACAATCCCTGATTACTAGTGGAATTGCTGCTTTGTTCACTTACGTCATAGAGCACCACCGAAAATGTCATACTTTTGGAGTCCTCGGCTTCGTAAATGACAGCTACTGCAGAATATTTGTAAACACGTTAATTTCCTCCTCGGGAAAATGCGGGTTTTGGGTTTCACTTGATTGGAGACCCGACTTCTTTGATGGAGTAGTAGGTGGTGGTGTATAGCGTGCGAGATGTTGAGGAATTTCCATCTGCCTGCTCACTGCTTGCAAAGGCTGAGGCCGGCAGGGCTGGGACCACATCTCCATGTTGGTGAAGTTGCTTGAACCGTAGGACTCAGCCCCTGACACGTGACTTCCGGTCCAGAGTAGGGTCTTTGGCAGATCCCAGAGAATAAATGGCAGCTGCTTCTGAAGGACTGCCTACACTGGCTGGGAAGTCCAAGCTCGAGGTGCTGGAAGATGTGATGTCTGCTGAGGATTGTTTCCTGATTCATAGATGACTGTCTTCTGGCTGTGTCCTCACGTGGTGGAAGGGGCGAGGGAGGGCTCTGAGTCCTTTTTTATTAGGAGGATTTTTTAGTATTTATTCAGTTACTGGCTGTCTTCATTGCTGTGCACGGGCCTTCTCTAGCTGCAGTGAATGGGGGCAGTTGCAACGTGGGGGCTTCTCACTGCAGTGGTTTCTCTTGTTGTGGAGCATCGGCTGTATGTGTGTGGGCTTCAGTAGCTGTGACTCACTGGCTGAGTTGCCCCGTGGCACATGGGAACTTCCCAGACCAGGGATTGAAACTGTGTCCCCTGTGTTGGCAGGGGGACTTAACCAGATTCTTAACCACTGGACTACCAGCGGAGTCCCCGATGATTCCTTTGTAATAAAGGCACTAGTTCACGAGGGTGCCACCTCCTAATGCCATCACCTTGGGGATTAGGTTTCAATCCATGCATTTTGGAGGGACACAGACCTTTCAGCCCGTAGCAGGTTCCACTGCCTCCCTTTCCAGTTCCTCTTTCCCAAAGTCACCCTTGGGCATCAGGATGTGGCTGAGCCTGTCCCTGTCTGGCCCATCCTAGGATTCCCTTTCTCTCACATCCTGGGCCTCTCTTCTGAGTTTGGAATCATAGGAGAGATGTGGGTGACTTGGAGGCTTTTCAACCTGGAGGGGAGGTATCATTGCAGTGATGGAGAAGAGAAAAGGCATAGATGGGGCAGAGGGGAAACCTCGTGAACTGCTGGAAAGTTATTCTATGAAAATCTATCCTTGCTCTTAAAAAAACACGGAATTTATTTGGAAGGCATTCACCTGGAGGTGCTTGAGAGCTTCCTGGTCCACTTGGAGAGATCTATCATTGCCAAGGCCGAAAGAAGTGTTATTTTTAAAAATATATGAACTTACTTATTCATTTTTGACTGTGCCGGGTCTTCGTTGCTGCATGGGTTTCTTCCTGGTTGTGGAGAGCGGGAGCTGCCCTCTAGTTGCAGCGCACAGGCTTTGCATTGCGGGGCTTCTCTTGTTGCAGAGTGTGGGCTCTAGGGTGCAGCGGCTCAGTAGTTGCAGCTCCCGGGCTGTGGGGCACAGACTCACTAGTTGTGGCACCTGGGCTTAGTCGCTCCACTGCGTGTGGGCCCTTCCCAGATCAGTGATCGAACCTGTGTTTCCTGAATCAGCAGGCAGATTCTTTACCACTGAGCCACCAGAGAAGCCCCAGAGATGTGCTCTTAACCAGTGTGTCCTGGAGCTGGCTTTGATTGGGCAGGATAGCTGATTGTACACACCTCTGCATTCAGAGATGTCAGACTGAGAGTATTAACACCACAGACATCTGCAAACACCACCAATTAGCCCCCCACCCAGAGCCAGCTGTCAAACCTTTACCAGCACACCATGCTTCTAACTGACCTCCACTTAACCCGCCTTATGGTGCTAACCAGTGGTCTTCCTTTCCTCTGTAAAACTCCCTGACTGATGCCCTCATCCCTCCGAGACTCCCAGCTGTTCCAATCAGGGAAACTGCATGCTTCCCAAGAGTCAATTATCCTTGTCCCAAACCTGTTCATGCAAAAATTATTTGTTATAGCAATTACAGAATTAGGTAAATATTGCAGTACTGATGGAATATGAGTAGGAAGGTAATAAAGTCGTCATTTCCATGGAAATTAAGTCGAATGCTTGGGAAAGACTTAATAAAGGCAAATTGCTTATAAACTGCTGTCAAATTGAGTGCAGGCAAAGTAACTGTGAAATTGGGGGAAAGATTATATAAATGGGGAAGAATTCTGGGTTCCGGTTGCTTGGTGTCTTTAGTTCTTGTTCTGCTTTAAGTAAATAAAGCAGGAGATTTGGAAATCAGGTGGAACTCCCCAAGGAGAGAGGATGAACCCAAAGAATGAATGCATATTTATACATTTTTTAAGTTAAAATCGGATTATTGCAGGTGTGCTTGTATCATTTTTTTGTGATTCCATGTTTCAAACAACTTTTTGGTGATGCTGGGCCATTAGTCCTGATGTTGCTGGCTAAGACGTTCAGCTGTGACTTGCACTGTCTGATCAATTCAGATGCGCTGTGGCTTTATTTTAGGCAAAGATTTAGCCTTTTAATCTTCGCTCTGCTAACTTGAGGGTTTCTCCTTGTCAGTTACGCAGATCAACCTAGGACTGCCTTGTTCATCTCCCACCCACGGCTTCCCTACTTGCAGCCAGTTCACGTGTCTCTTACACCTTCTTGTTCTGTCCTCCCCAGGCAGCTTCCACTGTACATCCCTTCTGCTCCCCTCCAAGTAGGTTGGCACCTACTCATCCTTCCAAACCCAGCTCCAGCATCACTTTCTCCACCTTGTTCTGATCTACTGGCTAAAAGCAATCTCTCTATCCTCGACATTCTCAGATAACTTTATCCATGTCTTGCCAGTGACTTAGGATGTCCCTGGTGGCTCAGATGGTAAAAGCGTCTGTCTATAATGTGGGAGACCCAGGTTTGATCCCTGGGTCGGGAAGATCCTCTGGAGAAGGAAATGGCTACACATTCCAGTACTCTTGCCTGGAAAATCCCATGGATGGAGGAGCCTGGTAGGCTATAGTCATCATCACCAAGAGTCGGACACGACTGAGTGACTTAACTTTCACTTTTCACTGCCAATGATTTGGATGAATTCTTATGGAAAATTAGCTATTTACATCCTAAGACTGGGAATGTAAGTGGTATGTTAGATGTCCTGGAATCCTCCACCTTAATTTTGTAGACGAGAGGTAGCACCAGAACCCCAACATGACTAGCTCAATGAGGTCCACACAGTTAACACTACTTCCCTGTGGCTCAGATGGTAAAGAATCTGCTCTCAATGAAGGAGACCTGGGTCTGATCCCTGGGTTGGGAAGATGCCCTGGAGAAGGGAATGGCAACCCACTCCAGTATTCTTGCCTAGAGAATCCCATGGACAGAAGAGCCTGGCAGGCTACAGTCCAAGGAGTCTCAAAGAATTGGATACAACCTAGTGATGAACATTTTTCACTTTTCACTGAATATATGAATGCTCCCTCCCACCTAAGTGCAGTCTCATATTAAATATGTTCAGATTGAGAAGAACTATGTATTCATTAGAGAGAATTTGGAAAATAAAAATGATACAAAGAAGAAAGTAAAGCCCACCATTGGTTGTGTTATTCAGAGATGAGGATTTTTTTAACCTTGAGGGTCATTTCCTTCCTATGGGGTTGAAAGAAAAGAAATCAAACAAGCCAGTATTACGCTTGAAAAAAAAAGCTTGAAGGAAGATGTGTTTTTTGGGTGAGCAAAAGAAGTGAAGCATTCCAAATGGTGTCTCTCACGTCTCCCCAACTACCCATCAACTCATGAAACGAATCTGGTGGGGCAGACCCCCTGCTTGGCACAAGGGGCTCAGAGATGAATCACATATTCTGGGTTCCTGCTCTTGATCATTTCAGAACCCAGTAGAGGCACCAGACACATAAACAGATAATCACAGTGCAGGCTGACAATGGGGAGATGAGCGGTTTGAAGGCAGGATGTAATTACACGCAACATTACGTGACATGGATTTTATGGCCTGTAATCGTGGGCTGTGGTTGTTTGTAATTTCTGTTATCAAACCGAAAGCCACATAACAATGACTGGGGAAACTTTCTTTAAAGGTGATCGTTCATAAAGAGGAAATAATTGGAATTTCACAAACCAGTAATTACAAAAGCACGAAAGGTTACTAAGGTGTATTTTATCACTGTAATCAAAAAAAATTACAGGGGGACTTTAAAAATGTTCCATTAATTAACTCCATTAAAGGTTACTGTCTGAGATGAAAGATAGATCAACTAAAACTCACACTTAATGAGAAGTTGAAGGGATTGGAAATTGGCAAGTCAGGCAAACTCTGGCATCAAGCGCTTCTTGTCTCTGTTGGTGTTTATACGTTGTTTGACTTCATGATGATAGTTATTTTGGTCATTATTGTCATTGTCATATGCTATGGCCTCTTGTTATTAAGAAGGATATTTTGCATTATTAAATTATTCTAAAACTGTTGTTGTTTAGTCACTCAGTCATGTCAAACTTTTGTGACCCCATGAACAGCAGCACGCCAGGCTTCCCTGTCCTTCACTATCTTCTGGAGTTCGCTCAAATTCATGTCCATTGAGTCGGTGATCTCATCCAGCCATCTCATCCTCTGTCACCCGCTTCTCTTCCTGCCCTCAATCTTTCCCAGCATTGGGGTCTTTTCCAATGAGTTGGTTCTTTACATCTGGTGGCCATAGTATTGGAGCTTCAGCTTCAGCATCAGTCCCTCCAGGGTATATCCAGGGTTGATTTCCTTTAGGATTGCCTGGTTGGATCTCCTTGCAGTCCAAGGGACTCTCAGGAGTCTTCTCCAACACCACAGTTCAGAAGCATCAGTTCTTTGGCATTCAGCCTTCTTTGGCTGTTGTTCCATTAGTTTTGTTTTTATTTTAACCCATCGGGTCAGTTTATTCCTGGATTTGATGCCTTTTGCCAAGTGGGATGGTTGAGGCGATGTCAGAGGGAGGCTGTCAGCCTGATGGGAATGGATGGAGGCATGAACTGTGAAAAGAAGCAGCCAAAGGAGCCTGGTCTTCCAGAAAAGCACAGTTTCAGATGCTCCTGACTTCTGAGGGTGATGAGTAAGTAAGTAGTCTCTATCCCCCAGGCACCATGAATATATTTCTCTTCCAGCAGAGGCGACTTGGAGCAGCTCTTGCTCTGTATGTGAAGATCAGGTTGGAGACTAGCAGCTGCTGTTCCTGGGGGAAATGCAGTTGTGAACTGTGTTCTCATGCCTTGACTGTGCCCATGTACTTTCTGATTCTGCTGCCTCAGTGTTCTCTTCTGTAAAATGGCAGGATTGGATAAGATCGCCCAGTGGTGCTAAGTGGTAAAGAATCCACCTGCTAATACAGGAGGTGCAAGAGAAGCTGGTTCAGTCCCTGGGAAACAAAGGGAATTAGCTGTATGCATTCATATATCCCCTCTCTCCTGAGCTTCCCTCCCACCCCGACCTCTAAGTCATCCGACCTCTGACCCCTCTAAGTCATCACAGAGCACTGAGCTAAGCTCCCTGGCCGTACAGCAGAGGCTATTTGCAGGGCAGGAAAGAGATGCAGCCAGGAGAACGGACGTGTGAACACAGTAGGGGAAGAGGAGAGTGGGGTGAACTGAGAGAGCAGCATTTGCATATATACACTGCCCTGTGTGAATAGCTAGCTAGTGGGAGGGAGTTTAAATCCTATCCTGTGATAAGTGGGAAACCACTGAAGGCTTTAAACTAGAGAGACATGACTGGAATTATATAATGGGAGGAATTCTGATAGTCACTTAGAGTAAGGGTCAGCAAACATTTTCTGTAAAGAACCCAACTGTAAGTATTTCCAGCTGTCTTAAATAATCTTTTGGGTCCGAATGATCCTTTGCTCAAGGAAAACCATCAACGTGTAGCTTTAGGTTAGGAATCTAGACAGCAACAGTTCTCTCCCGGGATGGGTTTGCTTGAGACAGCGTGGTTTCCTGGGTCTAAACTCTGCTTGATTTGGAAACGTTTGTCTGTGTCACAGGCAGAGGGGCTCTGATGCAGATTTTCTCCTTTAGAGAATTGTTTCCATTGTAAGTAAGGTTGGAGCTGTATTTATGCTTGGATAATCTTCCTTATTCAAAAGAAGCTGTGGAAGATTTTAGGAACATGTCTGGAGTGGAGAGGGATGGGAGAAGCTTGATCCATGGTTATCCATGGCTTTGCAGAGACAGTATGCAGAAGCCAAGGCCAGCTTCCACAAGGAACTGTGTGAGACTCTGGGTTAGCTGTGTTGTTTCAGGACCCAGATGACTAAGTGAGGCTTGTGGTCACTGGGGCAGGTTCTTCTAGATCATAGTCTTTGGGAGAACAGGAGCTGGTATCTGGGGCCCTCTCCAGGAGGACTTCCTTGTAGAGGTGGTGGAGGGGAGGGTTGATCATGCATAAGAACCATAACTGGCTCCCTCCAGGCACCAGAGGTCACACCTCGTCTCTAAGAAACACTCAAAGTACACGCAAGGAGCCCTGAAGACCTGCATAGACAGGAAGGGATCCCACATCATTATTTGGGCATTACAGAAATGTGACCTCAATTTGGCTCAGTGGTAAAGAATCCCCCTGCCAATGCAGGAGACTCGAGTTCCATCCCTGGGTTGAGAAGATCTCCTGGAGAAGGAAATGGCAATGAACACCAGTATTCTGGCCTAGAAAATCCCAGGGACAGAGGAGCCTGGTGGGCTACAGTGCATGGGGTCACAAAAGAGTCAGACTCAACAACAGCAACAACCTCAATTTGCAATCACAGATTTTGGAGATTGAAACATGTCCATGGACTTAGAAGAAATGACCCCAGGACAGGACACAGTCCATATCACAGATGTTGAATACAGGAAGATAAGAAGCAGTACCTATAACTTGGGGTGCTCCCTGCGTTGTCTGCCTGCCCTTCCACCCCCCTCCCCACCCGTCTCCTGCCCCCACCCCAAAAGGCTCATCTCTATGACTCTTGCAAAGCAATTGGTGATGTAAATCGGGGAAATACCTGCACTCAAGATGTCAAAGAGAATCTGATCCTTCCAAGGGAAAGAAGGAAAGAGAAGTGTGTCCTTTTCTGCTGGTAGAGAGACAATTCCAGGGTACTTTTCTTCCTCCCTCCAGCAGGGATCAACAGGTTTTCCACTGCCTCACTGCAGCTGAGATGTTGGCTCCGAGGCATTCATAACATGATCACATAATTACCAGCAGAGAAGGGTCGGTGCTTCACGGTCATCGGCTTCAGGGGCCTCCTTTCAATTACTGAGCAGAGCCGGGTCATAATGGAAAACGGGCACCATGCCATTCGCGAGAGATCATTAAAGATTAGGCTTTCTGGGCTGCTGTCCTGATTGATTTTTTGGGTATTGTTGTCACACGTTCCTTCCAGGCCCTCACGTTCCTCTTGATTTACCTCCTCAGAGAGTAAATGAACTTCAAAGGACACCTGGTTCTGATTGATTCATGGATCAATCCAGGTCTTTGGCTTGGGTTCTTCCTTTATCCAGACCAAGGGCTTCCGGGGTGAGAAGGGCTGCGGGACTCTGCGGATCCGGGTGAGGGTCTTGGGCAACGCCCTCTTCCACCCTGAGACTGGCGGAGTTCCCTCCTCAGCTGGATTTGCAGGGTCCCTTCCTTCCTCCCAGCTTCCTGTGTGCAGCTCCTGATGATGCCAGATCAGCAGAGGGAAAAAGTGCTCTGGGGTGCAGGAGGTCTGATCTTCAGCTCTGGGTGCTCTCAGGTGGCAGACCATGTAAGACCTTCCAAACCTGCTTAGAAAGCCCTTCGGAGGGGCATGTGGATTCAGTGTCTGAGGAAAAAGGACTCCAGGCTCCCTGTCTGTCCACGGCGCTGGCCCCCTTCCTGCCTCATGTGCCACCTGGGCTACGCCTGCTCTGTTCTTAACCCACGTGCTGTTGTTCAGTTGCTCAGTCACATCCGACTCTTGGCGACCCCATGGACTGCAGCACGTCAGGCTTCCCTGCCCTTCACTATCTCCCGGAGCTTGCTCAAACTCATGTCTTTGAATAGGTGATACCATCCAACCATCTCATCCTCTGTCATCCCCTTTTCCTCCCGGGTGCATATTCCAATCAGGTGTGCATTTCTGCGTGCAGCCTGGAGCTGGGGGCCCTGATTGTGAAAGACGTAGCCTGCTGCTGTTGCTTTGGTTCTGAACTCATTCTCTCTCTCTCTCAGGCCATGGCAACAACCTCCTAACTTCTGTCTGTTTCAGTCTTGTCCCCTCCAGGCCACACTTGTCACTGCCCAGTGCAGAGCTGCTGAGTTCCCTGACTCCAGATGCTCGTTCACCTCATATGCTGTGGAGTTTGGAGGGACACTGCTGAGCTAGGATGTGATATGAAAGGTGCTCTCTGGACCCATTCAGTGCAGTGGGTACGGACTGTCAGACCAGTTTTTCTAAACTATCAATCTTCCCTTGTTACTCCTCCATTAAGTCCTGAAGGGCTCTCCAGTGTCTGCAAGACTGGACCCAAGATCCTTAGCTTGAGTGACACATAGCCTCCCAGACCTGGCTCTTGCTGCCTCTCCATCCTCTCCCACTTGCCCAGGGCCCCCAAGCTGATCCTTCAGCCATCCCAGATCCTTCTTAACTTCTAGATACTGACAACCTGGGTTGTCCTCTTCACCCTGTGCATCTGCAACCACCCCTCCATTCCCTCAAGACCTAGCATCACCCCCTCCTTCCCTTACTGTCCCGTAAGCCTTCTCTCTGAGCCCCGTGCCTCTAAAACCTGTATCCAAAGCTGTACTACCTTCACATGAGTACAACCTGGTCTTTAGAGGGGGGAGCAGACTATCTTATTCATCACTGTATCCTCGCAGGACTTCCTAGAGGTGGTGGAGGGGAGGGCTGATGCAGACATCAGGTACAAGAACTGGAACTGACTCCCTCCAGGCAGCAAGGGTCACACCCCAGTCTCTCAAAAACACTCCAGGTGCATGCTCAAGGAGTCTTTGAGACCTACATCGGCAGGAAGGGCTCCACCTCATTATTTGGGCATTAATGGAAGTATGATCTCAATTTGGGCTTCTTTGATGGCTCAGGGGTAAAGGATTCCCCTGCCAATGCAAGAGATGTGAATTCAATCCCTGGGTTGAGAAGATCCCCTGGCGTAGGAAATGGCAATCCACTCCAGTATTCTTGCCTAGAAAATCCCATGGACAGAGGAGCCTGGCGGGCTATAGTCCATGGGGTCACAAAAGAGTTGGACACGACTTAGTGACTCAACAACAACAATGACAACAACTACCATGAGCTCAATTTGCAGTCACAGATTTTGGAGATGGAAAGATATCTGTGGACTCGGAATTAATGACCCCGGGACTGGACATATTCCTTATCATAAATGTTGAATACAGGAAGATAAGGAGCTGTACTTATATAGGGGTACAGCTCCTTGTGTTGTCCACTCCCTCCTCTAGTCCCCCCAAAGGTGCATCTCTTTAAGGCTCTTGCAAAACAATTGGCGATGCAAATTGGGAAAAGACCTGCATTCTGCATGTCTAAGAGAATCCAACTCAGAGCAAGCATACGGTGGATATCTGAGGAGGAAATAAATGAAATGTATGATAGATCGCCCGAGCCTCTAGGACCTTAGAGTCCCCCTGGGGAGACACTCCTCCCTGGGGAGACATTGTCCCCGGATGTGCCATGCTGTGAGCTGTGGGCACTAAGGTTACTCACAGAGGGGGAAGGGTGTAGGCAGGAGTCCTCAGAGATTATTTCCTGTGATCCCAGAGCTTAAAGGAACCTCGGGGATCACTTATCTCTATTGCTTCATCTGCAGAGGAAGAACTTAAGGTCCAGAGAGAGAAAGAGATGTGCCTGGGGTCACTTTGAAGGTTGACTGCCAAGCAAGTAATAACATCTAAGCCCCTTGATTCCCAGTCCAGGATTTATACAGAAAGACTCATCGAGCTGGGGCTATCAGGCATTTTGATGTTTTCTTGTAAATAACTTAGGGGGAGGGCTATAAAAGAAAACAGAATTTCGTTACTAAATATTGATGCTGTAGCTGCTACTTAGAGAAGACTGCACATGATGTTTTCAATTAGATTCTCTTTATCTTCCTCGAGAAGCCTTTTTTTTTTTTTTTTAAAGGACAGGATTGTAGTGAGTTATGAACACTGACAGCTTCAGTATTCACATTGTGCTTCTGAAGGCATCAGGGGGTGATGGGGATCTGTCAGCATAATCCTTGAAAGGAACATTGTGCTCATGCCAGATGGGGCCCCAGGAATGCCTGTCTCGGCATTCCAGCATAAACATCCTCGAGGGCTTCTCAAAGGGTGTTCCATCCATTGGTGCTTCCTGGGCATCCATGCTGCCCGAATGTGGTGGGATGGGGTTGGAGGGTGATGCGTGGAGAGCCTGGCTCTGATGTGGGGAGAGGGAGATTTCAGCTGGAGGGGCCAACCGAGGTGCTCTCTGTAAGGGAATTCCAAGGATCAGGGCATCTTGGACTCACGGGGCTGCCAAGAAAAACCACATCTAATACATCGCATGTTTGCTCTGTGACCAGCCCTATGCTCAGGGCTCAGCTGGCATTCTCTTATTTCTCATGATAAGCTCACAAGCTAAGAGTTACTATTATTCTCTGGTATTGCAGGGCTCTAAATGGCCCCAAGATCCCTGTTTCCTGGTATATATCCCCTCTACCCTCACCTCATAATCCTCAGGACTGTGACTGTGTGACTGTGATGGATTTCATTCTCCTGATCAGATATGTTATATCAGGATAGGACGGACTTAATCACTTGCGCACATGAAAAGTGAATAAAAAGAAAAATCTGGGTCTCGAGGTTAGAGACAGAGGAATTTAGAGATACGGAGTGTGAAAGGGAGCTGGTGTGGGGAAATTTCTGCTGACTGTGAAGATGGAGGGACCACACGGTAAGAATCTGAGCACATCCTCTAGTAGCTGAGAAACATCCTTGCATGGCAGCTGAAAGGATGATGGGGGACCTCAGTCTTGGAAGGCCTGAAAGACTTGGCTGCCCAGACTTACAAAGCTGGGGCATGAAGGAGCTGGGGTTTGAACCCAGGATGTCTGACTTCTGTGTGAATATTCTTAAACCCTACTAGCCCAGCAAGTAGGGAGCTTGTTCCCATGAGATTTGGCATAGCCTCTGGGTGCAGTGTGTTGGCTAGCATCACCGATTGAATGGACATGAACTTGGTTGGGCACATTCCGGGAGATAGTGAGGGACAGGGAAGCCTGGCGTGCTGCAGTCCATAGGGTCGAAAAAGTAGGAAACGACTTAGTGACTGAACAACTGGATGTCCTAGCTGCCTTCCTTCCCCTGGCTGAGGAACCATGGTCTCAAAGCTCTGCTGAAACTAACGACGGTGTGCACTAGGTGCCAAGCCCACTTTCCTACACTGTGATGCCTTCTTTGCACTGTCAACAGCGTACTGAAACGATAAGCCTGAGGGAAACAGCCCAATGGAGAAGAGCTTCCTTGCAGAGACCGAGCTCCTGCAGGAGCTGTGACACGGAGTGGCTTAAACAGCGGACTACAAGAGAGTTGAGTCTCATAAAAGGCTGGAAACATCTCACAGCTTGTGCTCCTCAAACTTGACTGTGCATTACAAAGACCTCAGGAGTTTTTAAAAATTCCACTGCCAGCCATGTGTGTGTGAGTGTGTGCCTGTGTGCTTGTGTGCGGAGCTGCTTCATTTGTGTCCGACTCTTTGCAACCCTATGGACTGTAGCCCACCAGCCAGGCTTCTTGGTCCACCGCAGACCAGTTCACTCCAGATCTCTATGAGTGGTATCAGGACAGCAATACCTTTAAGATTCCTCGGGCGATTGCAGTGTGCAGCCAAAGTTAAGAATAAACTGACTTGCAAGGTCAGCTCAGGAGGCAGAGGGCAGAACATCAAGGGGAAGCATGGTTTTTTTTCTTTTTAAACACTGAAGAGGAGGTATCTCTTTTTCCTCTACCTTTTTTTTTTTTTTTTTTAGTACTGTTTATCTATTTGGCTGTACCAGGTAACTTAGTTGAGGCATGTGGGATCTAGTTCCCTGACCAGGGCTGGAAACTGGCCCCCTGCATTGGGAGAGCAGAGGCTTAGCTGCTGGGCCCCCAGAGAAGTCCCAGCGTGGGTGTTCTGGAGGACTTCTGTTGTTCCTATGCTGGTCTGCTGGCTCTGATGTTATTATCCAAACCCTTACTCACTGTGCTCGCTTTGTTACTCCAGGTGAATTGTGTTTAAAGATCTGGGTGTGGTCAGAGCAGTGATTCCAAATGCTCACAGCGCTGCCTGCATGGGGCTGTCACAATCCACAGACATGACGGAGCGATTAACACACTTGCCTTGAAAGTGGGGAGAATCGATCATGTTTGAAAGCAGAAGGGGGTCCTTATTGACAGGAAGGAAATCGAGATTTGAAAATGGAAGTAACTGAGGAAGAACAGGTCAAAATAAGACAGGATGGATGCGGTTTTGAATATCGGCAGAGAAGGCAGCTTTCAAGCTCAAAGGAAATTCTCTGGACTGGATGGAAGAACGATAGGGAGGAAAGGAAAGTAACCTATATACAATGAACTGGTACTCACCCAGCTCTCTATATCCTATGTGTTCCTTTATCTAGGGAACTGTGACTAATACATGAGACTTAGAATGGACTTCACCCCACTGCACTCTGCTGCTGCTGCTGCTGCTAAGTCGCTTCAGTCGTGTCTGACTCTGTGCGACCCCATAGACGGCAGCCCACCAGGCTCCCCCGTCCCTGGGATTCTCCAGGCAAGAACACTGGAGTGGGTCGCCATTTCCTTCTCCAATGCAGGAAAGTGAGAAGTGAAAGTGAAGTCACTCAGTCGTGTCCTACCCTCAGTGACCCCGTGGACTGCAGCCCACCAGGCTCCTCCGTCCATGGGATTTTCCAGGCAAGAGTCCTAGAGTGGGGTGCCATTGCCTTCTCCAGCTGTATTGGCTTACAGCATGTAAACAGAGGCTTGTGGTGGGTCCTGGTAGGATGAATATCCAACCGTAGCCAGTCGTGGGTGGGGCAGAAGCTTTAATGCAAAGGGGTTGAACGAAGGTCGTAGGAAGGGATAGGAGGTTAAAGAGGTGGCTGAGGAGGCAGCTGAACCAAAGATGACATGATCTACCATTTCCCCCATGAAATGTTTTTTTTTTCTGTCTGTAAGTAGTGTTACTGGATAATATTCTGTAATGCTTTGTATACAATATAACTTGCATTAATCAATTGCTCAAGGGAATGTTGTGGTTAATTGAATTATCTGATTAACTGAGAGTTAATTAACCAGAAACTCTTTGTAGTTCTAAGCAATGCTGCAAATATTCCAAAATATCTAAGTTTTCTACTAGGGTTCAGAAAGGAAAAAAAGTCAATGAAGGGGACTCGCCTGGCGGTCCAGTGGTTAAGACTTTGCCTTTCAATGCGGGGTGTGAAGGTTCATTCCCTGGTTGGGGAACTAAGATCCCACATGCCTCATGGACAAAAAAATAGATATATAAAACAGAAGCAATATTGTAACAAATTCAACAAAGACTTTAAAAATGGTCCACATAAATAAAATCTTTTAAGACAAAGTCAAGGAAGAAGGGAAATGAAATCAGGTTTCACGAAGGATCTAGTGTGCATCTGGTACTTCATGCAAGGGCTGTTACCTGGTTTAATCCTTGTAACTATTATACGAACCAACATTATTATCCCATTTCATAGCCAAGAAAATCTACAAGTATCTTAACTATCAAGGCTTCCCAGGTGGTGCTAGTGGTAAAGAACCCACCTGCCAATGCTGGAGATAGTGGAGATGGAGATGTGGGTTCTATCCCTGGGTTGGGAAGATCCCTTGGAGGAGGGCATGGCAACCCACTCCAGCATTCTTGCCTGGAGAACCCCATGGACCAAGAAGCCTGGTGGGCTAAAGCGCATAAGAGTCAGCCAGGATTGAAGTGACTTAGTGCACACGTGTGCACCTTACCCAACACTGAAGGTAGCTTTGCTGATTGAGAACATGGTTGGGTTTCAGAGGCATCTCTGGGGCATCAGTGATAGAAGCTGGTCCAGTCCAGTGTGGATTGTGGAGTTTGTCAGCCCCACGTATAAACTCTGGTTCTGATTGCAACTAAGCAGACGGTAACCTGTATGGATGTGAGAGCTGGGTCTCACATAAAGAAGGCTGAATGCTGAAGAATGGATACCTTTGAATTGTGGTGCTGGAGAAGACTCTTGAGAGTCCCTTGAACTACAAGGAAATCAAACCAGTCAATCCTAAAGGAAATCAACCCTGAATATTCATTGGAACGACTGATGCTAAAGCTGCTCCCAGACTTTGGCCACCTGATGGGAAGAGCTGATTCACTGGAACTGACCCAGATGCTGGGAAAGCCTGAAGGCAAAAGGAGAAAGCAGAGGGTGACCAGAAGATGAGGTGGTTGGAGAACATCCCTGATTCAGTGGACATGAATTTGAGCAAACTCCAGGAGACAGTGGAGGACGGAGGACTTTGGTTTGCTGCAGTCCATGAGGTTGCATAGTCAGACAGGACTTAGCGACTCAACAACAACAATAGCCTGTCAAAGGAACCCCAAGCATGCGCTCTGAGTAAATCAAACTGGGTTCAAATTCTTACCCCGCCTTTTTCCGAGTGGTGTGATCTCCAGCCAACAATTTGCCCTCTTTGCTTCTCGGCTTCTTCATCTGCAAAATGTGCTACACCCAGCTTGCAGGGCTGCTGGGGGCCAGGATGGGTCCTGCATGAACTGTAGCTGTGGTTACTCACGTCCACATGGCCCACAGTTCCAGTTGCATTAGGGGAGCAGAAACGGATGAAGATACAGATGCAGCAGAGAGACCTCCATCTCCGGATGATCTCCGATGCTTCCTTTATACTCCATCTCTGATGCTAATCTAACTCTCTCGTTCTTTCTTTCTCTCTCCTCAAAGTATGATGTGAAAAGCCAGTTCCCTAAGGTACATATCTGCTGATTCTGATTTTATTGCACTGGCACCTCCAATGGAAAAGAACACAGGGAGTGGGAGGGCGGCAGGCCTTGTTACCCACTAAATCAAGCATTAGTTTGGCGAAGTCACCAGCCTCTGTTGTCATCGTATTTTTTAGGGAATGAAAAGAACAGTTCTTTTCACTCAGAATGCTAGATTTACATTGCTTTCACTTAGCAAGTGAATAATTGATAAGCTGGGGCATATTAACATTGAACAAAAGAGCCCAGTGGTACAAGGGTCCTGGGAAGGCTGCCTAAATCAATATACACTCATGAATTTTGAGTGCAAAAGGTTGAACTGAGAAAGAACACAGATTTAGACCTCCATTAATATTTGAAATACACTCTGCTCGCGAGAGGCTCACAGGAGCCCAATGTTAACTGAAGGGGCTTCAGAGAAATGGCTTCTGAACAAATTTGAAAGCGAGAGATTTTCCCCTCCGAAGATTTCACGAGAAAAATCAATCATCTTTGTTGTCTCCGCTGTCAGAAGGCATCTATTAAAAATCTAATTAGGGTATTTTTGCCAATTAAACATAGTGATGCAACACTTGTCCAACTCAATGTCTGTAATTGCTAGAAAAGCGGGCGCATCACCCTCTGTGATCAAGCCAGATATGGTAAAACGTTCCAGCCACTCCTGCAAGCTCCATCCTCCCCAGGCAGGAGCCAGCCTGAAAATTTGATTAATCTAAACATTTTGTAAGTTGTCAAAAGAGCTTTCTTGCCTGATCCTCATGGTCACTCAAAGTGCCAGCCTGACCGAGGCCAAAATAACATCATCAGTCACAATTTGCTTTTGAAATGCCTCCTGCGAGGCTCCCAATTTGAGCGATCAAAGCTGGAAATTTTAAACCAAGTGGGAAAATGCTTCCAATCTTAATGATTCATTGAAACCGGCGTGCTGCTGGAAAGTCATCTAGAGTCTCTGATATCCTGGGCATGCTGCTATGGCCATTGAGGACGTTTGCATATTCTGATATTCTAATGACAGTCAAGGAAACCATTTTCTGTGGGTAAAGGGATCGGCTTTTAGAAGTCGTGAAATGGGACTTCCCTGGTGGCTCAGTGCTAAAGAATCTGCCTGCCAATGGAGGAAACACAGATTCTGTCCCTGGTCAGCGAAATTGCACATGCTGCGAAGCGACCAAGCCCACGCACCAGCAACTGCAGAACCTGAGCTCTAGAGACCGCGTGCCACAACTACTGAAGTCCACGTGCCCTGGAGCCCATGCCCCACAGCAAGAGAAGCCACCGAAACGAGAAGCTCTCGCACCGCAACTAGAGCAGCTCCTGCTTGCCACGCCTAGAGAAAGCCCGCGCAGCACTGAAGACCCCGCACAACCAGAAATAAATAAACCAAATTGCTTAAAAAAAATCATGGAATAAAGTCAGTTTCCTTCCTTCTCACAGTTGGAGGCAGCCTGACGGAGTGATTATTTCCTCTAGCGTCCAGCCTTCCATAGAAAATAGCAACTCCTCCAGCCAGACTCACACTCTGCTTGCATACCTCTCATGCTGGTGGACTCACCACCTTTGTAAGGCAACCCAGACCATCCTGAGACATCTTTCAGAAGGAAGCTTCTTATGCTGAGCTGTGTATAACCTGCCTTTTCAGAAATTAGGTCCAAGAAGATCGCGCCTATACCTCTTGGATGCAGCTATCTGAGCACTGTTCACGCAGCTGGATTGCCAGTACTGCTCTCTTCCCATGAAGCAGTTAATTTGGAGAATAATTTAGAGCATGTGCTCATTCTGGGTCTTAAAATAAAAGTTTGGCCCTTCCACAGTATAGACGGTATTTGTTCTTTCCCCTGGAATGCTTGTGCTGTATTTCTTCATTAATGAACTGATGAAATTTTCAGTGGAGTGGTCTTCGGAAGAACTGATTTTTGAAAACTCCCCTTCTGCACATACACATAATTTTTCCCTCCAATATCCCAATTAACAAGCAAAGGAAGGTGAAGGCTCCGGCTCTTAGAACTGCTGGGAAAGACTGAGATTCTCAATGGGGAGTCACATTTAAAGATGAAAAATATTGCCTCCACATTCTGAGAAGTTTTTTTAGTGAGGGCCTGGAACATGCCATCATGAGAGCAATCACTGTGGCTTGGGCCTCTGTAATCCTCATTTTAAGTGATCCTCTGAGAATTTTACCTAGAGAAAGGAGAGAAACTGCTGCAATAGAAAAAACACAGTCTATAGAGTCAAGAAGATCAGAGGTTTATTTGTGGCTCTACCCATTTCTAGCTGTGACAATGTGGGTGAGTTGCTAAACCTTTTTGCAGGGGAGTTTCTTATACTGTACAATTGGAATAAAAATTCCTGGCTCACTGGATTATTGATATAAAGTGAGATAATCCAGCGACTTAGCATGGCATATTGGTTAGCTAATGCTATGTAACAAAGTACCCCAAACTCAGAAGCTTAGAAAAAGCATGTATTATTGCTGACAAGTTTCTACGTCAGCTGACGCAGCTGCTAGTCTGGGGCCAGGCCTGGCTGGTCTCGGCTGGGCTGGCCCACGTGTTTGTGCTAAGCTGGTGGGTAGGCTGGAGGATTGATGATCTCAGGTGGCTCCGTTTACATGCAAAGTTGGCTGGTGGGCAGCTGGGGTTATTGGATATCCTAGCCTCCAATAGGCTAGTTTGGGCTTCTTCACATGGTTGGGGCCCAACAGAACCACAGAAGCATGCCTGGCTTTTGGGACTGGCACCATGCCACATTCTGCTGGCCGATAGCGTCCACCTCTTGAAAGGAAGAGCTTTAAAGTAACATGCAAAGAGCAGCCACTCTCGCAGTGAACCTGTCCTGCAAAATGTCTGGTGCAAGTGTTCTGAATACAGCAGCTTTTCAAGACAGATTTCCCAGACTGCACACTGCAAGAGTCGATCTTCTCTAGCCCTCTTAAACTGTTAGTCACTCAGTTGTGCCCAGCTCTTTGGGATGCTATGCACTATAGCCCGCTAGGCTCCTGTGTCCATGCAATTCTCCAGGCAAGAATACTGGAGTGGGTTGCCATTCCTTTCTCCAGTGGATCTTCCTGACCCAGGGATTGAACCCAGGACTCCTGCATTGCAGGTAGATTCTTTACCATCTGAGCCACCAGGGAAGCCTCTTAGAGAAAGCATATAAAAACTGTCCTTTTGCAATCTCCTCCCTTAATCATTTTATTGTTAACATTAGTAAGATCTCATAGAGATAGTTTTACTAGAATCTGTGAAGTGTAGAGGGGGGTGGATCTGGGTCAAACCACTCATGGTAGAAGCTGGACTAGCTTCTGTGTCACCCGGAGTGCAGAGTGGAGAGAGCTCTGGGTCAGACCTATGTCATCTCTTGCAAAGATGAAATCTTGGCCTTTAGGACCCTGCCATTCTTGACCTGCGAAGAACCTATTGTAATCTTCACCCCCGGAAGCGGATGGACATTCTTAGGAGCTCCTGTGCCCTGTAGCTGGTGTCAGGCTCCATCCATTGAATCCTTACCTGGACTCTGCAGTTTCTCCATCATGTGTGTGTGCTAAGTTGCTTTAGTTGTGTCTGACTCTTTGTGACCCTACGGACTGTAGCCCGTCAGGCTCTTCTGTCCATGGGATTCTCCAGACCAGTATACCAGAGTGGATTGCCATGCCCTTCTCCCAGAGGATCTTCCCAACCCAGGAATTGAACCCATGTCTCCTGCATTCCAGGCAGATTCTTTTCTGCTGAGCTACTGGGTGAAGCTCTCTCCATCATTCTTCTCTCTTACCGCTGCTGACTCCAAGGCTTGGAAAGCTAGAGTGATTTATAAACTACCAAGCGAACTCAAGGAAAAGCAGCTTGAAAGCCTGGCTTGTTCCTTCACACTTTACTGCCCCTGAGGTCAGTGGCAGCAAAACATGACAAAGAAGGAAGAGGAGCAATTTTTGTGAATGGTCAGCCATGTGTTGGACTCAGGAACTTTATATCACTGTCACTGATCATCCTGATTGCCCTACTTCTTTTCTGCCTATTTCACAGGTGAAGAAAAACAGTTTCAGAGAGGTTATGTTGCCTGCCCAAGGTTGCACAGGCAGGAAGCGGCAGGGCTGAGATGAAGGAATAGGGCCTATTCCTCGCCACCACTTTGCTACAAGAATCACAAGAGGAGGAAGCTCTCTGTCTCTGAACTCATCATCTCTTAGAATGCAGGCTACTTGCTCTCTAGGAAAAATCCCATGTAACAGTCTAATAATTCCTAGGACATGGAAGATGCTCTGGAGGGTGGGAATTGGCTGGTTAATGTGCTACCATCAACGGGGACTCAGGGATCCCCAGGACGGCACAGGCTGGATGAAAGCTGTCACTCTGTGTCTTCACTCTAAGGAACACTGGGGGACAGATGACCTGGGCCTGCAGAATTGTTCTTGGCTCTGCAACGCCCTCTGATATCCTTGGCATCGTGGGGCTGATCAGCGTCCCCAGGCAGAGGTGGGGTGGAGTGGTGGGGCAGGCCCACCAGAGACTCAGCAGGAGCTGTCGGGGGGTGGGGGGAGAATGGATTAATCCTGGGGATTCAGTCACATGGAGAGAGGATGGTGGTGATAGCCTCAAGCACGACTGGCTACCTCAAGC
>SJXQ01001444.1:113990-127273 GCA_006408695.1 Aepyceros melampus | reverse complement strand
GCCTGGCTCATGGGGAGCTGCTTCCTTTCCCCTCTGCCTGCTCAGCCCCACTGTGGGGGCCCCCAGCGTTCTCAGAACTGCTTCCCTGAGCCCCAGGCAGGGCTGCACCTACGCATCTCTCCCTCTTCAGGTGGTTGAAGCTGCCCTGGTATCAGAAACCCCAGGATGGAGACCGAAGAGGGGTCTCATCTCTGTCGCACCCGTCTGCTGCCTGAACCTCTGCCTAGAGTGGGATTCTGACCTGGTTTCTGGCACCTAGAGAGCGCCCCAAAGTGCTGGCATTGCGTCCTCTTCACCTGCTCTCAGAGGCCTGCCTCCTACCCAACCCCCAGCTGCCACAGAGCTTCTGAGGACCCTTCAACCCTGCCCTATTTCAGAGCCTGGTCCCCCTCTGTGCCCAGGACTTCACACTCAACCTTCTATCTCTCCCACCAGCCTGTTTATTCCTGAGCACGGGGACCTGGGCTGCTCTATGTACTCAGCCTGGTGTCCAAACCCCAGCAGATGGGATGGAAAACACTCCCCTCCCCCGGACTCTTTCCTCAGCCTCAGCCAGCATTCAATGTCCCTCTTGGATCTCTCAATTTGGATGCCCCTTGTCACTTCTGCTGTGGCTGTCTAAAACGACATCACAAGAGATTTGGGAAGAAAGATGACGTCATGGGACCCCAGTAGTGAGCAGTTAGCATGGAGGCTGTCAGGAAGGACTTCTTGGAGATGGGAGCCTGGGGCGAGGCAGGTGGGACAGGGGTTTGGGGAAAAGATGAGGGGAGGGCTCTGTGTGGGGAAAGATCCGAAGGGGAGGAGCCTTCCTGGGATGGCGGAGTTGCAGTGTGTGTGTGTGTGTGTGTGTGCACGCGTGTGCCCACACTGTGTATGTGCAGGTACACCTGTGTGCATATCTGTGTGTGTGTAATCCATTCATATGTGTAGGTGTGTGTGCCCATGTGTATGTGTGTGTGCATGCAGGCATGTGTGTATGCAGGCATGTGCACACATGTTCATGTGTGACTGCATGTGTGGTGTGTGATGGGATCAGTCTTGAGAAGCCAGGTTGCTAGGCAGCCAGTTGCCAGAGCTCCAAGTGCCAGTCTGAGCCGCCTTGCGTGGCAGCGACGAGCCCGTGGAGAAGCTAAGTGAGCAGCGGCTCCCTCCGCGTCCTGGCTCCAGCCTGGCTCTCTCGGCAGCGTGTGGCCTCAGTCTCCAGAACTGGGGCCTCAACCCCCGAGGTCAGCTGCTCTGTCCCCATGTGGCTCCAGGCTGACCACCGAGGAGACTGGTGACTCGGCCTCTGAGTTTCCTCTTGGGTTCTGGGTCTCCTCCCCACGCTTGTCCTGGCCAGAGGCTCTCCCCGTCCACCCTCTGCTCCTGGCTCTGCTCTCAGCGCGACTCCCCTGCCAATGGCCTTTGCAGGCTGAAGACACGTCCCCACTCCTCTGTGGCGCCCGCTGCCTCTCTCTCTCAGACGTTTCGAGCCTCCGTACCTCTCCCTCCCTTCATGCTGCCAGACCCAGCTGCACCTGAACACCCGAGTCCACGTCTTTGCAACTTTGTTCCTTCCTTCTTTTCTGCTAGAAATGCTCTTGATTGCCTGCTGAAATCCTATTATCAGCTCAGAATCACCTTCATTCTGTAGCCATCCCAACCCTGGCAGGCAGAACTGATTTTTTCTCCTGGGAGCATCCTGAGGCCTCACCTCATCAGCTCAGCACTGACTTTTCTCCCTGCGCTCTGAACCGTCTACCTGGGCCTGCCTTCTCCTGGCAGCCTGCTGGCTTCCCGGGGTGGGGGCCCCTCCTGATGTCCCCGCAATGCCTGGCACAGCGAGGTTCACAGCAGGCACCTGGTTGGTGCTGGCAGAAAGGAGAGACCCGCCGGCCAGGCAGGGCCTCCTCTGGGGCAACGTCCTCCCCGGTGACTCACAGACATCCCGGGGTGGCTCTGGCTCTTGGCTGAGCTTCCCTTTCTGGGTCTTATTATATTCTGATGCTCGGTCTGATTCACTCCAGTTATTTTCACAGTCTTGGGACTTGCATGTGCTTGGACTTTCACATTCAGCTTTCTGAAGTCTCGCTAAACCGCAGTCTCTAGGGGCTGTTCTTTCCTGGCTGATGTTTCTCTTCTATCAAATTTCAGGACCATATTGTAATTCCAGCTGGTGGTATTCAAATACAGTGGGTCGTACGCTGGTGCCAGGGTGCAGGGGGTCACACACTGGGATGGGCTGGGCGGAAAGGGCTGTTGGACCCGAGGCTAAGGCAGTGTGGGGTGGTGGGTAAGGTTCACAGGCAGAGAGGCGGTCCCCGCAGCTGCAGGAACTTGGGCAGGTGCCTGTTTCTTGTCTCTAAAACGGTGTCAACACTGTCCCTGCCTCCTTGGGTCACACGAGGCTGCAGGAGATCAGACATGCCGTGTGTTCAGTGTCAGAAACAGAATAAGCCCTCAGAGTTAAGCTGTTGTTATCATGAACGTTGTCAATGTTGCTTTTCATTGTGTCCTCGATATAGAGCTTCTCTGAGCTGGATTTCATTCGAATCCCTACGTTTGTCATTGAGGAAACACATTCACATGAAAAGTCTGATGAAATCACAAGGCTGGTGTGGGAGAAGGAGGACAGAACCCGGGGGTGTTGAGGTCCGGGCTGGAGTTCTTTCTTTTCACCCAGTGCTGGCATTTGGGACACAGGGTGCTCCGAGATTAAAGCAGATGTGAGATGGGTGTCCTTGTGCATCTCCCTGCCTTGGCCAGTCCTGGGCTGCATAGCCCCACTGTCTGTCCACATAAGACACCTTTGGTGTACTTATCAGAGGAGAACCTGGACCCTGGGGAATCTCTACTCTGTTCCAAATCTTTGTTCTTCCTGTGTGAATATCACCAAACTGTTCACTGGGCACAGGGAGTTCTATTTGTTAGCTTTTTATTGGCACGTAATTGATTTACAATGTGTTACTTTCTGTTGTACAGCAAAATGGATCAATTATACATATACCCACTCTTTTTAGATTCTCTTCCCTATTGAGTAGAGTTCCCTGTGCTGTATAGTAAGTCCTTGGAGAAGGAAATGGCACCCATGCAAGCATTCTTGCCTGGGAAGTCCTATCGACAGAAAAGCCTGGCACGCTATAGTCCATGGGGTCACAAAGAGTTGGAACACGACTTATTGACTAAACAACATTAGTCTAACTTATTGACTTAACAGCAACATTCGGTTCAGTTCAGTTCAGTCGCTCAGTCTCGTCTGACCCTTTGCGACCCCATGAATCACAGCAGGCCAGGTCTCCCTGTCCATCACCAACTCCTGGAGTTCACTCAGACTCACGGCCATTGAGTCCGTGATGCCATCCAGCCATCTCATCCTCTGTCGCCCCCTTCTCCTCCTGCCCCCAATCTCTCCCAGCATCAGAGTCTTTTCCAATGAGTCAACTCTTGGCATGAGGTGCCCAAAGTACTGGAGTTTCAGCTTTAGCATCATTCCTTCCAAAGAAATCCCAGGGTTGATCTCCTTCAGAAAGGACTGGTTGGATCTCCTTGCAATTCAAGGGACTCTCAAGAGTCTTCTCCAACACCACAGTTCAAAAGCATCAATTCTTCGGCGATCAGCCTTCTTCACAGTCCAACTCTCACATCCATACATGACCACAGGAAAAACCATAGCCTTGACTAGACGGACCTTAGTTGGCAAAGTAATGTCTCTGCTTTTGAATATGCTGTCTAGGTTGGTTATAACTTTCCTTCCAGGGAGTAAGCTTCTTTTAATTTCATGGCTGCTGTTAGTTATCCTATATATATATATGTGTGTGTGTGTGTGTGTGTCTATTCCGATTTCCCATTTATGCCTCCCACCCCTACCCCCTGGTAATCATAAGATTGTTTTCTATATCTGTGCCTCTACCTCTGTTCTGTAGATAAGTTCATCTGCACATTTTTTTAGATTCCACATGTAAGCAATATCATGTGATATTTGTCTTTCTCTGTCTGACTTACTTCACTCAGTATGACCTTCTCTAGGTCCATCCAGGTTGCTGCAAATGGCATTATTTCATTCTTTTTTATTACTGAGTAATATTCCATTGTAAATATGTACCACATCTTATTTATCCAGTCATCTGTCTGACCAAAGTACTGGAGTTTCAGCTTTAGCATCATTCCTTCCAAAGAAATCCCAGGGTTGATCTCCTTCAGAAAGGACTGGTTGGATCTCCTTGCAATTCAAGGGACTCTCAAGAGTCTTCTCCAACACCACAGTTCAAAAGCATCAATTCTTCGGCGATCAGCCTTCTTCACAGTCCAACTCTCACATCCATACATGACCACAGGAAAAACCATAGCCTTGACTAGACGGACCTTAGTTGGCAAAGTAATGTCTCTGCTTTTGAATATGCTGTCTAGGTTGGTTATAACTTTCCTTCCAGGGAGTAAGCTTCTTTTAATTTCATGGCTGCTGTTAGTTATCCTATATATATATATGTGTGTGTGTGTGTGTGTGTCTATTCCGATTTCCCATTTATGCCTCCCACCCCTACCCCCTGGTAATCATAAGATTGTTTTCTATATCTGTGCCTCTACCTCTGTTCTGTAGATAAGTTCATCTGCACATTTTTTTAGATTCCACATGTAAGCAATATCATGTGATATTTGTCTTTCTCTGTCTGACTTACTTCACTCAGTATGACCTTCTCTAGGTCCATCCAGGTTGCTGCAAATGGCATTATTTCATTCTTTTTTATTACTGAGTAATATTCCATTGTAAATATGTACCACATCTTATTTATCCAGTCATCTGTCTGTGGATATTTATGTTGCGTCCATGTCTTGGGTTCAAGGAAATTTAATCTAAAAAGGACCTTTCAAAGAGCAGGAAACATGTTAAGTGTCTTGGTCAAAACTGTGCAGCTGTTGAATAAGGAATCCTGCCCCTCAGATGGGGCTCTCACTCCCACCTCTCAGCCTCCCTGCCCAGCTGACTTGGCGTATGTCTTCATATAGGCTGAATTGGACTTTGTGGGCCCCTGGCCCCTGAAGAGAGGTCAGCCCTGGCTCCATCTTGGCCCTGGGCAATACTGTTGGCTCAGCGTTCTCAAGGACTGGGACAGACATATCTAGTAAGGATGCTATGGTCCAGACAAGTGGGTTCATGTCAGTAGGCCACAATCTCAGTGGTAAACCAGAGACTTAGAGACGGAACCCAGAAACTGGCCACCGGTGTGAGCCTGATCAATGCAGATGAGAGCAAGGGGAAAGGATGGATACCTTGAATCTTTGATCACCCGGGTAGATGGACTCATCATCAGAGTGACTTCAAACTTAATCAGAAGGTGAGGCTGAGGCCATGGTTCCCTCCATGCTTGACTCGAATGGGCTTTGGGGTTGGTGGGCTTGTGGGTTAGGGCCACAGTGACTCCCGGGGTGGGATGAAGAAGTTAGAATATGATGAGGGTAGTCTATGTCAAACTATTTTCTATACAAGCTATTTTTAAGACTTAGAAGTCTGAGTAGTGTTTTGAGGATTCCAAGTGTATATGCCTGACCTGATCTCGACATGTTTCTGGCTATGATCGAAGTCCTGCTTTTTCCAATGAGCATTTCCTGGGCCTGGAGCTGGTGCCATGGCTGCCATTTTCTTGGACCCTTTGAGAGGAACCTGGGAAGCATCAGGGTCAGGCCACCAACTCAGTGGTTCTTGGGTGTTAGTGTTGCTCTCCAGCTCTGCTTTGTTTCATGATTGTTTATAGAGTTCTCAGCTCAGCCACGAAAGGTCCATTTTCCCCAGTGTTCCCCACTGAGGGAACTTAGACGAGCATTTCTTCCCATTTCACAGATAAGGAAACTAAACAGAAAAATGACTGGCCCACTGACGAGCTGGGGACAAGAATCTAGGTGACCTGATTCCCAATTCAGAGATTTTTCAGTTACACTTTATCTGCCAATGTTCTGATCTTGCCATGCTTCAATACATTCTTAGAGCCAGAATGTTCTTTGGGGGCAAGGTCTCAACTCTTTCCGATGGCCTGCAAGGTTCTCCTTACTCCCAGTCAACCTTTGCAGCTTCCCTGCACCCACAGCTTGTTGACCTTTAGCCGCCCTGCAGATTCTCATATGCTGGAGACTCTTTTTTCTCCCCTTCACTGATTTACACTTCATTTTTCCTCTGTGCAGAAGCCTTTATCTCCGTGATCTGGTGAACTTCTATTCTTTCCTCCAGGTATTAACCAGATTCAACATACCCTCTGCCTCGGAAACTTCAAGTCCCTGCATTTCTCAGGTTGTGGAAGTCAGTGCCCTCCTGAAGAGGCTGTTAGAGTGAGAGCCAATGGTCCATAAGAAGATTATGGTCAGAGGAGATGCAGAGATGGGAGCAACAGGGAAGAACGCACCAGGCTATGCCAGTCAGCCCCTTGGACTTGAATAGAGCATACTACAGGACAGGGTCAGGAAGGAAGGATTGACTTCTTTCTTCCTAGGATGTCAGGATGGCTGGGAAGCGGTTGAGATGCGGTAGTGGGTCCATCAAGGACCAGTGTGCTACAGACAAGTTCTTCCACCTCAGTATCCTAGCAAGCCCAGAGTCTTGGCTGGACCTGTTCAGACATCCTTAAGTAATGCCATGAAAAAGGCTTTGTGCACTTTAAAGTGGTGGTTTTATTTAATTTCAACAAAGTTGTAGTTGCCATTAGATCTGTCCAGATAATTAACTCCAATTTACCAGTTTGCAGCTAGTAATTAATTGCTAAAGTCCCCCGAGTGAGCCTTGGGAGGGAAAGTTGTTCCTTTGAGGATGAAGGCTCAGAAACGTGGCCACCTTTGGGAATTTGTCTTCCCTGTGACTCACACTGGTTCTGGCTCTTACTTGGGTGACTTCGGGCAAGTCCTCAGCATGCCCAGTGCTCAGCTGTCTCTCCAGGGCAAGGGGAGCAGTTCCTGCCTTGTTTGACTCATAAGAATCGGTGATCAGGAGGAACAGGACTCATGGGTTGGGAAGCAGCCCCTTCTCTTCCTGCAGAGCTGCCTAGCTGTTCCTGGGCACAGCTGAAGAGTGTTCATCCAGCTGCCCACCTGCATCTCCCGGGTCTGGAGCTGGTGCCATGGTCAGGAATCTCGAAAGCATCAGGGTTGGGCTCCAGGCTTGGTCATTTTGGCGCGTTGCTGCTGCTGTCCAAATTGTGCTCTGTTGTGTGGATGTTAGATTTCTTAACTCAGACATGAAGCATCAATTTTTCCTAAACCAACACACAGAGATACTGGCAGGTTTTCTATTCCAGAAGTCTACATCTAGTTGCTGTTTTGCTTCATCCTTTGCTATGATCTAGACCAGTAAATGAGTATTTCCCTGGTGGCTCAGATGGTAAAAAAATCTGCCTGCAATGCAAGAGACCTGGGTTTGATCCCTGAGTCAGGAAGATATCCTGAAGATCTCCTGGAAATGGCAACCCATTCCAATATTTTTGCCTGGAGAATTCCATGGACAGAGGAGTCTGGTGGGCTACAGTCCATGGGATTGCAAAAAGCTGGACACAACTGAACGACTAGCCCAGTCCAGTAAATATCAAATTTGGAAGCATGTTAAAATCAGCTTTCCCACCATGGAAGTTTAAAGAAATACTGACTGATACTATAACCGAGTGGAGAAGGTTGTTCTTTTAAGTAACTTGGTCCATTGGGCATCTCTCTGGAAAAACAAGAGTCTTGACCTCTGCCTTACACAATAGCCCTGAATCAGTTCCAACTGGATCTCAGACCTAAATAAGAAAGGAGAAACACATATCTTATAGAAGATAATGTAAGAGCATTTTTTGTGGCTTTGGGGTAGGCAAAAATTGTATAAGACCCCTCCAAATGCCAAAAAGAAAAGGCTGTATAAACAGGGATTCATTGAAATTAAGAGGTTCTTTTCATCAGGAGGCATAACTTAAGGAAGTGAAAAAACAAATTGGTGAACGGGAGAAGATGTATGCAATACATATATTCTAAAGGACTCCTATCGGAGAAGGCGATGGCACCCCACTCCAGTACTCTTGCTTGGAAAATCCCATGGACGGAGGAGCCTGGTAGGCTGCAGTCCATGGGGTCGCTAAGAGTCGGACATGACTGAGCAACTTCACTTTCATACATTGGAGAAGGAAATGGCAACCCACTCCAGTGTTCTTGCCTGGAGAATCCCAGGGATGGGAGAGTCTGATGGGTTGCCGTCTATGGGGTCGCACAAGTCGGACACGACCGAAGAGACTTAGCAGTGGCAGCAAAGGACTCCTATAGCAAATATTTAAAGAACTACAAATCTGTGCAAAAATGCTGTCTCCCCAATTAAAAAGTTGGGCAAAAGAGGCACCCTACTAAGGAGTATATCCAAATGCCAGTAAGCATATAACAAAGTCTTCCACGTCATAAGTCATCAGGAAAATGCAAATTAAAATAAAAATATGATGCCATGATACACCAACATTATAATATTGACACGGATGTGAGCAACTAGAGTTTCATACATTGCTGGTGAGAAAGTGATTGGAAAAGGTTTGGCATTTTCTCCTAAAGATGAACATACATAGATGCTATGACCCAGAAATTCCAGTCCTGGATGTATGTCCAAGAAAAATGCCTCTCCATGGGCACCAAATGACATGTACAGGAATGTTCATTGCAGCAATATTCTTAAAAGTTCCAAAGTGGAAGCAACCCAAAAGTTCATCATCAAGGAAGTGGATGAATTGTGGAATCAGATTGGAATACTCTACAGCAGTAACTGCAATACCCAGTGACATGGAGGAATTTCACAGGCATCAGTAGTCAATTGTTCACTTGTGTCCGACTCTGTGACTCCATGGACTGCAGTCCGCCAGGCTCCTCTGTGCATGGGATTCTCCAGGCAAGAATCCTGGAGTGGGTTGCCGTTTCCTTCTTCAGGGGATCTTCCTAATCCAGTGATTGAACCTACCTCTCCTGCATTAGCAGGCAGATTCTTTTACCACTGAGCCTCCTGGAGAACTCTTCATGGGCATAGTGTTGAGCAAAAGAAATTGGACCAAAAACAGAATGAATGGAAAAAGAAAGAAAGGAGGAAGGAAGGAAGGAAAGAAAGAAGAAAAGAAAAATTCTGTCTGATTCCATTTTTACACGGTTTGACATTGGGGAATTTTACGGTGATGAAGTCAGAACACTGGTTACTTGCAGTGTAGAAGTCAAATATCGAGAAAATGCAGAAAGCAAGCTTTGGGAATGTTGCAATGCTTCTATCTTATTTGGGGGCAGTAGTTCCATGTGTATGGTCAGTTTCTAAAAATGTTTATTGTGGTGTACATCAAAGATTTGTGTCATTTATTTAATCATGCTATTCTTCAACATAAAAGTTTACTATAAAAGCGCTGGTCCTTGGACCTCACTCTGTGTTAACTAAATAAGAACACGGAGGATGGACCAAGGCTTGAGTTTGGTACCCATCAACCACCCAGGTGATTCTTGCATGCAACCAGGGTCGAGTCCCTACCTTAGACTAAGAAGCAGTGTACTTCATAGTCCTCCCTCACTGCTTTGCTCCACATGTATCTGGTTTGGGGGCCTAGTTCACTGGTTGCTCGCCTAAAGATGCATAATTGAACTGGATACTGTGGTTCATTGTGGGTAATCCAGGCTTTGCGCTGGTGGCTCCTTAACCTGACCAGTTCTAGCACTGGTACGTACCTGCCTGGTTCACCATTTAAACAGTGACTGAATGGCTGTTTGTCATCCTAAATGTCTCACCTAAGGGCCTCTAACTGAGAAACAGAAGAGCTAGGATTTGAACCTTGGCTCCTGGCTCTTTTGAACCAAAAGATGACAGACCCAAAACCTGATGCAGGGGAAGAAATGAAAAATCTTCGAATAGATCATTTATGGGAGGGGGGCAATAGCTAAGAAGGGAATCAAGCTTGTTTTTCTAGCTTATACCTGATGTGAGATCTTCCTGCCTCTCTCTTTTTTTTGAATAGATAGATTTTGAATTTCTATTGTAATCATTATGGCTTTTTTTTTTTTTTTTTAGACAGACCCAAAACCTGATGCAGGGGAAGAAATGAAAAATCTTCGAATAGATCATTTATGGGAGGGGGGCAATAGCTAAGAAGGGAATCAAGCTTGTTTTTCTAGCTTATACCTGATGTGAGATCTTCCTGCCTCTCTCTTTTTTTTGAATAGATAGATTTTGAATTTCTATTGTAATCATTATGGCTTTTTTTTTTTTTTTTTGCTTCTCACCTCGAGTAGGGTCTCAGATCAAGCCTGTCTCCTAACAGTAATTCACTGGAGGATACGTTTTGTCTTGCTCCAACACTCTACCACTGTTCTTGATCTACAGCCCCGTCAGAGGACTCTAGACTGGGGATCTTCCTCAGAAAGGTGTTATGAGTTGAGATTAGTTAGGCAAGTGGTGGAGTGAATGCATAAACAGTGATTTTGCATAATGAGGCATGTGAAATCCCACTGGAGGTTGTTAAAACAGCAGACAGGCTGTGGTAAACAAGGAGGAAGATAGGCTTTGAAAACAGATGGCTTTGAAAACCTGGCAAAGCCCTGTTTCAGACTTTAAAAAATTGGTTTCATTAGTGCAGGCTATTTTTTAAAATTCTACATGCATATTTTAAAGTTCCGGTTTAATGAAAAAGTTCCGTGGGTAACTGAACATCAGCTTACACCCTGCTGTAAACAAGCTAACAACCAGGTGTGATGGACAGCTTGCACAGAGGCCTGAACTGATCTTCTATATTTGAATTCAAATATGTGATTTGGGTTTCAGGTGATTTGGGGCAGCTTTGCTGGGTGGGTTCGTGGTGGTGGTCTGCTCCTCCTGGCTAAGTAGACCCCCAGGGTGCTCCCTGCCAATAACCATCCCAGCTCTGGAAGCTCCCTCTGAAATCCATCTTATTTCCTCCAGGAAACGGGTCTGGCTCCCTGTTTACCTTTCTGGCCGTGAGTCACGTGGATCATTCCCAACTCTATTTCTCTCCTCTCCACACTTGTCAACCATTTTCCAACATGGCATGATTTCTAGAGTCACCTGCCTTAATGTGGGCTGAATTCTTGCCTGGAGTGCCCTTCTTTTGCTAGCGCCCAATTTCTCTCTCTCTCTCTCTTTTTTTACTTTTTATTTTGTATTGGGGTATAGCCGATTAACAAACTATGCTGTGATGGTTTCAGGTGAACAGCGAAGGGACTCAGCCCTACATATACACGCAGCCATTCTCCCCCAAACTCCCCTCTCATCCAGGCTCCTATATAACATTGAGCAGAGTTCCCTGTGCTATACACTAGGATGTTATTGGTTATCCATTTTAAAAGTAGCAGTTTGTTCATGTCCATCTCAAACTCCCTAACTATCCCTTCTTCCCCGCAACCATAAGCTCATTCTCTAAGTGTGAGTCTGTTTCTGTTTTGCAAGTAAGTTCCTTTGTATCATTTCTTCTTAGACTCCTCATATAAGGGATGTCATACAATATTTCTTCCTCTCTGTCTGACTTACTTCACTCAGCATGACACTTTCTAAGTCCATTCATGTTGCTGAAAATGGCGTTATTTCATTCTTTTTCATGATATCCCTGGAACTTCCCTGGTGGCTCAGTGGTTAAGAATCTTCCTGAAAGTGCAGGAGACTGGGGTTTGATCCCTGGGCCAGGAAGATCCCCTGGAGAAGGGAATGGCTACCCACTCCAGTATTCTCGCCTGGAGAAACCCATGGTCAGAGGAGCCTGACAGGCTACATACAGTTCACAGAGTTGCAAATAGTTGGACATGACTGAGTGACCAACACTTACTCCCCCCTCCCCC
The DNA here is from genome assembly GCA_006408695.1 of Aepyceros melampus. Lineage (NCBI taxonomy): Eukaryota > Metazoa > Chordata > Mammalia > Artiodactyla > Bovidae > Aepyceros > Aepyceros melampus. The sequence goes on along the minus strand of SJXQ01001444.1, from coordinate 115,483 downwards.
TCCCAGTTATTAATAGAGTCACTCAGCAGAGCCCTATTTCTAGATGTTTTGGCCTCTCTCAGTGATGACAACGATGGGCCTCTCCCAGTTTCTATTGATGTAATTCACTTACCTCTCAGTTCAAAGCTGCCTCACCATTTTTACATATTTATTTCCAGACACTGTAGATTTGGGGGGGACCACATGTTGCAAAAGCTCCTTCAACCAAATTCCACTTAACCAATTCACTAGATTAAAAGTTTGTCCTACTTAATGATCCTAAGGATGATAAAGCCTTCCAAGTACTTGCTGTGTTCCAGGCATATTGTAAAGCACTTTACTTCTATTAACCCATTTAATCCTCACAAAGACTCTGTGAGGTGGGGGCAATTGGAACCCCATCTTATAGGGGGAGGGGAAACTGAGAATCCCGTGGACAGAGGAACCTGGCGGGCTACAGTCCATAGGGTCACACGGAGTCAGATCCTACTGAAGTGACTTAGCACACATGCCTGCAGGTGGATGCAATATGAGTGGAAAACCAAAGAGAGCTTGAATATGAAAACTACATGCAATCCATGAGCAAGCCTCCAACCAGACATGCTGCTGAAAGTGTTACTGTCAAGTTAGGATGATACGGTAACTGTGAAAGGTTAGGGGAGGGGCATATCTCTCTTCTCAGATTTCTTCTGAAATGCCCTAAGAAATGAACTGGAAATCATAGACGATTCACTATGACCATATGATATGGTGGCCATCTTGGTTTTTGCTGTGGTTCCACTAAATTATTAATAGTGCCATTTTCATGCCCTCAAGTGTCTCAGGTTCCATGATAAAAATATCAGTTCAGTTCAGTTCAGTCGCGCAGTCGTGTCCGACTCTTTGCGACCCCATGAATCGCAGCACGCCAGGCCTCCCTGTCCATCACCAACTCCTGGAGTTCACTCAGACTCACGTCCATTGAGTCTGTGATGCCATCCAGCCATCTCATCCTTGGTCGTCCCTTTCTCCTCCTGCCCCCAATCCCTCCCAGCATCAGGGTCTTTTCCAATGAGTCAACTCTTCGCATAAGGTGCCCAAAGTACTGGAGCTTCAGTTTTAGCATCATTCCTTCCAAAGAAATCCCAGGGTTGATCTCCTTCAGAATGGACTGGTTGGATCTCCTTGCAGTCCAAGGGACTCTCAAGAGTCTTCTCCAACACCACAGTTCAAAAGCATCAATTCTTCTGCGCTCAGCCTTCTTCACAGTCCAACTCTCACATCCATACATGACCACAGGAAAAACCATAGCCTTGACTAGACGGACCTTAGTCGGCAAAGTAATGTCTCTGCTTTTGAATATACTATCTAGGTTGGTCATAACTTTTCTTCCAAGGAGTAAGCGCCTTTTAATTTCATGGCTGCAGTCACCATCTGCAGTGATTTTGGAGCCCAAAAAAACAAAGTCTGACACTGTTTCTACTGTTTCCCCATCTATTTCCCATGAAGTGATGGGGCCAGATGCCATGATCTTC